>OX637534.1:69292257-69812257 GCA_951800035.1 Linnaemya tessellans | reverse complement strand
CCTCAATAGTACTTATTGCTAAATCAACGGGTATACTGGGAAATAAAGATACTACATCAAATGAAACTAATCTTTCATCACTACCTATTTCTAGATTTAATAATCTGTTTTTAGATTTAATAATCTGTTTTAAATTCTATACATAACAACAAATTGGTCTCAATGGGAACTGATCTTTATGTATTTTCGGCAAACCATATAATCTAGGTGCTACTGCAATATTATTCTTAAGTTTATACTTTTCCATATCTGTAATAATCTTATTTCTGTAAAGTTTATCAACAATGTTATTGTTAACTTTCATTAATTTGTTCGTTGGGTCTCTATTTAGCAAGGAATATTTTGAAGTATCTCCTATAATATTATTAATACGTATATTATAATCATGTTTTTCAATAGCTACTGTTGCATTACCTTTATCAGCTTTTAAAATTAATATATTCCTATTTCTCTTTAAAAATATTTCTGTTTCTCTTACTTTGTCTAACATATATTTATCTCTATTTGATAATCTTATTTTATTCATATGATTATCAATAAATGATGTTAACCTATTTCTAGATATTTCTTGTTCTTCACTATCAGTTTTAGTTTGAACTAGATCTTCCCCATTTGCTAACATTTTTAACATTGGAAATTCTTCTCTTTTAGTAGGTAATGCGTGTTTAGGACCTAATGAAAGAGTCCACTGAACATCTATTGGTATATCATAAGTAGTTTTATTTATAAACCATTTGTTATTAAATTTTATTCCTAGTTCCTCTCTTTGTAAATTCCTTAAACAATCGAATTTCTTCTTATGAATTCTTTTTATCTTTTCATTTAATGCTATTGTTAACCTATCTTCATATTGTAAAAAATCTTCAAATTCTCTTCTAGTAAGATGTCTACTCAAATTTATTTTAACTACATTTATCTCACTTTGAAAATGTTTTAATAGTTCATGTTTTTGTTTTAATGTTTTGTTTAAAATTTCAAAATTTTGTTATGTATGTCATTTGTATACCTATAAATTAACTTTTCAAAACTGTGGTTAAAGTCTACTGACGATTTGGTAAAGCACCAATGAAATGCATATAGACATTGCTTAACCACCAACAAATAAATTTCATTTAAGATTTATTGAAGACTTTCAAAATAAAATTATAAGATTTTCTTTAAAAAAATCTCATGAAAAACTGAAGCAATTTCGAAGAGAGAAAGGAACGTCATAACGTCAAATTTAAATGTGATTTTTACAAGAGATGAAATGCAACAATTTGTAATATTTGAAGAAAGAATAGGATTTTCAGTTAGTAAAAAGGTAAATATAAAACATAAAAAGAAATTTGAACATCTTAGGTATTTACAAAAGAAAGAACTACATATTAAATTTAACAAAAAATGGTTTGTGAACAAAACAAACTTAGATATACCAAAAGGTATACAGTGGATTCTTTCTCTAGGCCAAAAACATGCCTTACCAGTCAGTAAAGAAAAATTTGCAAAATTAAAAATGATAGCTGATGGAGAAGATTTTATTAAAACTATTGAGAATAGGGTAGAACAAGAAATAGCAAGAAACAGATTTACAATAATTATTAATAATCACTTAAATAAATTGAGGATTAATAATAGAGATAGGTACACATTAGAAAAAGTCGAAACTAAAAGATTTTTAAAAAGAAATAGAGATATATTAATTCTTAAATTTGACAAGGGTAATACAACGGTTGCAATTAATAGACATGATTATAATCTAAGAATTGAAAATATTTTAAGTGATAACTTTAGTTATAAAACTCTGAATAGGGATCAGACAGGAAAACTACGAAAGAAAAATAATGAATTAGTAGAAGAACTTTTCAAAAAGAAGATTGTAACAACACTGGAGAAGAATAGACTTAAAACAATGACTGCAGTAGCTCCTAGATTGTATGGGCTACCTAAAATTCATAAAGAGGGATTTCCATTGAGACCTATTTGTTCATTTATAAATTCACCATCTTATGAACTTAGTAGATATATTACAAATATTTTGAAAAAATCAATGAAAAATCGGTATATAATATAAAGAATTCATTGGATTTAAAAGAGAGATTAAAGAAAATTAAGTTAGACACAAATGATAGACTTATTTCATTTGTTTCCAAACGTCCCAATAGACTTAGCTATAAATGCAATAGAGGAAAAGTGGACTTTATTGGAAACATTTACTAAAATAGATAAAAATTTGTTTTGTAGAATTTTAAAATTTTGTATAGATGACAATAGATATTTTAAATATGATGACAAATTTTATTTTCAACAGAAAGGATTACCTATGGGTTCTCCAGCATCACCAGTTGTAGCAGACATTGTTATGGAAGAGTTGCTAAATACATGTATTAACAATCTTGACATTAAACCTAAATTTATTACAAAATATGTAGATGATTTGTTTTGTATTATATCTGAGAATGTGTTAGATACATTAAATAGTTTTAATAGTAATATTACATTTACAATTGAGAAAGAATGTAATTTACAGTTGCCTTATTTAGACACGTTAGTTATGAGGAGAGATAACAATATAGTAATGGATTGGTATCAAAAGCCAACAGCTTCAAGTAGGATAATTAATTATTATTCCAAACACAGTAAAAGAATTATAATTAATACAGCAAAAAACTTGATAGAAAAAGTCTTAACAATTAGTGATAGCGTATTCCATATAAAAAATAAGAGAAAAATTAGAGAAATTCTTATTGAGAATGACTTTCCAGAAAAATTAGTTTATAGTTTAATAAATCAATATAAGAAAAGGATAACAAATAATACAATAATAACACAGAACCAAAATTTTATAAATCCTTAGTTTACATACCACAAATATCAGAAAGACTAGAGAAATCAAATATATTTGATACTCAAAAATATAAAATGGTATTCAAAACATATAGTACCAACAATAAACTATTTAGTAATATGAAAGATAGAGTGACAAAATGGGATAGATCATATATAGTTTATAAAATACCATGTAAAGGGAATGGATCTGTCAATTGTAATGAGGTATACATAGGTACAACAAAAAATAAATTAAAAACCAGAATAACAGGACATAAAAGTAATCAAAAATATAGACACATTAATTCAGAAAAAACAGCATTATCATCTCATTGTTTAAAATTTAATCACTATCCTGACTTTGAAAATGCATCAGTTTTAAGAACAGAAAGTAATTATAAACGAAGACTTTTGTTAGAAATGTTAGAAATTATTAATATACCTGTTAGAGAACGAATGAACTTTAAGATAGATACTGACAATTTAGCTCAAAACTATAGATATTTAATTCATAGAAATTAAGTTATTAGAATTATTTGTTTATGTTAAATTATATACACAATATATAAAATATTTTGACATATGCATGCATGTATAAATTTAAAATCTATAATAATAAATATGTTAAATTATTTGCGTTGTATGCATATGTTAAGATAATTTACCATAAGATTTATGACGTATTATGTTTAAAAAATTTTTTATAAAAAAAAAAAAATAAAAACATTTTTATAATATTGTTTACAATTAATTACGTAACATTAAAAGAATTGTAGTTAACACACAAATCAGTTTCATAATATTATTATATATAATTAAAATTTATAGTATTTATACATTTTAGAGTTAGTATGTTTTAATATTTAAAATTTTACTAATTTATAATATTTATTTAATTACACAACATTAAAAGAAATGTAGTTAATACAGACACATCGGTTTTCATTATATTATTATATATTATTAAAATTTATAATAATTATACATTTTAGATTTAGTATGTTTTAATATTTAAAATTGTATTAATTTAAACTATTTACACATTTTAGAGTTAGTATTTTTTAATATTAAAAATTTATGATTTATGTTGTTAAAAAAATTTTGTATATACTAATTGAAAAGAAAATTTTTGACAACACTAAATAATTTCCTGAAGAAGCTAACCGATGCTTAGCGAAATATCGAAGAATAACAAATATTAATATAAATTAACCTCAAGACTCAAACAAATATATTATTTATTAAAGAAAAAAAGTTAAAAAATTAGACAAAAGAATCATTTTATACATATTTAGCAAATTGTATTTGCTAACACGGTATATTAAATTTTATACAGTACAAGTTAAGACATAATTTCATATACATATATGTATGTATATAAATTTTATTTTTTTGTTCATTTCCTTTACACTTGTCACTTTTTCAAATAGTTTTTCAGCTCTTGAAATCTAATAATTCACTCCATAATATCCTTTCATTCAATTACAAAGGGTATTTACTTTTATAGTTTTTGATAAAAATCACCAATATATTAATATTATTTGCAGAGAACAAAATATTTGGCGCGACAAGGGTAAAAAAAATATAGTCACGGTCGCCATATAGCGCGCGCGAAGACGCGGTAAATAAATTGAAAACAATCACTTGTATGTTCAAACTCTTAATGCCGGTATTTCAGTATTTATTCTTTATTATTCATATTCTTTTTGGTATTCTTGTGTTGAGAGTTAGTACCACCGTTGTACCAAACAGTAGTAGACTGTGATGGCACTACAATATATATATATATATATATATATATATATATATATATATATATATATATATATATATATATATTGGAATTTTTTTATAGGAAGAGAAAAATACACTAAGAGGAATTTTGACTGGAATGATCAGTAATATTATCACATCATTGAAATAACGTATATATGCCTCACTCTACCTTGCAGGATTGACATTGCTGAATGGCCATTCATCGATGGAATTTCTCAAAGTAAGTCAGAACTGTAGAATATCAAATAAAACCTTTCATTAGTAATCTTCTTCCCGGTATGAGAATACGTAAAACAATTAGTTAAAATGTAATGAAATGTATAGTTTGGAAGAATATTAAATGAAGCAATAATATTTATAGTGATTATGAAAAATAAAGTAAAAGTAGATAAAAATAAATGAATAAATGGAAAACGGCAGGATTACTAATGAAACATTTTTATATATACAAATTGAAAATATTGATTTGATAAAATTAGTGAAAGCAGCACAAAAGAGAAAAACATAAGTAACATAAAGAAGTAATATATAGAAGTAGACTAAAAATTATGGGATACGTACATAAAATTTAAATTTAGTTAAACCCAAGACACATGTACGTATTCATGAAGGTATTTAAATTTTTATATTTAAAATCGTTAGAATACAAAATGAAAATTAGGCATACAATTATTAAATTTATTAAATATGAATTTCTATTTTATCGTATGTATATATGCATCTCTTTTTTACCTCTCGGTAGTGCATAAGTACTATTTAATCTTTATATACTTTGTAAGTGCTAAATGATCATTAATCAAAGGCAGATGACCTACTTTTGTATGACCTACAGTCGAACTTCTCTAATTTGAACTTCTATTACTTGAATTTTCCATAAGTTGAAGCAAATTCCGTGGCAACAGCATCTAGGAGAGAAATTCCACTAGACTTTACTTCTATAACTTGAATTTCTATAACATGAATTCCTCCATAAGTTGAAGAAACTTAGGAGCACAAAGCTTCCGTAATTTGAATTTTTTTTTAGAAAATTTCTCTCTTTTGCTTACAAAAGTTACAAATTAGTCGCTAATTGTGAATAAAGATTGTCTTTACTTTAATTTGATTTATAAATCGCTAATCGATGCTTGAAAGGTCATTATAGAACTAGAATTTTAAAAGAAGCTGTAGTTCGTATTGAAAAAAATTGTAAACACGATATTAATGTACTAGAATGCATTCACCATTTATCAAGAGCTTGGGATATCGATGTTACTAGCCAGACAATATCGAACTGCTTTACAAAGTGTGGATTTGGTCAACATTCAATGTGGGACGAAGAGGATGACATTCCTTTAGCATTATTAAATGATTTTGATTACAACGCATAAATGATAATAATGAAGTTTTAAATGATAATAATGAAGTTTGGCTAAACTTAAATGGCATAGAATCCAAAAGTTGTACTGTTCAAGAGTTTCTGGACATTGACAGTGAGTTGATAACTTCTGAGTTTCCTTCTGATGAAGATATTATTGAAGAATGTACCGCCGAATCTGAAACGCAGTCTCGAGAAATAATAGATAGCGATGAGGACGACGTTGAGGAAACAATTAAGCAACTATCCAAACAATTTCAAATTCATTCTTAACCACAAATGAAAAAGCATGAGATGACCACTATAAAGCACTGCACAAATTAGAATCACTTTTTGCTCAAAGTAAAAGTGAAAAAAATCAGTAAAAAATTACTCAATATTTTAGTATATAGTATCTTAATCCATTAAAAATTGCTGCTGTTAAAACTAAAAATGAATTGCTGTTAAAAATAATTGTTTTTTCTTACTATTTGGAACGTTTTTAAAACTGATTCTCAAAGTTGAAGTCTCCGTAAGTTGAAGTTTTTTTCGGGATAATGGTGATTCAATTTATAGAAGTTCGACTGTATTTACTTAAATTGTTATATACAACATACCGGGTGCTGCACTATGATAATGTTCAAAGAAAAATAACGTTTCCTAGCGTAGTACTTAACTATCTATAATTTTTGATTTTTGAATATGTACAATAAAAAATATACAATGAATTACTAAAAATTTAAAGGCGGTGATTCTTTAGAGAAGTTTATGTTGGTAAGGACAAGCACTGTACGGATTACCAGATATAGTCTTGAAGTAGGAGAAAGACCCTTGGTAATTATAGGTTGGGATGGGCACATGGTTTTTCTAAAACAATCTAGAAATAACTACAAATAGTAGACGTGGCTCCACCATTTTTTTCCAGTCATTTATGGTACAACATCCGCTTAAACAGCATCCAATATCGCATGCAACTTAAAATAATATACTTTATGTGGCCTTGAATCCAAATTTAACAAAAAATTTTCGGTCTGTAAAGTAGCTTTGTAATAGCTTAACGGCGTTAGCGAGTAGGTTTTGCTTTAATTTATGTATTAAACCTTCGTGCCATACTTTATCAAAAGCCTGAGAAACGTCAATAAAGAGCTCAGAGCAATATTTCTTTTCCTCGAAAGTTGTTCTAACCACGTTCACGAGTCTATGTGTTTGTTCTATCGTGCTATGTTGTATCCTGAAACCGAATAGGTGGTCTGGAATCCATCTAGTGCCATTCAGTATGGGTGTTAGCTTACTCATGAGTAGTTTTTCAAATAGTTTTGACATGTTGGATAATAGGCTTATAGGCCTACAGGATTCCACTTTCGTATGATCTTGCCTAGCTTTGGTATCATGGTAATCAGTGAAACCTTCCATTCTGCGGGATATCATTTGAGACGCAAAATACCATTGAAAATAAATAGAATTATTATTTTTGCTGTATACGGTAGCTCTAAAAGCATATTGTTGCTTATTTTGGAGCCTTTTTCGAATTTAAGCCTGCAATACAGGGTTCAATCTCACGAATATTGAACCTCAAGCTAACATCAGGTACAGGAGGCAGCTCTGCTGTATTATCGGACGTATTTGGAGTAAGTACATTCTGCAAGTGGTTCACAAATAGAGTATCTTTTTAGGCGTCAGTCCTTGCCCAGTCTCCATTCGAACTTCTGGCTGCTCTCCATAGTGAATAGTCTGTTTGTGGTGTTGCGTCGAGACCACTCAAAATTTTTTTTAGAGAAGTAGTTTTTTGATATTCTAATAGTGCTTTAAGCTGTTTAGTACATTCCTTCAGCCTAGATTTTACGCTGAGGGGACCTGTAGTGTTGCCATTCCCCACGAAATCTTAATTTTTCCGATAAAAGCCGCTCAATATCTGCTGAATAGACTTTATTACATCTCACCTGAAGATTTGTTGTAGTAGCATTTAGAGCAGCTTTCTTAAGGTTTCCCTCAAACATTCTAATAGAGTCATCTATGTCAGCAGGCGTTTTAACGAAATGTTCTCTGTGTAATGGGTACTCAAATATTTTTTGTATTTCAACCAATTAATTAGTCTGTTTTTCATCGTGAAATCGCAATTGGGTGATGAAGTTGTAAGTGAGAATATAGTGACAATAGTAAGTGAGTGGTCTGCAAATAAGTCTAGCGATGCTTCAATATAAGATGAAGTTTAAATTTTTCAGCTCGGAAGTCTGCTGTGTATTTCTAGCTAGGAATAAAGAGACAAAAAACAACAGCCATTTCTATACCATTTTGTATGGCAGACGGATTAGTTGAGACTCCATTGATTTAGTTGTTATATCTATCTCTTTCTTTCACCTGATATCAAACATCTTTTAATCTATAACACATAATGTGAAAACAAGTTGTGCATACCCAAACCAAATTCGTACATAAAAAAATATTGTTACTCTCCCTTTCTTTAGGTTTTAGCTTCTCTTTAACATTATGCACGGATCTATAAAAAGTACTCTTCAATTTCATATATTTTTGAAGGACTTTTTGCTACTACACAACTGTTCTGTATTTATAATTGTATTTACATATATATTTACATATATTGTATTCTGTATTTATAATTGTATTTATATATAACACAAAATTTTTATATATTAGCTTCGGACTGATGAAAATTTAACTATTTTTTAAAATTGTTTATAATACATGTTCATTTTAAATAATCATCTATCTTGGGGCAAATTACGGCATTCGATATCGATCGAAATTCGTATTTAAAATGTATTGAAATTTCGATCGATATCGAGTGCGATAATTTCGCCCCTGATCTATATAGCCTCGGTACACTGAGGGAAAAAAGATGGTGCAAAATCAACAACGTTCCTTGTCAATTTTGCACCCTTCGTTGTCACTTATTTTTTACCACGCATGTTGTAAATTTTTAATCGAACGTGTTCAAATTGATAACTGTATGTTGTCAAATATTGGTACCTGACAACGCACGTTTTCAACTTGTTAACGAATGTGTAAAAGTTGACAACGCTTTGTTGTCAAATTTTGGATTTTGACAACGCCGGTGTCAATTTGTTAACGAACGTGTACAAATTGACAACGCTTTGTTTTCAATTCGTACCCGTATATTATCGGCTATCTTCTCATCTTTCCTAATCTGTCCCCTCAATACTATTCCCTCGTTTTCAGTTCCGGCGCAATGCATTGTATTAATAGGGTTCATCCCCTGAGTGCTGGTCCAAGATAAAAAAAATGGCATGTCTTTCTGAGGTTTAAAAACAAATTTCGGACAATTAGCGTATGAATATTAATTCAATTTAATATAGCAATGTTAATGTTCGTGAAAATACTTACTACAAAAAAAGTTTTTATTATTATTATTGTTTTACCAAAATTGAAGAGACGCGTGTGTAGAAAAATAGTAATAAAATGAATAATATCGACAAAAATAACTTGCTAGAGCTACTGGAAGTAAATGGTAATATCGTGGTTGTCGGTGATACGGGTATTCCAATCGAAAACGTGGTTGAAGACAGTGAAGACGACATAAAACTTAAAGAATTCTTGAAAAACATTAATATGGAATATATTTAAAAGAAAAGTAAATCAAAAATTTTAAGAGTAAGTTTGAAATTTATATATACAAAAATAACTATAATTGACAATTGCAAATATTTTAGCATCACAGGTAATGTTTCGTAGCTTGCCATACATAAAAAAGGAAGACTTGAAGGAAGCAGTCCCGTCCTTAGAGCTGCGTGTAGAGTTTAGAGAAAAACTCTTTACATGGAAAAAAAACGGAGGTATGTATTATACGAATACTTTATTCATTGTATTCATAGTTTGGAATTGATGACGAGACAATGTAAGTACCATCCAATATATGGGAATGGTGGACACGTATGAAATGGCTGCCACTACTCCTAGGTCAAACTTCTCCAAAACCGTAGGAATTTTTTCGAAGATAAAAAACATTATTTATAAATAACATTTTAATGGTAAGTGTATTCTAATTAAATATAGGACTTGAAAACATTGTTGAATTAAACAGGAAAAGGCAAGTTAGCACTTAAATATTCCTGTGCAATTAATAAACTTACAACTGAACATCGGGATGACATAATAAATATAATAATTGAGCATATTTTATATAGGGACATAGCGCTACATACTCAGGACTACAAAAGATTGTTGGACGAAATTTGCTCAGTTTTTCCTTTTGAAAGAGAAATGAAAGTAAGCGTAAGTTGGATAATTAAAACTGATGTTGACTTTGCCCTGTGCCTTGAAATATTTATAATGTCTTTCTGAATTCAAACACTTTTCGAACATTAATCTATCAATCTTAATTGAATTTAATATAGCACATAAAAAGAAAGTAATTAGTAATTTTTATTAGCTGTATTCAAGAATGTAATTTTTTTTATTTTAAACTTTTTTAGGAATATTATTACATATCAAGAAGAGGAAAAAACAATGCAAGCTGAAAAATGTATGCAAAGTACAGGAACGGAAATCTAAAAAGGAGAAAGCTTTTGAAATCAGAACCGTAGTAAGTCCGACGTCATTGCAATCCTCAATGAAAGATATGGTGGAAATCGACGAATCAGTTGTTGCTGCACTGAAAACTTCGTTAGTTAGAGAATGCAACGATTGGGATTCGGTTTGCGAAAAATGGAAAAGATCTTTTAATATACGGCAAGGAGACTTACAAAAATTTAATAGCCATGAATTTATGCTTGCATGGCCGAAGTTATCTGATTCAAGGGCGTCAGAATTAGTGAGTATTAACATTGTGAGACCATGCAGAGACCATGTTAAATGTTTTTGAGCCAATAGAGTTGAGAAGGCACAGTACTCCGTATTACTTGCGACACCTTTCATCTCCGTATAAATTTTGAATCGCTGGATGTAATTCCTGTAGCTTTCTCTTGTTGGCTCAAACGCTTCGAAATTTGGCAGAAGAGCGGAATTAACATTAGTACTTTGCACTGTACTATATCCCTTTTCGTCCATCTGCTGCATTATTTGTGCAATCATAGTCTGTTGCATCTGCATAAACTGCATAAACTGCTCTGCGTCCATTTTAATCTATCACATCCTTGTCGCCAATTTGTGGTGTCTTTTATAATATTAATAAAAAGACTGCAATTGTTTAGTATTATATGGATAACTTTATTCACGTGTTTCTTTACAAAAAGGCAAGCATCAAGTGTCTATATCAAAACGATCAATTTGAGAAAACAACATGGCGGGTACTCGGGTGTATGATCACTCGATAACTAAAGTAATCTAAGGTGCCAGATTGTAGTCATAACAAACATGCAAGCTTTTTCATTGATTTTTCACAATATTTTCCGTTTAAGGTGAATATAGATTTTGACATACTGAATATTGTAAACAATTGTTTGCAAATATTCTGTCAGCGAACAGCATATGTAAACTATAAGTTCACAACAACTTTTTTTGATTTAGTTTTTTCTTTTAATATCACTACATTTATATTGCAGATGCACAAGACCATGCATATATACACAATATTTCTTAATGCGGTTTTACCATCACCGGCTAGGTTTAGGAGTGGTTGCGGAAAACAAAAAATGAAGGTAACAATAGCAGATTCTCTGGGGTGTTTAGTTTTGAGCTTAGCCACAATAAATGCTTATAAACGACAAATTGATACAAGCATAGAAAGATATTACTATGCTGGTTTAACCATTCAGCCATTTCTTATTGTGGAGGGTTTATCTAATACTGATCTTAAAGGTTTTTATATATTTTTTAGCAACAATTTATTAAAATTTAATTAATTTCTTCAATGTTTGGATACATGTTTTAATATTTTTCAAACTCTAACTTTGAAATATCCTAAGGCGTACCATGGGTTTTCATTCAAAAATTTTTTACGAAGTTTATACTGTATATGATTCAAAGTCAGCTAACGTTGCATCTCTTATTAACTTTTGTGCCAGTAATTAAAACCTAATTCCAAAATGTATATATGTTTTAGGTGTGGTAAAAAGTTCGATAAAGCTAATACATAGTACATTTGAAAGTTGATCATTTAATGTCAACTAAGCTTTGAATGTGCTCAAAACAACTGTAACCAAAAATTTACGAGATTTACTTCATACAGAATTCATTTAGAAAAACAACACCAAACTAATGCAAGTACAACCTTAAAAAAGAATTTAATTAAAAACCCAGTTTATATATTATCGACGGATTTGAATGGGTCTTATTAAAACCCTGAATGTTTTGTTGATAAAAAAGAAGTTGAAATTGATTTAGAAATTTTAAAGAAGAGAGAGTTGCGTCTGTCTTTGCAATTATATCAGGAAAACTATATGCCTAGAAATAGAGCTATTGAAATACAAAATTCAGTTTCAGTAGTTTTTTCATCCTTTTCTGATTCTATAGAAAAATATATTAATGATAATCCAGTCCACGAATATTTGAAGTGTTTACTGAACTTTTGTAAAAGTCCTTTTGAATAAACTATAACGGAATATGGACTTCTAAAAATTTTAAAAGAACTAAATTTATATGAAAAACCAAAGTTATTTACAATCAGCAATCAAATTTCAGAGATTCTTATTAGTAGGAATCCTAGTTTGGGTCCCAAAATCAATTTTTAAAATTCCCAATCTCTTAGAATTAACTCTACAAAATGCTAAAAAATTTCTCAATTAAATATTCTTCAAAATTTCACAAACGGAGATCTGTACAAAACAAAATTATTAAATACGAGTTTGATTTAATTATTCCCTACGTTCCTTATTTTGATGATTTTCAAATACTCTCTCTATATATGGTTGTTACATTACTTTGCCTTCAATGCCACAACACTTATGGTCAAAAATATAGTACATATTTACGGTTGCATTTATATCTTCTACAGATTCACGGCAATGAAAAAACTTGTTATCACTTAGTACATGAGTAGTAGTTGAAGATGGTGTTGAAATTATAATCTATCAAAAAGTTCACAAAGTACATTTTATTTTGTGTTTGATTGTTTTGTTCAATCATTTAATTCTAAAAGATTTTGCCGTCTCTGTACAAGAACAAAGCTCCAAATGCAATCGGATGCAGTTCAATATATGTATTTTTTAAGAAACAAAGAAATTTACAATCTTATTGTCATAGAAAATAATTTTCAAGCAACTGGTATTAAAAACCGGTGCATTTTGGAATATATTCCAAATTTTCATGCCACAGAAAATTTTTGCTTCGACGTTATGGATGATATATACGAAGGCGTTTGTAATGTTTTACTTGGGTTGATTGATGAAAAAGTTTTAATTTTAAGTAGTAATAACAGCAGAAAAACTCTATTTCAGTATGGAGAAATTGAAGTTGGATACAATTATATACCACTAGATTTATAGAGATTAAAAACTAATAATTTAAAGATGACCGCTAGTGAAACTATTTGCTTTATTAATTTTTTGCCTTTAATGATCGGCGATTTAATTCCTCACGGTAACAACCATTGGGAAGTTTTCAAATTATTATTGGAAATAATTGGTTTACTCTTAAAATCAAGTTTTATAGAAGACGATTTAATAAAATTGGAGAAATTGATTAAAAATCATCTTATACTTCATTTAAAATTATACGGTCCTCTAAAACCAAAGCATTATTTTCTTGTCCATTACCTAACAGCTATTCGAAAATGTGGCCCTCTTAAATATCTGTGGTGTATGAGATTTGAGGCTAAGCATAAAGAGGCAAAAATTTATTTCAGTAATACTACATCAAGAGGAAATCCATGTCATTCGTTGTCTTTAAAATCTGGATTAAAATTTTAAAATTTTTTGTTGAAACACGAAAATCATTTAGAACCTAATTTTATTATTACTTCTTATAGTAATGGAAACTTATTAGAAGAAGAGTTATTTTACAAAATAAGTAAGCCAGCACTAGATATTCAAAATTGCAAACTTTCGAATGATATTATATATAAAGGGACCCGATATAAAACATACTATTACATTAAAGAATTTGACAATCATTTGCAATCCTTTGAAGTTGGTACACTTAACCAGGATAAATCCTTTTTAATACAAAATTTAGATATTATAACCCTCCCATTTCATTTATATCCAATGAATAATGAAAAAATTTATTTTAGAATAAAGTCAATTTAAATGTTAGTTTTAGGTTAATTTAAATGCTATATATTATGTACGTATGTATATAACACAATTTATTTTCTTTAATAAAATACTTTTGAAAATTTTAAGCAATAACTTGAATTTTTATTTTAATGGGATTAGAAAAGGAACGAAAATTTACTAATCCACAACCAATGGTATCAAAATGACACCATACCGTTGCAAATTTGACACCGTCACGGTGTCACTTCAACACCGACATGGTGTCAATTTGACAACGGAATGGTCTCAATTTGACACCAATACGTTGTCAATTTGAACCATTTTGTGCTCGGTTTGACAACGTCTACGCTTTCAACATTTCGTTGTCGATTTGAACGCCGTGGTCAACTTGACCACAAACCTTGTTGATACGCTTTTGAAACTGATTGTGGTCAATTTGAGCACGTATGGTGTCATTTTTTCTCTGGGTGTACTCTTTTGATCTTAGTACGTTGACCACATGTCTATCAGATAAACGATTTCGTATTTTCCATAGAATTATTTTCATGGCTTCACAATAATTTGGAGTACCAAACATTTAGTACAATTTGTAGATTTCTGTGTTCAGTTGTTTTAATAAACAGAAAATAAGTTTAATTACCACAAAATATAAATTTTGTTATTCAATTACTCCAACATATAAGAAAAAGTTTATCAGCAGTATTCAAAAAAAATAAAGTAGACTTGATCAATACTTTAAAATAAATTTTGTATGAAATTTTCACTTAAAAGCACACTTGAAGTACAAATTAAATTTTGTGAATACAGCAGTAAATATTTCAGCTTGGAAGCCTGCTTTTATTCCTATTAAAAGCTGTGTATTTGTAGCTACGAATAAATACCCAGAAACCATAATAGAGTAAAAACAACAGCTATTTCTATACCATTCTGTATTCCAGATGCAACACGATTAGTTCAGACTCATTTGATGTAATTGTTATATATATCCCTTTCTATCACATGTGTTCAAGCATCTTTTGTCCTATACCGAATAATATGAAAGCAAAATAAAACAAGTTGTGCTTACCCAAAAAACAAATTCGTACAAAAAAAATATTTTTACTCCCCTTTCTTTAGGGTTTGGCACCTCTTTAACACTTTCGCTATATTGTATTCATATGGATACACTCAACTTTGGAGGCTTCTGACAACCTCCAAGGCAAAGAATAAATTAAGATATCGACTTATTATTGTTCTCTAAGATCTTAGGAATCATTTTAAAAAAAAAAACTTTTTGATTTATACAAAATTGAGATATATATAGCATTAAAGAAAAAGCTTTATTTATATTTTTGTTTTAAAAAGGCTTTATTTTGTTTTCGAAATAACATATATCTATGTGTAACCATGTTCAAAAAAACCACATCCAGCATAAAGAAAACTGTTTATTTTAAGTTTTTGCATCAATAGTTTTTGTTTTAAGCAAAAACAACCTGTGCGGATTTTTTAAATATTGTATGTATCCATACAAACACAAGTTGTGCTGTAAATAACATACACAGAATACACGAAATCCTTACCCCGAAAAGTAAGTATATGGATTTATTATACCCTCCAAAAAAGAATTTGGAGGGTATATTCAATTTGTCATTCCGTTTGTAACGCATTGAAATATCCATCTCAGACCCCATAAAGTATATATATTCTTGGTCAGTGATGAAATCTAAGACGAACTGAGCATGTCCGTCCGTCTGTGGAAATCACGATTCAGCCCAAACGAAAAGAGCTAAACTCTTAAAATTTGGTATAAATATATTTTAAAGCTTAGAGCAGGTTATGCTCGGAGGTGGACCAAATCGGCAAGGGGGAAAAAAGTTCCCCTAAGAAGAACTAAACCAACCCAGAAAAAAGCAACATAATTCTTAAAGTTTTTTGGTTATTTTGTTGAGCAAATGATATTTATTTATGTCAAATACGGTCCAACGCCTTAAACTAGAGCCATAAAATAAAACAAAAATATTTGTGGACCCCGCCCACTTTAGTGGGTGTTATTATATGCAAAAATAGTATAAAAATTTAACAAATTGTTTTACTTAAGCCTACATTCCTTAAAAATAAAATTGTTAAGCTTTAATGACGAAGCTGAGACGATACCTGGTACTCCTCTGCCCTACCCCCTCCTCCCCCTTTCACCCCCTAAAAGTCCCTACCAAAAAAAAAAAAAAATTTTAATTTTGTATGTTATCATCCCAAGCATTTATTTATAGAGTTTTATGACGGCCTGTTTCTGCCCTATCCCCTCCTCCCGCTTTGCCACCTATATGACCCCATAAAACAATTTATTTTTAGCATTTATTTTTAGAGTTTTATGACTGCTTGTTTCTGCCCTAACCCCTCCTGATCCTTTGCCCCTAAATGACCCTATCAAAAAAAAAATAATTAATTTTGTATATAATCATCCCAAGAATTTATTTTTAGAGTTTTATGACTGAGACCCCGCCAAAATACAGTTTTTATACCCTCCGAAGAGAATTTTGCCCTATAAAGTAAATATGTATATTCTTGATTAGTAATGAAGTTTAAGACGGTCTAGCAATGCCCATACGTTCGTCTGTGGAAAACATGATATTGTCTATTTTTGAACCCCGCCCCCTTTAGTGGGCGTTGACGTACGATATTATATAAACGAAGTCTGTCCCTCCAAGTTAAACATATCAAATTCACTTACTAAATATTTGGAGGGTATTTAAGATTCGACCCGGTCGAATATCACGTTTTTACTTGTTGACTTTCATAATGATATAGCGTATAGGCTTTTAGCTCCGTCAAATCAAATGGCATGTTCCTGTAAAATAGGACGCCCAACGTCATCCCTAAATGAAGATATTGCAATTTCTCCAACAACCTCCAAAAAGAAATGCAAAAATACACCCTCACCTTCTATTCGATATGATGGGAACCATCATTGGCTGGAACACATGATAGACAAAGGAAGATGCAAAGTGAAAGAATGTAAGGGTCAAACCAGCTATAAGTGCTCAAAGTGCAATGTTTTCCTGTGCATTCCCAGTGGATCGAGAAATTGCTGCAAGGATTTTCATTATATATCAAATGAATAAATTATAGGTAAGAATTTATTTTGGTTTATAATTTTTAATTTATTTATGTAAATATTTGTATATATTGTCTTTAGTGTAAAAAATGAATTTCATGTGTTAAAATTACTAAAATAAATAAAAACTCATATATAAATATATATAAAATACTGGCATTTTTCTTCACCATAGCCGAAATATGTACCCATATGGATACAGTCCAAAAACATATTTAGGGTAAATTTTTTTTTAAATCTATTATTGATTGTTATTGCTAAGTCACATTGAACACATTTTTCATATTGTTAAGTCACATTGAACACATTTTTAAACACAGTCGCTTAAAATGGGACAATTTTTACATTATAATCAGTAGTTTGTTTAAAATAAGACAAATTATGTTTATTTCTCATTCATTTTTTGCGGTACCATCAATATTCACGTAATTTTAAACAACAAGATTTTTTCAACAGGAATTTATGCAAAATATGAACGTAAATTCCAGCAAAAGTTTTAGAGTGTACTCTTTTGATCTTAGTAGACTCTAAAACTTTTGCTGGAATTTACGTTCATATTTTGCATAAATTCCTGTTGAAAAAATATTGTTGTTTAAAATTACGTCAATTTTGATCCTACAGCAAAAAAATTAATGAGAAATAAACATAATATGTCATATTTTAAACAAAGTACTAATTATTATGTAAAAATTTTCTTCTTTTAAACGATTGTGTTTAAAAATGTGTTCAATTTGACTTAACAATAAGAAAAATGTTTAAAATTAAACATATCTATCCAAAAACAGAACACTTAATGTAATAATAGCAACTTTTTCATAAAGAAGAAGCATTAGAGAGTTTTTATTTCATTAGCATATTGCGTGATATTTTCTGTGAAGAAAAAAATTAAGTTTCGAGTAATTAAATGAACAGAGAGATAACTACTTGTTGAAATTTCGGGCACAAGTGTAAATTTATAAACGGGCTTAATATAATATAATACTTCATTTCAAATAAATACTTTTTTTTAGTTTGTATTTTACATATGTACTATGTACATTAATAAGTAATGAAATACTAAATATTAATATGTATTTACATGAACATATAGTATTCATTTACATTTCATTTATATACAGTTCAGTAAGTTTTTATATCTTTTTTAAAATAAATATAATTTTAAATAATAATTGTACAAGTGTATTCTATTTAATTATATAGGACTCAAATTATATGTATATATATATATATATATATATATATATATATATATATATATATATATATATACCTAAAATACCTAAAATATGGGGACACTAGACTAGACACTATATGTTTAAAAGTATTAAACCTCTCTTGTTCAATATTAAACATAATTTGTTCAAAAATCCACAAATTGTTTGAAAATATATATATATATATATATATATATATATTATTTTAGGAGTAGGACCAGCGCTCAGGGGATGGCCCCTATATATGCAATGCATTGCGCCAGAACTGAAAACGAGGGGATAGTATTGAGAGGACAGATTAGGAAAAATGAGAAGATAGACAGTTTTTTTTTTCTTTTTGTAGCTATTTCAAACTTTTACTTCGCCGGCTAAGTTTTGCTACAGGGCCGACGAAGGTGGGTGCTGTTACTCTGCTTTTTTGTTAGTACATGATGGTGTAAGTCGCCGCCAATTATGTTCAGTGACCAGTGACTATGCCTTTATCATTGAAACAGGCTGGCAACAACTAACACAACCATGAACTAATGCTGATCAGAAGAATTCAACACAATAGCCCAGTTCACAATCTCGAGCAAGTAGTCTAGCATCGTAGCATGAGCAAAATAATTGTACTCTACACCAACAAAATACATTGAAAATGCTCTCAAATACTCTCTCAATTTGCAAATGCTATAATGCAAGACCATTTGCACAGGATTGTGAATTGGGCTAATATTTCATTATTATTTTGTGTAATTTTAGGTCAATTATATTCGGTAAAGTGTTGGCGACTTTTATTGACGTAAATTTCAACAAAAGTGTTTTAGTGTGTAGCATTCAACCAAGGAACGACATATTTTATTGGTTTCAGGCTAAGTTCATGCATGCATTTGTTTTCCGGCACTATCTCGTCGGCAATTAGGCGGGGCTTAGAACTTACCTCATGTTGGAATTAAATGGCTGCAATACGATTTCAGAACAAAAAATATACATTTAAGATATAGCAGGTGAGGAAGACTTGATTAAAAGTTATATGTACATTATGTATACATGTATATGTATTCATGTATATGTATCTATTGTATTGTACAACTTGTTTATAAAATACTTTGTTGATTAATTTTTATATCATATCACCTTTGAAAATACTTTTAAAATATTATAAAAATTTTCATTATTGTTTTCCAGTTTAAGTTTGAATTTCGAAAATAAAAGATAAATAATAAAAATATAAAATAAAATAATAAATTAAATGTGTTTCCTTTTAATAAAGGATATTTCAAATAAAATTGAAATAAATAATAAATAAATATAAAATAAAAATATAATTGGCGCAGTCGGTAGGATTCCCGGGTATTTTTTTTTTTAATAAAATAGATACTGGATATTTTAATGTCCTGGCGGGGATCAATGAACATATTATTGAAGACTTTTGTTGATTGAATATACAACAGAAAAACACGGAATATTCCATCTAATTTGTGATAATATTTAAAAAAAAAAAAAGGAAAATTACAATATTGAAGCCTTTGTGCATGAATGTGTGTGTTTTTCATAAAAACATTAAAACATCTTAAAACATTAAAAACATATAAAAACTCCAAATTGTTAATTAAACAAAGAAGAAATACCCAATGTGTATATAAATTAAATATAAATGCTGAAAGTCTGAAATTTTCTGAAAGACAAATAAAATTTTAACAAAAATCTGAAAGCATTTATACGAAATATTGAACTATCAAATAAATAATTAAGTAGCACAGCGATTCCAACTTTCGGGTGGACCCTCCTGACTACTCTATAAAAATGAAGAGCTGAGATTTAAAAATTTTGTGAAATAAGGCAAAATTATAAAAAAAGAAGACTAAAAAAAAAAAAAATAAATAAAATTCAAAATCCAATAAATAAAAAAAAACTGAAATAGAAAATCATTTTGTGCTGATATTTAAAAATACAAATAAAAAGGACGAAGAGCAATATCTTAGTCCCATCATTGGAGCAGTGTCCTAATCAAACAATTTAAGAAGATCGTGCTGAATTTTAAGGTCATCATTGGTGCAACTTACTTAAGTATAAGTAATTTCTACATAAATAAAATTTTTCTTATCCCTAACATTACGTAAGAAGATTACATGAAAAAAAAAAAAAAATATTTTTTTGTTTTCCTTATTTCTTTTGTAAGGCCTTAAATTAATTTTTTTTTTCATTTTTGCATAAAATCGTAAATAAACTTATACAAAGTATACTTATTTTTTCAGGTAATAATAAAATTTGGAAAATTCATTTTTATTAATGTAAACTATTTCCTCTTATGTACTTAATTTCAAAAATAAGAAATTGATTTTTTTTATAGTGATTTTGAAATATCATATATATGTATGTATATACATATATATTTAAATAAATAAAAATTAATAATTTAGTCATTTAAAGATTGGAATTATAAATATTAATCTAACTTATTTGTTGTGAATTTTGAAGAATAGGAAGTTTTTCTTTGTTTTCCTTTTTCTTATAAAAATGGCTGAAGAAAATAATGCCCCACGTTCTTATACCATAGATCCATTCAAATTCCTTGAAAGGTTACCCGAATTTTCTGGTAATAGAAAGGAACTTTATTCATTTATTTCGCTGGTTGACAAAATTAACCCACTTCTTATTGAATATAATGAACTCTCTCAAGTATTATTTTTAGACCTTATTAAAAGCAAATTAAAAGGCAAAGCAAGAGAGACAGTAGAAATAAATTTTCATATCCAGTCATGGGAACAGATAAAAACAATTTTGATAAATAATTTTGGAGAAAAATACAGTATCGAACAATTATATGATAGACTTAGATCAGTAGTTTTTAGAACGAATGTTATTGATTTTTACAATGACATAAAAGATAAACTTCGAAGTTTAAACAATAAAACTTCTTCAGACTTAGGAATCAATCCCAATAGTGAACAAATAGCTAAGAATAATATGGGAACAGCTCTTAACATATTTAAAGAGAAAATACCTGAACCTATGAAAACGATTCTGGCTTGTCGAAATCCTGATACAATTGAAAACGCAATGGATATTCTTTTTACTTCTGGGTATGCTAACTATAGCAGTGAAAATAAACATTTAAATTTCAGGAAATTTGATAATTACAATGAAAGAAATAATCATAGACCAAATTCAGATGTCGGTAGTACCCATTATAGGACTAATGAAAATAACGTTACACATCAACGTTTTAATTTAAATGGAAACAATCAGTACAACCATAAACAGAATACAATACAGTATCATGGCAATGCAAATAGGCCATATAATACTAGATACCCAAACAATAGTGGTCAATTTAATTATAATATTGTAGTAATAGAAATTTTTCAAATTATCAAAATTCGCATAGTATTCCAGAACCTATGGATATTAATATTATTCAAAATTCTAAAAAGGTAGTGGAATTACCCGTAGCTCCAAATACTTTTCGAATAAACAACTCGAAGGACATGAACAATTCTGATTATAGTTTGCCAAATCAAAGTGATGAAGTGCAAAATTTTCGTTTTCAAGCCTCTGCAGAGAATTACCATATATAGTAATAAAAGATTGTCTCAAATTTATTGTGGATACTGGAGCCACGCATTCAATTATTAATCCAGGTATATGTAACCCAAAATGGAAAATTAAATCTCATACTTTGACATTAAAAACTTTACAAAGCAATGTAAAGACTGACATCATTTATCAAGTCCCAATGTTTATAGAACTAGGAGACATCAGGGAGAAGATTTCATTTATAGAATGTAGATTTCACGATTACTATGATGGTATTATAGGAAATGATATTTTACAGAAATACAAAGCTGTTATAGATTACAGCAATAATCAATTAAAAATTAATAATAGAAACGTCCCTTTATTTGGTTTTCGCAAACGCCATACAGTTAAATTTATTTCAGATATTGAATGTGGCCTTATTCATATCAAAGAACACAAAGATTCTGTAGGTGAAATTATTATTGATGAAGGAGTTTACAATGCACATAACTTTAAAGTAGAGGTAGAAACCACTGCTAAGTGCTCAAACATAATATATCTCTCTGAGAGTAGTTCTTGGCCAGTTTCCTCCGAAAATTATTACTTAGTGGATGATAATATCTCACAGGAAAATAATCGCGAACCTTACCTAGAACAAGTTAGAATAGATCATTTAAATGCCGAAGAAAAGCATAAATTGATTAAAATTTTGGATATTTATAAACAATTATTTTATGAACCAAGTTCAAACTTATCGTTTACAAATGCAATTAAACACCGAATAATTACCAAAGATGATATACCTGTATTTGCAAAGACTTATAGGTACCCTTATGTTCATAAAGAAGAAGTAAGGAGACAAATACATGAAATGCTAGATAGCAATATAATTAAACCATCACATTCACCCTATTCTGCTCCAATATGGATAGTTCCTAAGAAAAATGATGCCAGCGGATTGAAAAAGTGGCGTATTGTAGTAGACTATAGAAAACTTAATGAAAAGACAGTGGATGACAGATTTCCAATTCCAAATATTGAAGAAATCTTAGACAAACTTGGCAGGTGCATGTATTTCACCACATTAGATTTAGCGAAAGGGTTTCATCAAGTTGAGATTGATGAAAGAGACACTCATAAGACAGCCTTTTCAGTCGAGGGTGGACACTATGAATTTTTAAGAATGCCTTTTGGATTAAAAACTGCTCCCGCCACATTCCAAAGATTGATGAATAATATTTTGGGTGATTTAGTTAATAAAATATGTTTAGTATATTTGGATGACATCATCATTTACTCCACTTCTCTTCAAGAACATATGAATTCTTTACGCCTTGTTCTAGATCGGCTTATGGATGCAAATCTTAAAATACAAATAGATAAGTGTGAATTTTTAAAACGTGAAACAGAATTCTTAGGACATGTTGTTACACATCAGGGAATAAAGCCAAATCCTAAAAAGGTCGAATGCGTTTCAAATTATCCCTTGCCAAAGACACCCAAGCAAATAAAACAGTTTTTAGGCCTCAGCGGCTATTACCGTAAATTTATCAAAGACTATTCTAGAATTGCAAAGCCAATGACGAAATATTTAAAGAAGAATGCTAAATTAAATATTAATGACCCACAATATATTGAGAGTTTCAGAACACTGAAAACGATACTCGTAAATGACCCAATATTAGTTTATCCAAATTTCAATATACAATTTATTTTAAACACGGACGCAAGTAATTATGCGTTGGGCGCCGTTCTATCGCAGCACAATCACCCTGTTTGCTATGCTAGCAGAACTCTTAATGAACATGAGATAAATTATAGCACAGTGGAAAAAGAATTGCTAGCGGTAGTTTGGGCAGTTAAATATTTTCGACCGTATCTTTTCGGAAGAAAATTCATTATAAAAACTGATCATCAACCATTACAATGGCTATTTTCTATCAAAGAGCCAAATTCAAAATTAATTCGTTGGCGACTACAGTTAGAAGAATATGACTTCGAAATTTTTTATAAGCGTGGAATTAATAATGGAAATGCAGACGCACTATCTCGAATAGAACCAGAAGTAAATTTGACTGAACATGCTAATCCTAATATTATTATTCAGAGTAATGCTCCATTAAATATTTATAGAAACCAGATAATTATAGGCAAATCAGACTCTGCTTTAATAAAAATAGTTAATAAAGCAGTTTTTAAAAATATTAGAAAAATCATAACTGCTAGAAGTTTCAATGAAACTGACATGATAACTATCATAAAAGAACACTTCCATCCAAAAAGAGTTAATGCTATTTATGTTGAAGATGATTGTATTTACAACATATTTAGAGAAACCGTTACAAAATTTTTTTCAAATAATTCTCACTTAAAAATTGCAAAATGCATAAAATGTGTTGACGATGTTTTCAATGAAAACAACCTTCAGGAACTAATTAAAGACGAGCATCAGAGAAATAACCATCGTGGTATTACTGAGAATTTCGAACAACTTAGAATGAAAATCTATCACCCAAAGCTTAAGTTAAGAATACAACAATTTATAAATAGCTGCCACATTTGCAACATAGAAAAATATGACCGCAACCCAATAAAACAAAATTTTAAAATAACTGAAACCCCTGACAGACCTTGTCAGATAGTACATATCGATGTTTTTTATACTCTAGAGAGAACACTTTTTCTAACAATAATTGATAAATTTTCTAAATTTGCCCAAGCAATTCGAATTCAGAACAGATCATGGGTAGAATTTAAAAGAGCACTTATTCAATACCTAAGTATCGTTGGTAATGTTGATCAAATCATAACTGACAATGAGTTAGGTTTTAAGGCATTACCATTGACGGAATTTCTAAGGCAAAGACAAATTAACATACACTTTACTTCAAACAATAATCATACTTCAAATGCTGACGTAGAACGTCTTCATAACACGATGAATGAACATATTCGACTACTCAGACATGATCCTGATAGAGACAGTGACACTGTAGAAGAAAAAATTTATAAAGTAATTATGTATTATAATAATACTATACACTCTACTATAGGATGTAAACCTATAGATTTCCAAAACGGTCTAATAAAAGTTGAGGATTTTCAAAAAATTAAAGAAAGAATTTTAAAATCAAAAGAAAAGACAATGTCAATTCGAAATAATAATCGCGAAGACTGTGAGATACAGACAGGAGACGTATATTTAAAAACTGAAAGGGGTGGAAAAAATCATGCGAAGTTTAGGAAAGTGAATGTAGATCAATTGGACAATGATCATGTAAGAACTCGAACAGGGCACAAGTATTATAAGTCACATATTAAAAGAAGAAGGAACTTATATAAAAAAAAAAAAAAAAAAAAAATAATAAATTTAAAAAATTTTTTTTTAATTTGTCTTAATTTTTCCTACATTATTAGAAAGAGGAAATAGGTTATTTACAAAATAAAAATATTTTTTTAATTTAATATGTGTATCATTTTTAATATGTAATTCCTGTATGTTATTAAATTTTTTTTATTTTGCTTTTGTATTACTTTTTTTTGTACATACATACATATATACATAATATATACATATACGTATAAAAATATTTCCTCAGAGCGTCAATCTAACGATGGGGGAGTTATATGTACATTATGTATACATGTATATGTATTCATGTATATGTATCTATTGTATTGTACAACTTGTTTATAAAATACTTTGTTGATTAATTTTTATATCATATCACCTTTGAAAATACTTTTAAAATATTATAAAAATTTTCATTATTGTTTTCCAGTTTAAGTTTGAATTTCGAAAATAAAAGATAAATAATAAAAATATAAAATAAAATAATAAATTAAATGTGTTTCCTTTTAATAAAGGATATTTCAAATAAAATTGAAATAAATAATAAATAAATATAAAATAAAAACATAATTATTAAACTCGAAGAGTTTGAACCAATATAATTGCCCAACTTTTGTGGTCTATAAGCGAATTTGGACTATAACCGATTTTCGTTATAAGCCACTTAATGTATTGTAAGTGAATCCTGATTTAACCCACATTTTGGACTATATAAAATTAATTTCTTCCACTTTTTTAAAATAAAAGAATAGTTTATTTAAAACATCCAAATAATGATTTAATTTAAATCAATAGTTAAAACCAGGGCTGTGGAGTCGTGAAAAAATAGTTGCGACTCCGACTCCGACTCCAGCCGCCGAAATTTTTAAAGTACGACTCCGACTCCAACTCCGACTCCGACTTCAACTCCAATGCTAAATGTATATGGACCTTAGGGTATCCCGATAATTGAATCAAGAAATGTTTAACAACTTTTTTTGAGGGTACTTATGGACCTCTAAACGCGATTGAAGTTTGGGATTTCGCGAAAAAACATAAAAATAAATATAACAAAATAAAGCTGAATCAAAAGTTGTTTGTTTTTTACAAAATATGTCTGCATTGTTTGGTAAAATAGTGGTCATTAAAAGAACATTTACAAACAAATTTTAGTGCACCGATTTTGAATCATAATTGCATTTTTAAAAATATTTTCACAAAAACATATTTTTCATTGATTTTTTTTCCGTTTTAAGCAAATTTAAAAACTTTCTCATAAAATATAATCAAACTATAATATTTTGCAATTTTTTGCAAAAATTTTATTTTTTTGTGGAAAAAAGGAGTTTTTGTGAATAAATATTAATATGTATTAAAAATGCAATTATGGATCATGGCAAATATTGTATTTGAAAATAGAAAATATTTAAAAAAAAATTCGCAGAATTTTTATTATGAAAAATATTTAAAAAATTCTTTGTCGGAGTCGGAGTCGTGACTTTTTTTAGCGACTCCGACTCCGGCAAAAACAGTGCAACTCCGACTCTTCGACTCCGACTCCACAGCCCTGGTTAAAACAACAACATTATTATACCCTCCAAAAAAGGATATGGAGGGTATATTCACTTTGTCATTCCGTTTGTAACGCAGTGAAATATCAATCTGAGACCCCATAAATATATTCTTGATACGTGATGAAATCTAAGGCGACCTGAACATGTCCGTCCGTCTGTAGAAATCACGGTTCAGACCAAACGAAAAGAGCCAGACTCTTGAAATTTGGTGTAAATATATATAACAAGTTGAAATTATAAAGTGATTAAGTTTGAATTCCACACCCAGTATTAATGTTATAAAGTATGTATATAGATAATCAAATATGTACAACGTAACAGAAACTAGGTCAGTGACGAAAGTTGATTTTTTTTCAATAATGTCGAATATATAGAGTCTTAAAGAAGAAGATATACGAAGAAATCAATGAAATGGAATAAATATACATATGAACAGCATATGATGTTTGATGCTAATATTTATATGTACAGATACCTGAGGTAGATCTAGATTTTGGTCGACATTAACTTACAGCGAAATAATTTAGATATGTCTTCTTGTGGTATAGTAACTAATAATTTGCAAATTCGGTTGCTTTTGTATCACTTAGGAATTCTCTCTCCTTATATTCGGGAGCGCTAATATATATTTAATCTCTTGTGTTGCTCTTTATATACTTATTTTTCTGTTATAAGCACCTGCTTTTTTTTATTTTTGTTCTCTAATTTTACTTCACATCAAAAAAATTTTATGATTGAATAACTTTGTTACTGATTTTAATTACTTAAATTTTCTGATTTAACTGTGGCAAATTTTATACATAATCTGAGACAAACAGGTAGCTAATGAAAATGAACTTGTGACTTACATATGTTTGTTTCATTGGTCTCCATCGATGAATGGGTATTCAGCAATGTGTCGCTATATGTTTTAGAAAGAGATAATTGAAATTAAAATTTTCTGATGTGATCGTGATATGCCTTTGACTTTGTTTTCGTGATGATACTTTTTGATGCCTGTATAAAAAAAAAATATATAAGCTCGGCAACAATGTTTAATGATATTAAGCAACATCGTATCTAGGAAGTAAACCCAACAGAATTTTTGTGATACAATCTGCAATCAGCAACAACTCCTCCTAAGGGATGAAGTTTATATATAGAGATGGATTATGGCACCAAAGGTTGCAAGTTTTGCAGCACAATTAGACTTCTCCGAAGTTGCAATATCTTGTACATATAATATATTCACAATTATAATCAACACAATTTAGTTTTATATTTAATAAAAAAACTAATTGGATAACTGCACATTTAATTTCTTAGATTGAAAATGAACGTTCAGCACATGTTCGTTGCCTTAAATACCTCTGAAATTGCACATAATCAGGCAAGATAAAATTTGGCGCTTAATAATCTGCCCGAACAAACGAGTACCAATCATCACCTGATTTTGTGAACAGTAATTTCTTAATTTTTTTTCTTTATTACCAAGAGTTATAATATGTATGTTTGCAGAAACAGTGTAGCAAAATGACAAAACTTGCTTAGTGATGGATACTTAGATATTTACTTATGGTTCGAGTTAAAACGACTTTAAATGTGTTAGTGTAAAACTCTTACAGAACAAGGAATTTTTTTGCATAAGAAAGTAATTTTTTTTAATTGTTTTTAAATTCCAGCACTTTACAACAACATGTCTATAAATATTCGATTGTGTACTTTCCATAGACTTACTTTCATGGTAGAAAATGTGGCTTCACAATAACATGGGGTACCAAATATTGAATACAATTTGTATATTTCTCTCTTCATTTTTTGAAAACAAATAATTAGTATATAATTAAGAACCAAAAAAAAACAAAATTTTCCAACAGGCTATAGGTTCAAATCTGCGAAACTGCAAATTATTTTTTATTTTTATTTTTAATAAATGAACGTGATTGCATTCTATTTATTAATTTTTTGAGAATGGAATATTTAGAATATATTTCATAGTCATTAAACCAGCAGAACGGATCAGTACTGATTTCGAGGCCGCTACGCCATCTCATCAGCGTTGTTTGTTCAATTTTTCCACTTTTGCAAATGGTGCTAGTTAGTAGGAATACCTATAGCCTGTTGGGAAATTAACATCCTGTAATACAATTTACATAAACAAAAGGTTCACTATTAAATAGAAATCCATACATTAATTTAAAACGTTGCGAGGGCACGCGCACTTGTTTACATGTTCATTGTAAATTGACAACTAGATTCAATTACTTGAACATAAATAACAAAAAAGCTTTAGTTATCAGCAGCCGATGGCTCTGGAAAAAGCGAAAGAAATACATGGAATATTGGAAATATTAATTGTCGGGGTTGGGGAATTTCGTACTAACCAAAAATGTAATAACTTAATAATATGAATGTGATAACTTCTCATATTCAATTTTCGTTAAAATATTGGTTAAATAGTTGATATTCCTACTAACTAGCACCACTTGCAAAAGTGGAAAAATTGAACAGAGAACGCTGATGAGATGGCGTAGCGGCCTCGAAATCAGTACTGATCCGTTCTGCTGGTTTAATGACTATGAAAAATATTCTAAATATTCCATTCTCAAAAAATTAATAAATAGAATGCAATCACGTTCATTTATTAAAAATAAAAATAAAAAATAATTTGCAGTTTCGCAGATTTGAACCTATAGCCTGTTGGGAAATTAACATCCTGTAATACAATTTACATAAACAAAAGGTTCACTATTAAATAGAAATCCATACATTAATTTAAAAAAAAAAATTTGTTATTCAATTACTCTTACATATAACACGAAGTTTACATTTTCAGCTCGGAAGTCTGCTTTTAGTCTTATTAAAAGCTGTGTGCTTGTAGCTACGAATAAAAAGACGAAAACATAATGGAGCAAAAACAACAACTGCCTTTTCTATACCATTTTGTATGACAGATGCAACAGGATTGGTTGAGACTACATTAATGTAGTTGTTATAGATACCCTTTTATATTACATTTGATCAAGCACCTCTTGTCCTATAACGCATGATATGAAAGCAAGAAAACAAACAAGTTGTGCGTACCCAACAACCAAATTCGTACATAAAAAGATATATTGTTACTCTCCCTTTCTTTAGGTTTTGGCTTCTCTTTAACATAAAGCACGGATGTATAACAAGTACACTTCGATTTTATCTATATATTGAGTTGAAGAGATTTTTGTTACTATTCATATGTTTTGCATTTATTGTATATAACACAGGATTTTTATATATAAGCTTCAGACTGATGAAAATTTGATTTATTTTGTAAACTTGTGTATAGTAAATGTTGATTTAAAATAAACATTTACTAGCTTATCCTCATCTATATAGCCTCGGTACTCTTTTGATCTTAGTAGGCCGACCACATGTCTATCAGATAACCGATTGCATACTTTGCTTAGAATTATTTTCATGACAGAAAATACGCCTTAACAATTATATGAGATACCAAACATTATATACAATTTGTAGATTTTTGTCTTCAGTCCCTTTAATAAACAAACAAGTAAAAACGTTATATTCGACCGGGTCGAATCTTAAATACCCTACAAATATTTAGTAAGTGAATTTGAAATTTTTATCTTGGTGGGACAGAGTTCCTTTATATAATATCGTACGTCAACGCCCACTAAAGGGGGCGGGGTTTAAAAATATACAATATCATGTTTTCCACAGACGAACGTATGGGCATTGCTAGACCGTCTTAGACTTCATCACAATTCTCTTTGGAGGCTATAAAAACTGTATTTTGGCGGGGTCGCTCTGGCAAGGGCTGTGGGGATTTCACCTTTGTCATAAAACTCTAAAAATTAATGCTTGGGATAATTATATACAAAATTAAAATTTCTTTTTTTTGATAGGGTCATTTAGAGGGCAAAGGGGGAGAGGGGGTAGGGCAAGAACAGATACACATAGAACTGTAAAAATAAATGCTTGGGATGATTATACACAAAAAAAAATATATGTATATATATTTTTAATAGGGTCATTTAGAGGGCAAAGGGGGAGGAGGGGATAGGGCAGCAACAGGCAGTCATAAAATTCTAAAGATAAATGCTTGGGATGATTATATAAAAAATTAAATAAATATTTTTTTTGGTAGGGTCATTTAGGGAGCAAGGAAGAAGGGGGGGGGGGGTTAGGGCAGAAATCGACAGTCATAAAACTCTAAAGATAAATGCTTGGGATGATTATATACAAAATTTAAAAAAAAAACTTTTTTGGTAGGGTCATTTAGGGGGCAAAGGAAGAGGTGGGGGGGGGGGGGGTAGGGATCGCCAGTCATAAAACTCTAAAGACAAATGCTTGGAATGATTATATACAAAATTAAAAAAAAAAATTTTTTTTGGTATGGTCATTTATGGGGGCAAAGGAAGAGGGGGGGGGGGGTAGGGCAGAAATCGGCAGTCATAAAACTCTAAAGATAAATGCTTGGGATGATTATATACAAAATTTAAAAAAAAAAATTTTTTTGGTAGGGTCATTTAGGGGGCAAAGGAAGAGGTGGGGGGTAGGGATCGGCAGTCATAAAACTCTAAAGATAAATGCTTGGAATGATTATATACAAAATTTAAAACAAAAAATTTTGTTTTGGTAGGGTCATTTAGGGGGAGAAGGGGAAGGAGGGGGTAGGGCAGAGTAGTACCAGGTTTCGTCTCAGCTTCGTCATTAAAGCTTAAAAGTGTTATTTTTAAGGAATGTAGGCTTAAGTAAAACAATTTGTTAAATTTTTATGCTATTTTTGCCTAAAATAACGCCCACTGAAGTGGGCGGGGTCAAAAAATATTTTTATTTTATTTAATGGCTCCAAGTTTAAGGCGTTGGACCGTATTTGATATAAAAATATGTCATTTGCTTAACAAAATAACAAAAAAACTTTAAAAATTATGTTGTTTTTTTCTGGGTTGGTTTAGTTCTTCTTTGGGGAACTTTTTGCCCTCTTGCCCGATTTAGCCCATCTTCGAACTTAACCTGCTCTAAGCTTTAGAATATATTTATACCAAATTTCAAGAGTCTAGCTCTTTTCGTTTGGACTGAATCGTGATTTCCACAGACGGACGGACGGACGGACGGACGGACATGCTCAGTTCGTCTTAGATTTCATCACTGATCAAGAATATATATACTTTATGGGGTCTGAGATGGATATTTCCATGCGTTACAAACGGAATGACAAAGTGAATATACCCTCCAAATTCTTTTTTGGAGGGTATAAAAATAAGTTTAATAACCCAAAAAAGTGTGTGTGCAACTCATACACGGTAGAAGTGAAACTTCTGAAAAGTCCCTGATTAAAGAACTTATTGATTAGTATTAAAAAAATGTACAGTCGCTTATTGTGAACTGTATAATTACTGAAAACAATTCCAATTTTATCATTTTCAATATTCTTCAATGAGGAGTTTTATTCAATTTTATGTTCATTTATTTTCCGCCAGTATTCACGATTCTTTTCACGTTTAGCTTTTGGTATGATTGTAAAATTAATTTATCAAGGAGATGAAAATATTGATACAAATAAAAATTCATCAACAATCAACACACTTACATATACTAAAACTTTCTAATACTTACGCAGGCGCAAACAGATATATTAAACACATACTAACATAGCACGTAGAACGCTCGAACCTGGAGCAAGATATAGATATACTGAGTATCCACTGCACAGGAGCATACATATGGACAATGTTTAGTAGACGAAGAGTCGCACAAAGAGGAGACCGATAACGTCTAATATGTTCCATTTCATTCTCTCGCCGGCTGATTCCTATACATTTATGTGTTTGTGTCTCTATCAGCCATACCTAAATACGGGCGGAAAGCGGAACGTTTTTTTCTGCTGAGCTTTAACGCTGAAATGCCATACCTAAACAAAAGCGGCAGCGTTATGTAAAAAACAATAAAAACAGGGTTATCAAACAAACAAATTAAACAACCCTGATTATTTTAACAGCTGGACGGACGACATTTGTGATTTTGTTATTGAAATTTTGTACAAATTACAAAAGTGCATACATACATATGTATATAATCATATTGTAAATATTTTCTTACCACCATTTTCTAATACGAAGTGCACAAATTTTTTCTTTTTTTTTTTTTTTTTTTTTTTAATTAGGACCGGCACTCAGGGGATGGCCCCTACTCATGCGTACATTGTGCCGGAACTAGGAAAATTGGTTGTGGGAAGGAGGATAAAGGGAGTAGTGTCTATGAACATTCGATTTGAATTTCTTCATGCTATATATGGCAGGAAAGACCTCCGCAGGGAGTCTATTCCACATGCGGGCAGTACGGGCAAAGAATGAATTTTCCCTGTAATGCGTAGTACGGTTCACTGGTAAATCTACCACATATGGGTGTGATCGCACTGAAAAGCGTGTTGAGCGTAAGTAAGTGCGTGTTTCGGGAAAAAGATCCCTGATTTCGTCGGAACAAAACCCATTATAGTACCGATAGAACAGTGAAATGCACCCCACATTGCGTCGATGCTCTAATGAGTCGATAGAGTTGGCTGCCCTACCGTCTCCTATGAGTTTCTTCGCCCTCTCCTGTACACGGTCGAGTAACTTCAAAATAGACTTTGAAGCACCGGCCCATACATGAGAGTTGTATTCCATTTTCGGTCGGATGTAAGTGGTATAAATAGCAAGGAGATCAGATGGGGTGAAGTATGTCTTACACCGCCTTAGAAAACCGAGGCACTTGAATGCTTCTTTTGAGACATGAAAAATGTGTTCTGTCCATCGAACGTCGCACTGGATTTTCATGCCAAGAACATCAAGAGCTTCTGATTCCTCAATATCTATACCACCCATGTTTACAGATGAAGCAGCATGATCGGGCTTGCGTCGGTGTGTAAGCAAGCAGCATTGAGTTTTACGGGCATTGAAATTTACCCTGTTTCTGTGACCCCATTCAACAATCCTATTGAGGTCACAGTTTAGTGCAACATTCATATCATGCCTCATCGCCCCGATCCCAGACGATGTCGGCCTATTGCTGAAAGCATATGAATGGCAGAGGCTGCTATCATCTGCAAAAGAGTAGATAGGAGTTAAAGTCTGACATAGAAGGTCATTTAGGAATATAAGAAATAGAGTAGGAGAAAGAACAGAGCCTTGCGGTACCCCAGAGTTGATTCTATACTCGTCTGATGAAATCCCGTCTATAACAACTCTTATAGCACGATTCCTGAGAAAGCTCGATATAAATCGAGAGAAGACGTCACCCACACCAAAAGCCATAAGTTTCGACAAAAGTGCTCCGTGCCACACTCTGTCGAATGCTTTAGAAATATCCAGAGCCACTACCTTACTCTCGCCGAAGTGGTGAATAGACTGACACCACTTTTCCGAAAGGAAGGCCAATAGGTCCCCCGTAGAGCGGCCCCTACGGAAGCCATATTGGCGGTCGTTAAGTAAGCTATTAGACTCTAGATATTTCACTAGGTGAAAATTCACCATGCTTTCCATCACCTTGGAAAGCGCAGAACAAATCGCGATTGGGCGGTAGTTCTGGGGGTCGTTGGCCTCTCCCTTTTTAGGGATTGGCGTTACATGAGCAACCTTCCAGCACGAGGGAAATTCGCCTGAGTGGTAAATAGTGCTGAACAGGGTTGCCAGAGGACGAGCTAACGTCGAAAAACACTGCCTTAAGACCAGTGCTGGAATTCCATTCGGCCCAGGAGACTTGTTTACGTTGAGATCCGATAAGACCCTTTTAACCGCCCGGACCCGAAAGCGTATCTTTGGCATAGTAATGGATACATTTTCAAGAACTGGCAGTGGTTGATTGCTTTCCGGCAAGTGTGAATTACTTGCGAACATTTCAGCTAGAAGGTTAGCTTTGTCAACCGGGTCAGTGAATAGTTGATCACCCTTCAAAAGAGTAGGAATCGAAGAACTAGCATTATCCTTCACTCTTTTGACGAATGACCAGAAACTCTTACTGCCCCGAGGGGCAGAAAGAATTTTAGCACGAAGACGCTGCTCGTACAGAGCTTTTTCGCATCTTAGTACCTTGGCACACGAAGATCTCGCCCTTTTGCGCATCAAATCAGTTTCAGCGTTCTTGTTAGCACGCCAAATACTAAATGCAACCTCTCTGGATCTGACAGCAATTCTGCATGTCTGATTAAACCATAATTTAAATTTAGGCTTAATCGGAATTTGCTTGGATGGAATGAAAGTTTTCATTCCAAGCAATATTATATTTTCCACCATTTCCGCCATGGCATCGACATTACTGTCAAGAAAGCAAATTTTCCAATTAAAATGCCTAAAGAAATCGTTGAGGTCATCCCAACGGGCCTTTTCGTAAATATATTTTAAACGTTTCGTAGCTGAGTGTGAAACGTTTCGAAGTTCTGTAATCGAAAAGGAGGCAGTAATGGTGCAGTGATCCGAATTTCCGAGAGGTGCACTAACACCCATTGTATATTTGTCTGGATGTGAAGCAAGAAAAAGGTCGAGAGTATTATGTTGGTGCCCATCAACACACGAAATATGTGTTGGCTCATTCACTAGCTGCGCAAGGTGGTTATGCGCTGCGAATAGCTCAGCATAATGGCCTTCTGAGGTTGTATGGCTCGAATGGCGAAGCCAAGATGAATTATGAACATTAAAATCACCAGCAACGACGATTTCACTGTTCGGATAATTCTCTAAGATCTTCGAAATGGAGTCGGAAAGGGCGTCGAAGTTGGAGAGTGTTTTTTCCCTTTCCGCGTTTGGACTTCTGTAAAGAAACCCGAAATGCAAAAGATGTGTCCTGATTTTGAATTTAACCCAAATACAGCTAAATTCTGGATCAAGCGCGTCTAATGATTGCTGACGCTGGTACACAACTTCATTGCGTATGTACATTGCAAGGCCCCTATGAAGAAAGAATAGGGATAGTAGGTGATATCCAGGTATGTGGAAATCCTGTGGGTCAGCATTTTCAGACACCTGAGTCTCACATAAGGCGAAAACATCAGGCCGATGGAGACAAACGTGGGCATACACAGAGAAAAAGTTTGCACGCAGCCCGCGTATGTTGCAGAAGTCTATCCTAAAACGACCTGCCATAAAAAAACAACACAAAGCAAAACAAAACGAACGATTAAATCTTGTATTGCCAATGCCAGTATGCTAATCACTGTTAGAAAGGTTGTTCAGCGATCAGTGTTAGGCCTTCATCACTAAACACCAACAGTGATCAACAACGTGGCATCAACAATAGAAAATTATTATGAGAGCGAACATTTACGATATAGCACAATGACACGCAAGGAGAACCATAAAAGCCCCGATCCGATCATCGTGAACGAAGTGCCAACACTGGTTTATAGTGCCAGCACTGATGTTATTATTTTATTTTCTCTCTTATTTTGGAATTTTGTCACAGGTGCAATGCAAAACACATTCTTTTGGTGCTGTTGTTATTGTTGTTGCGTGTTTGTGATTTATTTGGTTTAATTGTTGGTGCGTTATGAAATATTTATTATTTGTTAATTTATCACTGGTCTATCTTGTTTGCACTTGTTTAATTTTTATTTTCTTTAATTGTTAAAAGTGATATTAAATTTGGTTCACAACGGGAAAAAAAAGACTTATGAGAGTTTAATTTTTGTTTTAATTTTATTTGTTTTTCTTTTTTCTTATTTATTATGTATTGTTATGTATGTGAATACGCGTGTGCACCGGACGAACGATAAAACACTACTCATATAGTTCACTTTTGTAAATCTTTGCTCATTTTCTCTGGTTACAATTCTCTTCTTTTGCAACCAACTTCATTAGAAAACGCTCTGTCAAAATCGGATTTTCCAATAGCAAAGCGTTGCCGCCGCGTTATTTCGGTATGCTCCATACAAAATGTATGGACATGAGAACTTTTGACAGCTAAAAAACGCTTGCCGCCCGTATTTAGGGATGGCAGTATGGCAGTGAAGTCAATTACGGTTGTGTTGGTGAGGTTACTCTCTCTAACATACAGCGGGAGAAATATACGGTTGCGAGGCTTAATTAATGACCTTTTCATTTTGTTTTCATGTAGAAACATCGCAACCTACACGATAGTTAAGTAAATTTTACTTAACCGCTATTGTCTAACGGTCTTATGCAAAAAAGCTATTAATTGATGCTTGAAGTTCACGTCAGTTAATAGCTGCTTTAAGGTTAGCATACCTATGTTAAAAAATGATATGCAAAATCAGTGCGTTAACTATTGCATACTTCAAATAATTTTAGTTGTTGATACTGGCAACGTCATCATTCTCTCTTGTATCTTTATCCGATAAAGTTTATAGTTAACGATTCAAAATAGTGAGTATTAATTCATCCTGATAGTCGGATGTTTTAATAATGTTTTGTTTATTTTTAATATAAAATTAAATTTTTTATTTTTTGTATCAAAATAATATATATACTACATAAAAAAACATAAACTAAACATATTTATAATAGTGCAAAATAATATATACGAAATTTTTTTGTTAAGAGTTTAAAGCGATTATTACAAAAACAACCATTCTTTACTTGTGTTGATTGTATATACATCACTATAAATTTTATTGTTTTTACATTAAGGGTGTTAATACTTTGAATGATATATACTGTCGCAGATGCTGCTTAACGAATTCATAAAAAAGAAGGTAATAGTAATTGAAAACAAAATTACGGACAACAATACCAACCATTCAAAGAAAAAAGCATGGGTAGAAGTGGCAGAAGGTTATGTACATCAGATATGCATCTATGTATGTAAACAACCACATGATCATTTCCTTTTTTCAAATATCTTAAATTTTTTAGCTTCAACAGCTTATGTGTCGGGAGTCAACGCACAATAACACAGCTCAAAAATCAATGGATGGCTACCAAAATTTTATTCTGGTGATGTTCCACATCCCCTGCTGTCTACTTCAATCTCTTGTTTTACCAATGTTACAATTTTCCTCACTGTTTCCTTGCTAAAACGGTACTTCCTTTTGAATTGGTCATCTACAAGAGAGAAGCCATCAAACCTTATTTTTTAAGTTCGTGCCCCATAATAGCCCGCTATTTGGTTTATACGTACTAAACGGAAAATTACACATTGTATAAAATTTTCACATCGAAATAAATAGTTTTACCGATTCTGTTCATTAAATTTAATGTATCCATTTTTAATATAAAAATATACAAAACTGAAATGCTCTCATTAAAAGTTTTCACAAAACATTTGTAAAAAAAGGATTTAACACCTTTAAAGTACATGAGTGGCTACTTTAAATTATTTGATGTTAACTTCGGTTTGCAACACGTGTGTTAATCGTTTTTGCATGATACTTTAAGGAATTTTGCTTAACATTGGTTTACCAGTCTGTGTTAAGTTTTTTTGCATTAGGCTGTAAATGATGAATAAATGTAATATGAAGTTTACCATAGCCAAATAAAGTCAACATACAGGGGCTCACAGCTAATTTTATGCAGCAAAAACAGATATTTAATTTTAAAATTACTCCATTTTTTACCTGAGCATTTGGTTAGTTTAAATACAAAAGAAACAAATGAACATGTAAACAAGTGCGCGTGCCCTCGCAACGTTTTAAATTAATGTATGGATTTCTATTTTAATAGTGAACCTTTTTTTTATGTAAATTGTATTACAGGATGTTAATTTCCCATTAATTGTCAGGGTTGGGGAATTTCGTACTAACCAAAAATGTAATAACTTAATAATATGAATGTGATAACTTCTCATATTCAATTTTCGTTAAAATATTGGTTAAATAGTTGATATTCCTACTAACTAGCACCACTTGCAAAAAGTGGAAAAATTGAACAAAGAACGCTGATGAGATGGCGTAGCGGCCTCGAAATCAGTACTGATCCGTTCTGCTGGTTTAATGACTATGAAAAATATTCTAAATATTCCATTCTCAAAAAATTAATAAATAGAATGCAATCACGTTCATTTATTAAAAATAAAAATAAAATAAAAAATAATTTGCAGTTTCGCAGATTTGAACCTATAGCCTGTTGGGAAATTAACATCCTGTAATACAATTTACATAAAAAAAAGGTTCACTATTAAAATAGAAATCCATACATTAATTTAAAACGTTGCGAGGGCACGCGCACTTGTTTACATGTTCATTGTAAATTGACAACTAGATTCAATTACTTGAACATAAATAACAAAGAAGCTTTAGTTATCAGCAGCCGATGGCTCTGGAAAAAGCGAAAAAGAAATACATGGAATATTGGGAATATTAATTGTCAGGGTTGGGGAATTTCGTACTAACCAAAAATGTAATAACTAAATAATATGAATGTGATAACTTCTCATATTCAATTTTCGTTAAAATATTGGTTAAATAGTTGATATTCCTACTAACTAGCACCACTTGCAAAAAGTGGAAAAATTGAACAAAGAACGCTGATGAGATGGCGTAGCGGCCTCGAAATCAGTACTGATCCGTTCTGCTGGTTTAATGACTATGAAAAATATTCTAAATATTCCATTCTCAAAAAATTAATAAATAGAATGCAATCACGTCCATTTATTAAAAATAAAAATAAAATAAAAAATAATTTGCAGTTTCGCAGATTTGAACCTATAGCCTGTTGGGAAATTAACATCCTGTAATACAATTTACATAAAAAAAAAGGTTCACTATTAAAATATAAATCCATACATTAATTTAAAACGTTGCGAGGGCACGCGCACTTGTTTACATGTTCATTGTAAATTGACAACTAGATTCAATTACTTGAACATAAATAACAAAGAAGCTTTAGTTATCAGCAGCCGATGGCTCTGGAAAAAGCGAAAAAGAAATACATGGAATATTGGGAATATTAATTGTCAGGGTTGGGGAATTTCGTACTAACCAAAAATGTAATAACTTAATAATATGAATGTGATAACTTCTCATATTCAATTTTCGTTAAAATATTGGTTAAATAGTTGATATTCCTACTAACTAGCACCACTTGCAAAAAGTGGAAAAATTGAACAAAGAACGCTGATGAGATGGCGTAGCGGCCTCGAAATCAGTACTGATCCGTTCTGCTGGTTTAATGACTATGAAAAATATTCTAAATATTCCATTCTCAAAAAATTAATAAATAGAATGCAATCACGTTCATTTATTAAAAATAAAAATAAAATAAAAAATAATTTGCAGTTTCGCAGATTTGAACCTATAGCCTGTTGGGAAATTAACATCCTGTAATACAATTTACATAAAAAAAAGGTTCACTATTAAAATAGAAATCCATACATTAATTTAAAACGTTGCGAGGGCACGCGCACTTGTTTACATGTTCATTGTAAATTGACAACTAGATTCAATTACTTGAACATAAATAACAAAGAAGCTTTAGTTATCAGCAGCCGATGGCTCTGGAAAAAGCGAAAAAGAAATACATGGAATATTGGGAATATTAATTGTCAGGGTTGGGGAATTTCGTACTAACCAAAAATGTAATAACTTAATAATATGAATGTGATAACTTCTCATATTCAATTTTCGTTAAAATATTGGTTAAATAGTTGATATTCCTACTAACTAGCACCACTTGCAAAAAGTGGAAAAATTGAACAAAGAACGCTGATGAGATGGCGTAGCGGCCTCGAAATCAGTACTGATCCGTTCTGCTGGTTTAATGACTATGAAAAATATTCTAAATATTCCATTCTCAAAAAATTAATAAATAGAATGCAATCACGTTCATTTATTAAAAATAAAAATAAAATAAAAAATAATTTGCAGTTTCGCAGATTTGAACCTATAGCCTGTTGGGAAATTAACATCCTGTAATACAATTTAAATAACTTTTACTGGTGACGAAATAAACTTATACGAATGTACCTTTAAAAATTCACGTTTAGATTAAAAAAAATGAAGGTGTACTTTTTTAATTGATGTGTCCTTTTTTATTTTTTGACTATAAATTTTTTCGTTCTTCAAACTCCTATATTAAAAGTCTTATTTTCTCAATACAATAAAAGTTATAATCACCAATACAATATTAATAATATCATCACCAAATGGAGTGTGCAGAAATGAAAATCTTTTTATGAAATTACTGTAATATATTTGGACATATTTTATTGTTTAAAAAACATTAATATATGCTAGTTAGAGGGCCATGCCTAAAGTATATGCAATTGTTTATAATTAGTGAATACAATTTTTATTACATTTCTAAATGTCGTTTTTGCATTGAAAAACATGGTTATCGTAATCATAGCTGATCTTAAATAGGGTGCAGACAATTTTCTATTTTCTGCAATTTCCTTAAAGTTTCCTCCTGTAGCTAAAAATCTTAAAGTTGCAGAAAATTTTTCTTCAACCGGAATACATTTTCTCAAATGTATTCGCTTCTTTTCTTTGCCTTCTCATCACATGCACTAGAAATTCCTCCCAAGATTATTGCAAATTTTTCATCACATATTCCAGACATATTTGCGCTAAGTTTGTTTCATAATAGCCCAGTTCACAATCTCGAGAAAGTAGTCTAGCATCGTAGCATGAGCAAAATAATTGTACTCTACACCAACAAAATACATTGAAAATGCTCTCAAATACTCTCTCTATTTGCAAATGCTATAATGCAAGACCATTTGCACAGGATTGTGAATTGGGCTAATGTATGTGTACAGCGAACGAAAGACAAACATCAAATAAACAATAAAATACTAACACACACAAAGCTGTGTATACGTATACAATTTTATGCCAGATCAATTAATCCAGTGTGTTTTGAAAAGAACAAAAAATTAAGCGGACTAAAAATTCATCCAGTGTGTTTTGCCTCAATGAAAACAAAATTACGGACAACAACACCAACCATTCAAAGAAAAACGCATGGGCAGAAGTGGCAGAAGGTTATGTACATCACATATGCATCTATGTATATAAAAAACCACATGATCATTTCCTTTTTTCAAATATCTTAAATTTTTTAGCTTCAACAGCTTATGTGTCGGGAGTCAACGCACAATAACACAGCTCAAAAATCAATGGATGGCTACCAAAATTTTATTCTGGTGATGTTCCACATCCCCTGCTGTCTACTTCAATCTCTTGTTTTACCAATGTTACAATTTTCCTCACTGTTTCCTTGCTAAAACGGTACTTCCTTTTGAATTGGTCATCTACAAGAGAGAAGCCATCAAACCTTATTTTATAAGTTCGTGCCCCATAATAGCCCGCTATTTGGTTTATACGTACTAAACGGAAAATTACACATTGTATAAAATTTTCAGATCGAAATAAATAGTTTTACCGATTCTGTTCATTAAATTTAATGTATCCATTTTTAATATAAAAATATACAAAACTGAAATGCTCTCATTAAAAGTTTTCACAAAACATTTGTAAAAAAAGGATTTAACACCTTTAAAGTACATGAGTGGCTACTTTAAATTATTTGATGTTAACTTCGGTTTGCAACACGTGTGTTAATCGTTTTTGCATGATACTTTAAGGAATTTTGCTTAACATTGGTTTACCAGTCTGTGTTAAGTTTTTTTGCATTAGGCTGTAAATGATGAATAAATGTAATATGAAGTTTACCATAGCCAAATAAAGTCAACATACAGGGGCTCACAGCTAATTTTATGCAGCAAAAACAGATATTTAATTTTAAAATATTTCTCCATTTTTTACCTGAGAATTTGGTTAGTTTAAATACAAAAGAAACAACTTTTGCAAAAAGCTTACTTATTTATTTATTTTTTTCGTGTTTATTTATTTACAATATTTTTACAATTTCTACTATAATAAATTCTAGTACAATATAATACGTATTTAGATATATACAAAATCCCAGAAACGAGCTCTCTAGTATTTTGGATATAACATTAATTTTCATTTTCAAATATAATAAAACTTTAAATACATTGAAAAATACAAAAGTATATTTTTATTTGCGATGAAAAATTTTTAAAAAATATTACTTAAGTATACAAAGCAAAAATAAAAACAAAAGTCCAAAATTAAAAACAAAAAAGTTCTATATTTTACTATTCCGTTATCCACCAAAACTTTTTAGCTTTTGTGCTTTGCAATGCACGAAAATCTTTATTAGCTATACTTTTATCATATCTGTTTGAAAAATTTAATATATTGCAATCAATTGCTTCAACATTGGCACGCCTATAATTATGATAGAAAATTGGTATACCGTTATTGTCCTGCATAATCTTTAATCTATCTAATAATAAAAATGACTCGGGGGGACCATAACCATTTTGTAGAGCATTATGTATATATTCAAGTCTTCTGTAATAAGGTGCCATTATCAAATAATTTTCATTACATGTGTTACATCTCAAAATGTAATTTCGTATTAAACTAATTATAAAATTATATATTCTTTTAATGTTTGACGTATTATATAACTTTCTATTAGATACATATATTAAATAAGTACTGTGCGACGATCTAAATAATCCTGTGCAAGCTCTCAAACATTTCCTTTCGAATACCCTTATTTTTTCCATATACGATGGTGAGATATTAAACCATATCGGACATCCATATGTTAGGATTGGTCTAGTTACCGATTGATTCATAATTAGTTTAACTTTGGGTTTTAAATATTTTGAATAAAATAGAGCCTTATACATAAAAAAGTCACTCTGAACTTTCCTAATTGTTTCAGTAACATGATCATTATAGTATAGGAATTTATCTAATTGAATTCCTAAATATCGAACAGTTTATTTATTAGGTATAATAGCATTGTTTAAATTCGATTTAATTCCAAAATATTTTCAATTCCTTGTTATATTATTGTTATATTTACTAACTGCTGGTCTAAATGAAATTGTTTCACATTTTTATACCCTCCAAAAAAGAATTTGGAGGGTATATTCACTTTGTCATTCTGTTTGTAACGCATCGAAATATCCATCTCAGACCCCATAAAGTATATACATATATTCTTGATCAGTGATGAAATCTAAGACGAACTGAGCGTGTCCGTCCGTCCGTCTGTGGAAATCACGATTCAGTCCAAACGAAAAGAGCTAGACTCTAAATCGGGCAAGAGGGAAAAAAGTTCCCCTAAGAAGAACTAAACCAACCCAGAAAAAACAACATAATTTTTAAAGTTTTTTGGTTATTTTGTTAAGCAAATGATATATTTTTATGTCAAATACGGTCCAACGCCTTACACTTGGAGCCATTAAATAAAATAAAAATATTTTTGACCCCGCCCGCGTTATTATATGCAAAATAGCATAAAAATTTAACAAATTGTTTTACTTAAGCCTACATTCCTTAAAAATAACATTTTTAAGCTTTAATGACGAAGCTGAGATGAAACCGTAGTACCGGTACGTAGCCCTACCCCCTCCTTCCCCTTCACCCCCTAAATGACCCTACCAAAAAATTTTTTTTTTTAATTTTGTATATAATCATCCCCAGTATTTATCTTTAGAGTTTTAGGACTGCCGATTTCTACCCCCCCCCCCCCCCCTCCTCCTTTGCCCCCTAAATGACCCTACCAAAAAAATTTTTTTTTTTAATTTTGTATATAATAATCCCAAGTATTTATATTTAAAGTCTTATGTCTACCTGTTTCTTTCTGCCCTACCCCCTCTCCCCCTTTGCCCTCTAAATGACCTTATCAAAAAAAAAAAAAATTTAATTTTTGTATAAAATTATCCCAAGCATTTATTTTTAGAGTTTTATGACAAAGGTGAAATGTTTCCCCCACAGCCCTTGCCAGAGCGACCCCGCCAAAATACAGTTTTTATACCCTCCAAAGAGAATTGGACCCCATAAAGTAAATATATTCTTGATCAGTGATGAAGTCTAAGACGGTCTAGCAATGCCCCGCCCTCTTTAGTGGGCGTTGACGTACGATATTATACAGAGGAACTCTGTCCCACCAAGTTAAACATTTTAAATTCACTTACTAAATATTTGGAGGGTATTTAAGATTCGACCCGGTCGAATATAACGTTTTACTTGTTTTTATTAATTTTCATGAACCAGTCAACTGAAAACTGCTTTACTACATTAAAATGCTCCTAGAGCTTTGAATTTATTTTTTCAATTGCAGAGTCAGCACGATATATAATGATATCACCTGCAAATGCTATAATATTATATGTTCTTTTAATCAGATCTAAAATGAAAACGTTAAACAGAGTAGGCGAGTTAACTGTTCCTTGCTGCAGACCATTAACAATTTTAAATGATTTATTACTTTTGTAATTTCGATAGAATACCTATATATATTGTCAGCTGAAGAGGATGCTCCACAGATTCATATTGAAAGCAGTAAGTTTGTTCGGGACGTAATGTTTCTGCACCTGGAGTCTGCCTCCTGTGTGGAGATACTACGAAACCGAATAAACAGCCTTAAGGCACCACGCGAAGGTGGAAGACTCTCGCTTGTGAAGAAGACAGAAATCCTAGCCCTAACAAAGGCATCCTTTTATATAAATGGATGGGGTGGGAGTCTGAAAACCGAGGCCACAACAAATATATGAACTAAATAAAGGCCTCGATGCGAGCAAGTGGGAAATCTTCCACCGTGAGGAGGCAAATGAGGGCTCCTTGATCGTGGGGTGTCTGGACAAAGCCCCTATAATACCTCGAAGAACGAAAAGCGAAGGCCTTCTTTCCACCTCGGCCATATACTTTAGGGTCGGGAAGACCCCCATTGGTTGGTCAGTAGGCGTGACTGCGAATGTAAAAAAAGATAAGGCAGAGCCAAAAGAAAAAAAGGAATCGGAGATCATTGCATCTCAAGAGGCCTCCTCATAAAGCCTCCTCTGAATAAAGATGCTGCTGCTGCATCGAAGTAAAACGGCGACCCAAGCCCTGATGGAGAAAGTAATTAAAGGTAAGATACACGTTGTGTTCATACAGGAACCATGGACAATTAAGAACGAGGTTTCTGGCTTGAACGACTGTAATTATCAAATTTTTTATGCAAAGACCAGGTCTAGACCCACGGCGTGCATACTATGTCATAAGGGACTAAATTTTTTTTCCCCCAGAACTATCAACATCAGACACCACAACTTTAGCATATGACAGTCGAAACATGTTGATGGCTTCACTGTATCTACCCTTGGATACCCTGACACTCCCACCAACTTCGGAACTGAGGTGCAACATATCTTCCTCCAGGAGTAAGGGTAGGAATATCTTAATAGGCTGTGATCCCAAGTCGCATCATCTCTCTTGCGGTAGTACTAATTGTAACAATAGAGGTGATGCGTTATTTGAATATTAAATGGAAAATAACCTCTTCACAGTCAATACTGCAAAAAATCAACTTTTATTATTTAGGTCTAGTTTATGAAAAAAACTCGTGAACTATCCGCCACTAGTAGATACTGTAGGCGCATAGATTCAGAGATAAATATACTAAGTACTGATATTAGGGAATCCTTTGAGGACAATTGTTCACTCCGAAATGGGCGAAACCGAAAAGAAAAGCCTTAGATGACGGGTCAACTTATAAATCTAAAGAGACAAACCAGAAGGCTCTGGTTCCTACTTGCCCTGTAGGCACTTGATATATACTGGGAAGAACATAAAAGTAAACTTTGCAATAAAATAAGGGACGCCAAACGCGAATCCTGGAAGTTTTTTTGGGAACAGATAGATAGCGATAGTGAAACTTCCAATATCAAGAAACTTCTGTCGAACACCCATACTTAGCCTGAAACACTTGTCGACTCGGAAGGCAGGAGGGCAGAAACGATGGAGGAGTTATTAGGATTTGTTATGGTTGCACACTTCCGGACGGGACAGGAGAGCTGTAACATGGCATGGAGGGGGCTGAAGTTGTCTTTATTCCAAAACCAGGCAGGGGAAGCTATGTAGATCCGAAAGCTTACAGACCGATAAACTTAACTTCAATCTCACTAAAAACATTGGAACGAATCGTGGACACAATGTTGAAGAAGAATACCGAATAATAAAATTAAATTTAAACAACACGTTTATATTAGGGGAAGGTCTGTTGAGACAGCCCTACAGGAACTTGTACATTATATAGAGAGAACCTTCGATTTAGGTAAGTCCTAATACTCGACTGGAGGTTATCCCGGAAGTACCATATAGAAAGCAGGGCAAAAGGTCCAAGGAGTCTGGACCAATTGCAGAAGGGCATTCGGGTCCAAATGGGGAATGACCCCAAGGTTGACCCCAAGGTGTGGTAAGACCAATTGTGACGTACGCCTCGTTAGTATGAACATCCTTAGGAAAGAAGTTTAATATCAAACACCTTAAAAAAATACAAAGACGGTGCTGTATCGGCATTTGTGGCGTAATAAGAACCACATCAAGTAAGGCGATGGAAAATATTCTATCAATACTACCTATTGATATACAGATTAAATACGAGGCAGCTCTGGCTGCTACAAGATTGATGGTAATGGGTGAGTGGACCTTATAACTATCCTATACACGGACGGGTCGAAGATTGGTAACTGATCGGGTGGAGGACTCTATGACAAAGGTCGTAACTTTCGTAAATAACACAGTATTTCAAAGTGAGATCGTGGCTATTGCGGAAGGGATAAAATAGTAAAAGAAATCGATAACAGACTACCAGTTCGTTAATTCACGGATAGTACGAAAGTCATCGAGGCTCTGAGGAATTATGCGGTTCAATCTCGGTGTGTACTACAATGCAAGGATGAGATTAATTCATACACGCATTGTGGAAGCATAGAAAAAATATTGGTTCCAGGACATCAAGGAATACCTGGATATGTTGAGGCAGATAGACTAGCAAAGATTTATTGTATACAACAAAAGATTTTTATATATTGGCTTTGAACTGAGGAAAATTGTATTTATTTTGTAAACTCTCTTGCAATAAATGTTTTTAAAATTAAAATTTATTAGCTGGTCCAGATCGATATGGCCTCGGTACTCTTTTGTTAGTAGGTCGGCCACATTTCTTTCGGATAATCGATTGCGTACTTTCCATAGAATTATTTTCATGAAAGAATATGTGGCTTTACAATAATAAGGGGTACCAAATATTGAATACAATTTGTAGATTTCTTTTTTCAGTTTTTGATAGACATTATTAGTATATAATTAAAGAAAAATAAAAAATTTTGCTATTCAATTACTTTTACATATAAGATGAAGTTTAAATTTTTCAGCTTGGAAGTCTGGTTTTATTCTTATTAAAGCTGTGTAGCTACGAACAAAATGACAAAAACCCATAATGGAATAAAAACAACAGAAATTTCTATACCATTTTGTATGGCAGATAAAACAGGATTGGTTGAGACTCCATTGATGTTAGTGTTATATCTATCTCTTTATATCACATCTGATAAAGAATCTGTTGTCATATTACGCATAATATGAAAGAAAGAAAACAAACAAGTTGTTCTTACCCAACAACCAAATACATACATAAACAAGTAAAAACGTTATATTCGACCGGGTCGAATCTTAAATACCCTCCAAATATTTAGTAAGTGAATTTGATATGTTTAACTTGGTGGGACAGAGTTCCTTTATATAATATCGTACGTCAACGCCCACTAAAAGCGGCGGGGTTCAAAAATATACAATATCATGTTTTCCACAGACGAACGTATGGGCATTGCTAGACCGTCTTAGACTTCATCACAATTCTCTTTGGAGGCTACGATAACTGTATTTTGGCGGGGTCGCTCTGGCAAGGGCTGTGGGGGAAACATTTCACCTTTGTCATAAAACTCTAAAAATAAATGCTTGGTATAATTATATACAAAATTAAAATTTCTTTTTTTTGATAGGGTTATTTAGCGGGCAAAGGGGGAGGAGGGGGTAGGGCAGCAACAGGCAGTCATAAAACTCTAAAGATAAATGATTGGGATGATTATATACAAAATTTAAAAAAATTTTTTTTGTTGGTAGGTTCATATAGGTGGCAAAGGAAGAGGGGGGGGGGGGGATAGGGCAGAAATCGGCAGTCATAAAACTCTAAAGATAAATGCTTGGAATGATTATATACAGAATTTAAAAAAAAAAATTTTTTTGGTAGGGTCATTTTGGGGGCAAAGGAAGAGGGGGGGGGGGATAGGGCAGAAATCGGCAGTCATAAAACTCTAAAGATAAATGCTTGGAATGATTATATACAAAATTTAAAAAAAAAAATTTTTTGCTAGGGTCATTTAGGGGGCAGAGGAAGAGGTGGGGGGGGAGGTAGGGCAGAAATCGACAGTTATAAAAGTCTAAAGATAAATGCTTGGAATGATTATATACAAAATTTAAAAAAAAAATTTTTTTTTTGGTAGGGTTATTTAGGGGGCGAAGGGGAAGGAGGGGGTAGGGCAGAGTAGTACCAGGTTTCGTCTCAGCTTCGTCATTAAAGCTTAAAAGTGTTATTTTTAAGGAATGTAGGCTTAAGTAAAACAATTTGTTAAATTTTTATGCTATTTTTGCTAATAATAACGCCCACTAAAGTGGGCGGGGTCAAAAAATATTTTTATTTTATTTAATGGCTCCAAGTTTAAGGCGTTGGACCGTATTTGACATAAAAATATATCATTTGCTTAACAAAATAATCAAAAAACTTTAAAAATTATGTTGTTTTTTCTGGGTTGGTTTAGTTCTTCTTAGGGGAACTTTTTTCCCTCTTGCCCGATTTAGCCCATCTTCGAACCTAACCTGCTCTAAGTTTTAAAATATATTTATGCCAAATTTCAAGAGTCTAGCTCTTTTCGTTTGGACTGAATCGTGATTTCCACAGGCGGACGGACGGACGGACTTGCTCAGTTCGTCTTAGATTTCATCACTGATCAAGAATATATATACTTTATGGGGTCTGAGATGGATATTTCGATGCGTTACAAACGGAATGACAAAGTGAATATACCCTCCAAATTCTTTTTTGGAGGGTATAAAAATAATATTGTTACTCCCCTTTCTTTAGGTTTTGGATTTTCTTTAACATAAAGCACGTATACAATCGTGTACTCTTCAATTTTATCGAGTTGAAGGGCTTTTTGTGTCTAATCGTATGTTTTGCATTTATAATTGTATATATTGTATATAATACAAGATTTTTATATATTGGCTTCGGACTGATGAACATTTTATTTATTTTGTAAACTTCTTCATTTAAAATAAACATTTATTAGCTTATCCTGATCTATATATCCTCGGTACTCTTTTGATCTCAGTAGGTCGACAACATGTCTATCAGTTAATCGATTGCGTACTGTACTTAGAATATATTTTCATTGTAGAAAACACGCCTTCACAATTATAGGGGGGTGCTTTAAAATCATGTGAAGTAAGGTCATGATGCCTTTATTGCTCAATTGAATGGGAGATAAAGCCATAATGGCCTTATTTCCCAGTCATTGAGAGTTAAGGGCATATCCAATATTGCGCGAAATGAGAGATATAGCCACATTTTTTTTGCGAATGTGAGATAAAGCCATATTTTTTTAGAATATTATTATGCATGGTGTAAACATTCTGTAAAAGGGAAAATCCTTAGTTATGATTGGAAAAATAACAACTAAGAATAAATATTTTGAATTCATTTATTGTTTAACCAAAATTAAAAAAAAAAACAAAAAACCCAACAACAAAAACAAACAAAGAAACAAAAAGTTCAATTAACTCTGATGTAATAAGCACAAAATCAATGGGTATTTACATACGTATTACCAACAAAAAATTGCATGAACATCTTTTATGACTGCTCTACATATTGGACATAATGTTTGTACTCCTAATGCGTCACTGTTGTTTTTCATTCAGCGAAGCCACTTTTCGACATACATAGAGGAGAAAATATTTAAGCCCGGCCAAAGGCCGGCAATGCAGAAAATCTTTCCTCAGCGAAGCCACTGTTCGACATACATAGAGGAGAAAATCCTTAAGCCCGGCCGAAGGCCGGTAATGCAGAAAATCTTTCCTCAGCGAGGCGACTGTTCGACATAGATAGAGGAGAAGATCTTTAAGCCCGGCCGAAGGCCGGCAATGCAGAAAATTCCTCCTCAGCGAAGCCACTGTTCGACATACATAGAGGAGAAAATATTTAAGCCCGGCCAAAGGCCAGCAATGTAGAAAATCTTTCCTCAGCGAAGCCACTGTTCGACATACATAGAGGAGAATATCCTTAAGCCCGGCTGAAGGCCGGCAATGCAGAAAATCTTTCCTCAGCGAAGCCACTGTCCGACATACATAGAGGAGAATATTCTTAAGCCCGGCTGAAGGCCGGCAATGCAGACAATCTCTCCTCAGCGAAGCCACTGTAACGTAGTTTATTTTTCCAGCTGAGGTATGACTCAGTCGCTCCAGGTTCGTATCAAAGGTCTACTTCCTTTCACAATAAAAACACGAATATTTTAGGTGATGTATGTATTCGGGAACAAAATGTTTATTGAAACGAAACATAAACTATTTAGATTATCTTAAAGTTAGTGGATTACATTTTCAGTATCGGGGCTGCGCTGATTCCTCTGCTACGCCGCTCTGGTACTTAGGCTGATAATACTCGCCTTCTGTTCGGGGTACTTATGAAGTAAGACAGGTAATATTAAGTTGTATTCGGGTTAGAAATTATCAACTACGAACTCAAGAGTATTCGGAGGCTCGAGCTCGGCTACGGATTAGTACGACTACAAGAGTATTCGGAGGCTTGTAAACGGCAAAACTACGAACTACGAAATCAAGAGTATTCGGAGGCTTGAGCTCGGCTACAGATTAGTACGACTACAAGAGTATTCGGAGACTTGTAATCGGCAAAACTACGAACTAATTTGGTTAAATATTAGTACTTGAACAAGAATCGGTAGAGCTCTCGGACGACAATTCAAGAATATTGTTCTTGTAATTATCGTTCGTACGATATCGCTAATTGCTCCCCGATTGTGTGCAAACCTTGTCTACTTATCGTTGTCATCATATGAAGCCACTGAGAATTATTAGCAATGTTAGGTTTTCTTTACCTACATTTGCTTGTTTGTTGTTATGTATGTAGGCGCGTGCATGTGTTTTCTTGTGTTACTTGTTTTGTGCTGGTTGTGCTATTAGGTAAGTGTATTTGTTCTTTTGTATGCAGTATTGCTATGCAATGTGTTTTATTGTGAGTACATGCTATAAATACACTACCCAGCATACTTTACTAGTGGTATTGGGTGAGGGTATTTGTAACGGCACGTTACACTGTTCGACATACATAGAGGAGAAAATCCTTAAGCCCGGCCGAAGGCCGGCAATGCAAAAAATCTTTCCGCAGCGAAGCCACTGTTCGACATATATAAAGGAGCAAATTCTTCAAAACTGAAATGAGAGATAAAGTCATTTTCTAATATTGCTAATGTGAGCTAAGGCCATGATGGCTTTATATCCCATTCAAATGTTACAAAAAAAAAATGGCTTTATCTCCCAATTGATTGAGAGATAAAGCCATCATGGCCTTATTTCACATGATTTTAAAGCACCCCGCCAATTATATGGGTTACCAAAAATTCAATATAATTCGTAGATTTCTGTCTTCAGTTGTTTTAATAAACAGAAAAAGAAACAAAATTTTGTTATTCAGTTACTTTTATATATAAGATCAAGATAAAATATTTAAGCTCGGAGGTCTGCTTTTATTCTTATTAAAAGCTGTGTAATTTTAGCTAGGAATAAAAAGACAAAAAATATAATGGTACGACAGATGCTATAGGATTGAATGAGACTCCATTAATGTAGTTGTAATATCTATCTCTTCTATCACATGTGGTCAATCATCTCTTGTGCTAAAATGCTTTTATATGAAAGGAAGAAAACCAACAGTTTATGCAAACAAATTCGTACATAAAAAAATATTTTTACTCCCCTTGCTTTAGGGTTTGACATCGTTTTAACATTAAGCAGGGATTGATAAGAAGTACTTTTCAATTTTATCTATGTTCCAACTACTCGTATGTTGTGCATTCATAATTGTATATATTGTATTTAAACCCGTTTATTCCGCAAAATTGCAGAAAACACAGCAAACTAATATTATTATAAAAAAAGGGAAAATTTTAATTCCTTTAATAATAATAAATAAGGTTTATTTAAAATAAAAACTTACTAGCTCATCCAGATCTATATGGCCTCGGTGCTCTTTTGTTCTTAGTAGATCGGCCACATATCCACCGGATAATCGATTTCGTAGTATGCTTAGAATTATTTTCAAGGTAACAAATGCGGCTTCACAATAATAGGAGGTATCAAACATTGGGTATATTTGTAGATTTCTGTTTTCAGTTTTTTGATAAACAGAAAACAGGTTTAATTACCAATAAAAAAACATAACTCTGCTTTTCAATTTCTTTCACATATAAGATAAAGTTTAAATTTTTCAGCTCGGAAGCCTGATTTTGCTCTTATTAAAAGCTGTGTATTAGTAGCTACGAATAAAAACACAAAGAAAACAAGTAAAAACGTTATATTCGACCGGGTCGAATCTTAAATACCCTCCAAATATTTAGTAAGTGAATTTAAAATGTTTAACTTGGTGGGACAGAGTTATTTTATATAATATCGTACGTCAACGCCCACTAAAGGGGCGGGGTTCAAAAAATATACAATGTCATGTTTTCCACAGACGAACGTATGGGCATTGCTAGACCGTCTTATACTTCATCACTAATACTCTATAGGGTCCAATTCTCTTTGGAGGGTATAACAACTGTATTTTGGCGGGGTCGCTCTGTTAAGGGCTGTGGGTTAAATGTTTTATCTCTGTCATAAAACTCTAAAAATAAATGCTTGGGATAATAATATACAAAATAAAATTTTTTATTATCTTTTATAGGGTCATTTACCGGGCAAAGGGGGAGGAGGGGTAGGGAAGAAATCGGTAGTCATAAATCTCTAAAAATAAATGCTTGGGATAATTGTATACAAAATTAAGTTTATTTTGTTTTGTTTTGGTAGGGCCGTTTAGGTGGCAAAGGGTGAGGAGGGGGTAGGGCAGAAATCGGCATACATAAAACTATAAAAATATTTGCTTGGGATAATTCTATACAAAAATAAGTTTTTTTTTTTGTAGAGTCATTTAGGTGGTGAAGAGAGAGGAGGGCGTTGACGTTCGATATTATATAAAGGAACTCTGTCCCACAAAGTTATATATGTCGTATTCACATACTAAATATTTGGAGGGTATTTAAGACTCGACCCGGTCGAATATAACGTTTTTACTTCTTCTTACAAAAGCTGTGTATATGTAGCTAGGAATAAAGAGACAAAGAACATAATGGAGTAAAAACAACAGCCATTTCTATACCATTTTAATGACATAAAAAACAGGTTTGTTTGAGACTCCATTAATATACTTGTAGTATCTATCTCTTTCTATCACATATAATCAAGCATATCTTGACCTTTAACGCATAAATTGAAAGCAAGAAAAGAAACAAATTGTGGTTAATCAACAACCAAATTCGTGCATCAAAAAAAAAAAGTTTTTTTGGTACTCTCCTTCTTTCTTAGTTTTTGGCTTCTCTTTAACATTAAGAAGGGATGGAAAACAAGTATATTTTATATATATATATATATATATATATATATATATATATATATATATATATATATATATATATATGAAGGGGTTGCTACTTTTCATATGTTTTGCATTTATAATTGTATATATTGTATATAACACAGGATCTTCGGACAGATGTAATTTTATTTTGTAAACTCTTTTATAGTAAATGTTTATTTTAAATAAACATAGAAAATGCGGCTTCAAAATTATGTGGGGTACCAAACATTGTATACAATTTGTAGAATTTTCTCTTCCGATGTTTTAATAACAAGAAAATAAAATCAACTACCAAAAAAAAATTTTGTTATTCAATTTCCTTTACATAAAAAAGTTTAAATTTTGTTGCTGGGAAGCTTGCTTTTATTCTTATTAAAAGCTCTGGATTAGTAGCTACGAATAAAAATGCAAAAAACATAATGGAGTAAAAACAACAGCCATTTCTATACCATTCAGAATGGCAGATACAACAGGATTGGTTGAGAATCCATTGAAGTAATTGTTATATCTATCCCTTTCTACCACATGTAAACAGCACCTCATGTCCTATAACGCATAATACGAAAACAAGAAAACAAACAAGTTGGGCACTTCAGTCGCAAAGCAGCTCTGAGTCAGTTAACATCAAGCCTCGTTGGCAATTATCTTTTAAGTGCAGCCAGACCACTGATTGTTTACTCTCTTTCGAGAGTTTTGCGTCTCACTCGCACTAGTTAATTTCAATACCTCAGATAACTGTATAGTTGTACAGTTCTTCTGACGAATATTCCGTGGTTAACTACGTTGCTACTTCCTATGTGAAGGCATAGATCGTGTACAGTCAGTCACAGTAACGGAAGAAAATACGGGTTAATAACATCGCCGGCATATAGTCTAAGTCACTCCGTCGGCATCTGTGCACCAAATACTTTGCAAATTTACTTTGTAAAGTATTTCAACATACAAATACAAGTTGGGCACTTATGTTTTACATTAATAATTGTATTTATTGTGTATAACACAAAATATATACATATATATATATATATATATATATATATATATATATATATATATATAATATATATACTGTTATGAAGTTTCTTTAATTTAACACATTGTTGTCACAATACTAATATATGAATGAAATGCATATAGACATTGCTTAACCACCAACAAATAAATTTCATTCATATAATATATATATATATATATATATATATATATATATATATATATATATATATTAGCTTCAGAGTGATGAAAATTTTATTTATTTTGTAAACTTGTTTATAACCAATGTTAATTTAAAATGAATACTTATTTGATCTACATATATAGACTCTGTTCTCGGTTCTCTTTTGTTAAAACAATAACATGTTAACATCAGGTTGATATATGTAGTTCTCGGATTCTTTTTCACAATAAAATTTGTGTAAATAGGAATTGTTATCACATTCAACTAAGCCACCTAATAAGTGGTGATAAACACAATAAACATGAGCACTGATGATGAAGGTGTTGCGGCTTTCGAAAACAGCTGTTCTGCTCTGCTGTGTAAGTTGAATAAAACTGATGCTGACTTTCCTTTATGCCTTGGAATATTTATCCTGTCTTTCTGAGATTTAAAAATAAATTTCGAACAATTAGCCTATGAATCTTAATTCAATTTAATATAGCAATATAAATGTTCGTTAAAATTCTTACTACATACAAATTTAAGCTATGGCTTGAGCTACCAATAATAACAAAAAAAAAAAAAAAAAAAAAAAAAATTGGAAAAACGTTCACATGTACTTAAGTATAAAATTCAAACCAAAAAAGTTTGACTTAGGTATGATGGAACAAAAAATTCAGAAAAATGGGACATGAAGAAAAATAATCAAACGGTAACACGGGTATTATAACAATAACATGTTAACATCCGGTTGATACAGTTCTCGGATTCTTTTTCACAATAAAATTTGTGTAAATAGGAACTGTTATCAAATTCAACTAAGCCACCTAATAAGTGGTGATAAACACAATGCACATGAGCACTGATGATGAAGGTGTTGCGGCTTTTGAAAACAGCTATTCTGCTCTGCTGTGTAAGTTGAATAAAACTGATGTTGACTTTCCTTTGTGCCTTGGAATATTTATCATGTTTTTCTGAGATTTAAAAACAAAATTTCGAACAATTAACCTATGAATCTTAATTCAATTTAATATAAAACCAAATTTTGTTATTTATTACCTTCACATATACATATAGTGAAATATGTCAGCTCGGAGGCCTGCTTTTATTATACCCTCCATAAAAGAATTTGGAGGGTATATTCACTTTGTCATTCCGTTTGTAACCTATCGAAGTATATGTGACAGACCCCATAGAATATATATATTCTTGATCAGTGATGAAATCTTAGACGATCTGAGCATGACCGTCCGTCCTTCAGTGGAAATCACGATTCACCCCGAACGCAAAGAGGTAGACTCTTGAAATTCGGTACAAATATATCTTGAAGGATAGCACAGGCTAAGTTCGGAAATGGGTTAAATCGGGCAAGGGGAAAAAAGTTTCCCTAAGAAGAACTAAACAACCCTGAAAAAACAACATAATTTTTAAAGTTAATTGGTTATTTTGTTAAGCAAATGATATATTTTTATGTAAAATGCGACCCAGCGCGTTAAAGTTGGAGCCATAAAATATATAAAAATAATTTTTGGACCACGCCCTCTTTAGTGGGCGTTATTATATGCAAAAATAATATAAAAATTTAACAAATTGTTTTACATACGCCTACATTCCTTAAAAATAACATATTTAGTCTTACATGACGAAGCTGAGAATAAACCTGGTACTACTCTGCGCTACCCCCTCCTCTCTCTTTACCAACTAAATGACCCTACAAAAAAAATTTATTTTTGTATAGAATTATCCCAAGCAATTATTTTTAGAGTTTTATGTCTGTGAATTCTGCCCTACCCCCTCGTCACCCTTTGCCCGTTAAATGACCTTATAAAAGATAATCAAATATTTTATTTTTACATAATTATCCCAAGCATTTATATTTAGAGTTTTATGACAAAGGTAAATCGTTTAACCCACAGCCCCTAACAGAGCGACTCCGCCAAAATACAGTAGTTATATCCTCCAAAGGTAGTTGGACCCTATAAAGTATTAGTGATGAAGTATAAGACGGTCTAGCAATGCCTATACGTTCGGCTGTAGAAAACATGATATTGTGAATTTTGAGCCCCACCCCTTTTAGTGGGCGTTGGCGTTCGATATTATATAAGGGAACTCTGTCCCACCAAGTTATATATGTTAAATTCACTTACTAAATATTTGGAGGGTATTTAAGACCCGACCCGGTCGAATATAACGTTTTTATATGTTCTTATAAACTGTGTTTTGTAGCTAGGATAAAAAGAGACAGAAAGCATAATGGAGTAAACACAACAGCCATTTCTATACCATTTTATGGTATTTGCAACAGGATTTTTGACACTCCATTAATAAAGTTGTAATATCTATCTCTATCTATCACATGAAAACAAGCATCTCTTGTCCTTTAACACATAATTTGAAAGCAAGAAAAGTAAGAAATTGTGGTTAATCAACAAACCAATTCGTGCATAAAAAAAAGTTTTTTTTGTTACTCTCACTTTCCATAGGTTTACACTTCTCTTTAACATTAAGAAGGGATGGATAACAAGTACTTTTCAATTTTATCTATATATAGATTTGAAAGGATTTTTGCTACTACTCAATTATTTTGAATATAAAATAAATGAAATTTATTTGTTGGTGGTCAAGAATGTCTATATGCATTTCATTTTTGCTTTACCAAATCATCAGTAGACTTCAACGACAATGAAATGAATATAAACATTGCTTGACCACCAACAAATAAATATAATTTAAAATAGTATTGTGACAACAATATGTCAAATAAAAATTTCATAACAGTTTGAATATATAATTGTATTTATTGTATATAACACAAGATTTTTATATATTAGCTTCGGACTGATGAAACTTTTTGAACTCTTTCAAAATAATTGTTTATTTAAAATAAAAATTTATTTGCTCATGCAGATCTATATGGCCTGGGTGCTCTTTTGTACTTAGTAGATCGGCTATCAGATAGTCGAATGCGTACTGTGCTTAAAATTATTTTCATGTTAGAAAATGCGGCTTCACAATAATATGAGGTATCAAACATTGGGTATATTTTAGTAGATTTCTGTTTTCAGTTTTTGATAAACAGAAAACAGGTTTAGTTAAATAGAAAACAGTTTTTAATTAAAAAACATGATTTTGCTATTCAATTACTTTTACATAAAGATAAAGTCTACCAACCTTATGAAAAAGAAACTTAACACAGGCTGGGAAACCAATCTTAAGCAAAATTCCTTAAAGTGTCATGCAAAACCGATTGTTAGCTTAATACACGTATTGTAAACCGATGTTAACATCAAATAATTTAAAGTAGCTACTCATATACTTTAAAACTGTGTTAAACATTTTTTTTTCACAAATGTTTTCTGAAAACTTTTAATGAAAGCATTTCAGTTCTGTTTGTTTTTATATTAAAAATGGATACATTAAATTTAATCAACAGAATCGGTAAAATTATTTCTTTTGATGTGAAAATTTTGTTCAATGTGTAATTTTTCATTTAGAACGTATAAACCAAATAGCGGGCTACTATCGGGCACGAACTTATAAAACAAGGATTGATGGCTTCTCTCTTCCCGATGACCAATTCAAAGGGAAGTATCGTCTTAGCAAGGAAACAGTAAACAAAATTGTAACATTGATAAAAGAAGACATTGAAGTAGACAGCAGGGGATATGGAACATCACCAGAACTACAAGTTTTGGTAGCTTTACGTTGCTGGGGACGAAGGGAAGTAAGTACAATATTCTCCGATAGAAAACTGAATAAAAATTTGCTTACTTTTAGTGTCAAGACGATGCTGGTGACCTTCATGGCCTAACACAAAGCACAGTCAGTAGAATTTGTGCTAAAGTGTCTCGCGCTTTAGCGAAACATGATAGAGAATTTATAAAAATGCCCTCTTTTGTTGAAGAAGAAGCGGAATTAGCAAAAGGTTTCAAAGCTATTCGCAATTTTCCGGGAGTCATAGGTCCAATTGACGGTTGCCATATAAACATTAAGAAAACTGGTAGTGATGCCGCGCAATATTACATTAACCGAAAAAGATTCTATTCGCTCAATGTTCAGGTAATTAAAGGTGTAAATTATATTTACCAATCTTTCACAAAATTTTCTTAAAGGTCGTTTGCGATTCGCGTCTGAAAATATTGGACATTGTTGCAAGATGGAGAGGCAGCATACACGACTGCCGGAAATTTAATAAATCGGCAATAAAAGTACGGTTTGAAAACGGAGAATTCGAGGCCATTTGCTTGGTGATTCTGGCTCTAAATTAACGCCATACTTACTAACACCTCTACTTCGACCCCAAATAAAAAAGAGTTAAAATACAATACTGCGCATATTGCAACCAGAAATACCGTTGAGAGATGGTTTGGTGTTTGAAAGCAGAGATTTCGATGCTTGCTCGATGGTATGACTGTAAGCTTCTCAAATGCTAATATATTAGTTGTAGCCTTAGCTGTTCTCCACAATGTTGCAATAGAAGCAAACGATGATTTTTCAGGTAGGCTTTATTTTAACATGTACTTACACATTTTTTTAGTTTAATTACTCTAAATCAAAAGTAATTTTTAGATGATTTTGAAGCAAATGAGACAATTCAAATAGAATCAATTAAAAGCGAGGAAGAAAATTTAGGAAGAAGAGAAAATGCTATACTTAGAGCATTTACTAACAAACATTTCTAAAACAAATTAAATTAAAAGAAGAAAAAAAAATATATTTATTCATGTACATTTATATTTAAAAATATTTATTAATTTTAATATAGATATATACATCTATTTTAATTCCTATATTACTAGAGAATTACAATGGAAATTAATAAAGCATAAATAATTCAAATATTTCATTGATTATTTTAATTTACTTAGGTTCAGTACTAGATTACCAAAACAAAAATTAAATTTCATGAACTAAAAAGTTTTAAATAAAGTTTGTATGTAAGCAATTACTTTTTCCCTTTTTTATCACTCCTATTATTTTTGCTTATCTGTAGGAAAAAATATAATTATTACAAGTAAATTTTAAGGGACTTTCTATAAATAATATATTATACATAGGTATGTACATATGTAATACAAATTGGATTCCATTGTCATTTTGTTTATTTTTTCGTTTTGTTAAATGAAATCATACGTACCAACAGAATATTTGCTATATAAAAAATTTCTGTCTTTAATTAAGTCGTGCTCTAAATATAAGTTTCTTAATTTTGCCTTCTTCACTTCCAATCTTGCCTTTCCCACCTCCAATTTGGCTTTCTCGACCTCCAGTCTCATACTTTCAACCTCTAATTGATTTTTATGCAGCTCTTCTCTGCACTTCATGTCAAATTCAACCATATCCTTTATATTACACTCATTAGATGTTTTCTTATGGATTTTCTAATGATAAACATAATATTATATATGAATCAATAATAAATTGCAATATTCATTGCATATACAAACCTTCTCTATGAGAGGTGTGGAAATGGGTGCATTTTCTTGAAGTTCTGCTGTCTCCGTTTCTTCCAAACTTTTATCTTTATTTTCTAAAGTTGCAGTATCTTGGACGATCTTTACAATAATAGAATAGTTTACTTAATAATTTTTACTAATTGTTATGAAATTTTCATTTGACACATTGTTGTCACTATACTATTATATATAAATGAAATTTATTTGTTGGTGGTTAAGCAATGTCTATATGTCTTGTTATCCAATGGATTTCAGATTGTATAAAGGTGTAGAAAAATAAATAGATTCATATTTTTTTGTTGGTTTAGGTTTGTATGAGTTTCAAGGCCTACTATGCTTATTCTGTTCTGTACCACCAAAAAATAAATTTTATTTATATATAATTTTTACAAATATAATTTGTATCTATACTTACTTCTTTCAACACAGTATCCGAATCAAATTCGTTGGAATCCACACAGAACTCATTCGGCAGCCATACTGTTATGTCATCGGTTACAGGTTCTTGTGTATCTAGTGACCCACCACCATACTTGCTGTTTTGCTGCAATTTTGGTAGCCATCCCCTGATTTTTTAGCTGTGTTATTGTGCGTTGACCCCCGACACATACGCTGTTGAAGCTAAAAATATTTAAGAAATTTTGAAAAAAATAAATTATCATGGAGTTGTTTATATACATATATGTATGTATGTTTGATGTACATACCTTTCTGTAATTTCCACCCATGCTTTTTTCTTTGAATGGTTGGTGTTGTTGTCCGTATATTTGTTTTCAATAACTTTTACCTATTTTCTTATGAGTTCTTTAAGCAGCATCTATGACAGTAAATATCATCAATGTATTAACACACATTTTTAACAAATAGATAACCATAATAATAAAAAATATACTTACTCTGTCCTCTTCGCTCCAGTTTTCGGATATTTTTTTTCAAATCGTCTGACTTATCCATTTTTTATTAACTTGACAAACTTTATGTTCCTATACTCCAAAATTTCTTTGCAAAATAATGTAAAAATAATAAAATTTATAGTGATGTACATACAATCACACAAGCAAAGAATGGTTGTTTTTTAAGTAATCGGTTTAAACCCTTAATAAAAAATGGCGTATTTATTATTTTGCATTATTATAAATATGTTTACTTTATGTTTTTTATGTAGTATATATATATTATTTTGCATATAAAGAATTAAAAATTTTATTTTGTATTAAATATATAATAAAACATTTTTAAAACTTCCGACTATCAGGATATATTAATACTCCCTATTTTGCATCGCTAACTATAAAGAGACAAGAGAAAATGATGACGTTGCCAGTATGAACATGTAAAATTATTTGAAGTACGCAATATTTGACGTACTGTTTTCGAATATCTATTTTTATCATAGGTATGTTAGCATTAAAATAGCCATTAACTCACGTGAACTTCAAGCATCAATTAAGAATTTTTTTGCATAAGACTGTAAATTTTTCAGCTCGGAAGCCTGCTTTTGTTCTTATTAAAAGCTGTGTATTTGTAGCTACGAATAAAAACACAAAGAACATAATGGAGTAAAACAACAGCCATTTCTATACAATTTTGTATGGCAGATGCTACAGGATTGATTGAGATTCTATTGATGTAGATGTTATATCTATCTCTTTATATCACATGTGTTCAAGTATCTCTTGTCCTATTACGCATAATATGAAAGTAAGAAAACAAACCAGTTGTGCTTATGGAACAAAAAAATTGTTTTTACTCTCCCTCTCTTCAGTTTTTGGCATCTCTTTAACATTAAGCAGGGATGGATAACAAGTATTTTTCACAATAAATAAGTTTGACTTAGGTATGATGGAACAAAAAATTCAGAAAAATGGGACATGAAGAAAAATAATCAAACGGTAATACGGTAACAATAACATGTTAACATCAGGTTGATACAGTTCCGGGATTCTTTTTCACAATAAAATTTGTGTAAATAGGAACTGTTATCAAATTCAACTAAGCCACCTAATAAGTGGTTACAAACACAATACACATGAGGACTGATGATGAAAGGTTTGCGTCTTTCGAAAACAGCTGTTTTGCTCTGCTGTGTAAGTTGAATAACAAAAACTGATGTTGGCTTGGCTTTGTGCCTTGAAATATTTATCATGTCTTTCTGAGATTTAAATTAAAATTTCGAACTATTAGCCTATAGAATCTTAATTCAATTAAGTATTTTTCAATTTTTTTTAACAAGATTTTTATATATTAGCTTCGGACTGATGAAAATTTTATTTATTTTGTAAACTCTTTATAATAAATGTTTATTTGAAATAAAAATTTATTAGCTCATCCAGATCTATGTATATGGCCTGGCTGCTCTTTTGTTTTTAGTAGGTACACCACATGTCTATCAGATAGTCGATTGCGTACTTTCCATAGCATTGTTTTCATGGTAGAAAATACGCCTTCACAATTAAATGGGGTACCAAATATTATCTAAAATTTGTAGATTTCTGTCTTCCGATGTTTTAATTCGGTTTCGAGGGGGATGGGTCATAATTATCCATCACTTTTCGAATCGATTGTGGTTTTAAAAATGTACTTCTCTTCTCTATCCTTTTCTCAGTAGATGGAGATATTGAATCTCTCTGAGTGTTATAAATTTCAAATCAGTCGTATGGCGATTGTACTTCGAGTAACACATGCTTAAAGTTAAAAAAGGTAAATATGACCCATAATAATATGACAAATAAGTGTTTATTGTATTTAAGCTAGAGGAAGCCTCCTTTGTTAACTTTTTTTAAAATGAAATGTTTTTTGTTTAAAACTAAAATCAAATACGTTCTTTTTTTACAAAGTCATGTTTTATTTCCTTAATAAGGTTAGATTCAATCTAAATTGTATATATTTTTTCATATATACAGCAAAAAAAACGAGTTTGTAATTAGTTCATTATGATCCAACCCCCATGTCCGTGTAGCTAAAGGAAAGAGGCTTACAAAGGCCTACATATCAGTATTTTGCTGCTTTGCTACCAATGCGGTGCATCTAGAAGTAGTTAGCAGTTTAACTACAGATGCATTTATAGGGGCATTAAAAAGATTCATAAGCAGACGAGGTCACTGCAAAAATTTGTACTGTGACAATGCTACTAACTTTATTGGCGCCAATAATCAACTGGCAGAATTATCAGAAGCGATTTACGGGAACTTGGCACTTGGCTGTCGAAAAAATAGATAAAGAATGCACAGCACGAGGCATGATGTTTCACTTTATACCACCAAGAGCACCTCATTTCGGTGGTTTATGGGAAGCAGCTGTAAAATCAGCCAAACATTTCTCGATGAGGAGTATGTCAACAGCATGACTGACATATGAGGAATTCGACGCAGTGGTCATAGAGATTGAAGGAATTCTTAACTCTCGACCCACAAATCCGATGTCAGATAATCCAAACGATTTGGTGGCATTAACCCATTTTCTTATAGGAGCACCGCTGAACTCCCAAATTGAGCAGAAAGCACGGAAAACGGACATAATCTGTTAACAAGATGGAAATTAGTTACACACTTAAAGTCAGAGTGTTGGAAGCGTTGGTCACGAGAGTATCTCTGCAGTACCGATACAAATGGAACACGCAGCAGGACAACATCAAAACAGGAGACATGGTAGTAGTAAAGGAAGACAACACAGCTCCATTATAGTGGCCACTAGGAAGAATCATAAAAACACATAAGGGCGATGTTGGCTTCATTCGAGAAGCAGATGTCAAGACATGGAGGGGGGTTTGCAGGAGACCAATTTCGAGGCTAGCACCATTACCAATTAACAATTCTAAAGAGGACTCCTGATAGTAAGAGAAAAAGAAGACGGATATCAATAAGCCAAAACATTTTCAATATTATGATGGCGATCATTTTAATGTCGCTAGTATTAACGGCACAGATTCACAACAAACACTTCGGGAAACAGCTAGGCATACACTTTGAAGCCATTGGATCAGCAACAATTTCATCTTCAGGCTGGCAGCTCCTAATGTATTACAACTCACAGGAATTTTGGTCCGAATCAGAAATGTTTGCAAGCGGTACCAGAGCTTTAAGCAACTTATGTGAAGACATGCAAGATAAATCGACGTGTCAAAACCTTGTCAAATACTTTGAACATACCAAAAATGAATTAGACATGAGCAGGCACTTTACATTCCGGCAGAAGACACAAAAGGGGAGCAATCAATTTAGTGGGAAACATCGCAAACTCACTACTAGGCGTACTGGACTCAAAATATGCAGAAGATATGGCAACCACAATTTCACAAGTTAAGTAAAATGAGGCACAACTGCTCAGCCTGTTAAGAAATCAAACGTCAATTATAGACCCTACTATGAACATCCTGAAAGCAGACCAATGGCTAATAAAAAAGAAATTTGACCAAATCGACAAACAAATATCGCAGGTATACACAAAGATACTCAACGTCAGTAAAGAACTATACGAAGAAATAATCTACCGCATTTTCTCATCACTATCCATTCAACTAACGATCACTGCGACAAACTTGCAACACATACAGTCTCTTACAAATACTCATCACGGTATTATAAGCCTGCTTATCCTTACTCCGTACCAATTATAACAGGAAATAGACAAAATAAGAATGCATTTACCAGAGTCACTTGAATTGCCTGTAGAACATAATAATACATTACATTTGTACAAATTGATGAAAGTTCAAGGTATACTCACGAATAACACCGTCATATTTCGCGTTAATTTGCCATTAGTTGAGCGCTATCAGTTTTTAGTATTCAACCTTATAGCAGTGCCAAATTGGATCAACGATACCTTATTATCAATAACACCATGCTCTTCCATTTTGGCCGTCAATGTCGTCCGTCGTCAGCATTTTTCTATTGACAACACTGAACTTAACTTATGCGACGTCATCAAAGAAGATAGATTTGTGTGTTCCAAGGTACAGATTCCGTATGAATCAAGTTCACCAATATGCGCCTGCGAAATAAATTTATTTCACAACGAAACTAAAACTGAGTGCCCAGTTCAACAAATAGAGGCCACCAATGCTTGGATCCCTCTCCATCACCAGAATAAATGGATTTACGCACTACCCACGGCAACTCATACAACGGCTGTGTGTAAGAAAGATATCAATCAATATACTCTGAAGGGTTCGGCTTTGCTTTATTTGGAACCGGAATGTACTCTCAAAAATAAGTTCATGTCAATACAAGGCCAACAGACAACATCCTGCTCCCTTAAGGCATCTTACACCAAGCTTTGGGAAATAACAGAAAAAAACCCATTCAACACGTCTAAAGCCATTACTCAATAAAATACATACAAGCGTGTACAGTTCACAAATACAAAACCTAATAGATTTACACACCTCACTAAGGGCGCAGGAGATACTTCAGCTACCAAATAAAATTGTTACTCATAATTATCATCACATGACTGTCGATTACTCAGCTTTAATCATCACTTTCTGCATCTTATTTTATCTTATTGCTAGACAAAAATGTAAACACCAACCGACTCCAGCACCTCACAAGCAACAAACAACATCGGACTTCACGGTGCATATTTGATCAATATCAACAGCAGACCTTAACGAAGTTTCAAACAGAATTCAACCCAATCTCTCATCAATTCAGCAGACTCCACCCACAGACTATATTTTGAGCAACACTCAACGGGGGGGGAGCATGTTAATACATAATTTTATTGTCTTTATTTATTTTAAATTTATTGAACCTCTGCATATATTTTGCCTACTTAATACATAATTTTATTGTTTTTTATTTATTTTAATTTTATTGAACCTCTGCATATATTTTGCCTGCTTAATACATAATTTCATTGTTTTTCATTTATTTTAAGTTTATTGAACCTATTTAAACGGGCTAAAAAGGGTTAGATATACTTATGCTATTCTCAACTTCCAGGAATTTTGAAATGAAATGCATATTTTTTTCAGAAACGTTATAATATTTAATTATGTGTTTATTGACCTTTTTCAGTTTATTATATAGTAATTTCAAGATATGATATATATCAATATTTTCTCAGTTCATATTTCATATGTATTGAAATTGTGATCTGTCTCACTTTTTATTTTAACTAGTCTTATATATTAGGGTTTTTTATATTGTTTAATTTAACTTGGATAAATACAAATGTACAAATTAAGGAATTTAAGTGTGAGTTTATATAAATTTAAGTTTTTGTTGTTTTCTTAATTTAATTAATTTTTGCACCTTTAGATTTCCTTTCTTTTAGAAGCCTATTAAAATTGTTTTGTTTTTATTTTTGCACAAGTTTTATTTTCTAATTAACTTTAATTCAAATTTGGCTTGAACTTCTTTTTTTTCTTTGCTTAGCAATTTTATGTGTTTCCAATTTTCTTTACAGTATGGTAATTATAACTTTTAAACTTGTAATCGATCGACTTTAGGGACGAGGATATCACGAACTAATGTGTTGACCAAAATTTATAGCGATCGACGTTGGCTGCAGTTCTTTGTGTTGGGGGTATTGTTGACTTAGTTGTCAGGGTTGGGGCTAGCTGCACCATATTGTTCACTGAGGTGAACATTCTCCCCGCCTCGATATCTGAAAGAAAAGAGTGGACTTTAATTGATATTCAAATTAAAGAAAGTTGTGTAAGTTTAATTGGTTAAGGGGTAAGTAATATACTTAGGATTTGGTTGGGTAAGGGTTTAGCCGGAATATGAGCCCATAATGAGCCAGCCCAACGAGGAGTCGTGGACTAATAGTGATCCACCATCCACGCGAATGATGTTGGCTTTAAGTATGCTACTATACAAATCTCCACCTAATTCAATTTCAACCGCATCGTTGCAATAGAAAGACGGGTCTGCTACTGCCAGATTCTCCACCTTTGACATGTTGGGAGTAATAATGGCTTTCGTGTATTTTTTCCCCTCCACTTTAATGGTGTTTAGATGTATTCGCTCAACTAATTCGTTGGATATTCGGGATGAAGTAGAGCTCGCATTTACGATGGCCCTAAGGGAAACGTAGCCGTCGTCGGTCATTATATAAACTTGTGCAGTCGGCACCAGGACCCTTTGCAGCGACGAGGGTAGACCAAAGGTCGTGGTTATTTCTTTGGTACTTAGAGACCGTCGAGGTGTAGGGACGGGGGGTTTGTTCCTTCGTAGGAAGAAGTACTTGGACCATCAAGAATATTTTTCAATAGACGATCTGGACCATGCATGCTTGAGTGATGCTTTCCATTACATTTACTCGTGCAGTTCGCAATTAGATGGTTTCTGGCCAAACAATTCACGCAATAGTGTAAACGGATCGCGGTTTTGTATTTTTCTGATAGATTCAGAGCCATGAACCTTTTACAGGTGGGTAACTTGTGGTCTGTTCGACACAATCCACAACCAAAATGTCGCCGCGGTTGTTGACGCTGCTCTTTACGTAGGTTTCCATGGGGTTTAGGGGCGTTGTTGCGTTTAGAACGTGCATTTTTGTTTTGGTTAGATGCCATGATCTATATACTGTTATGTGAAATGTATGGAGATGAATTAGGAAGCAATGAAATATGATAAGTTTGTTACATAAGGGATAAATTATTGTATTAACAAATGGAACTTTTATTTAAGTCCCTTTTTATACCCTCCAAAGAAGAATTTTGAGGGTATATTCACTTTGTTATTCCGTTTGTAACGCATCGAAATATCCATCTCAGACCCCATAAAGTATATATATTCTTGATCAGTGATGAAATCTAAGACGAACTGAGCATGTCCGTCCGTCCGTCCGTCTGTGGAAATCACGATTCAGTCCAAACGAAAAGAGCTAGACTCTTGAAATTTGGCATAAATATATTTTAAAGCTTAGAGCAGGTTAAGTTAGAAGATGGGCTAAATCCGGCAAGAGGGAAAAAAGTTCCCCTAATAAGAACTAAACCAACCCAGAAAAAACAACATAATTTTTAAAGTTTTTTTGGTTATTTTGTTAAGCAAATGTAATATTTTTATGTCAAATACGGTCCAACGCCTTAAACTTGGAGCCATTAAATAAAATAAAAATATTTTTTGACCCCGCCCACTTCAGTGGGCGTTATTATAGGCAAAAATAGCATAAAAATTTAACAAATTGTTTTAATTAAGCCTAGATTCCTTAAAAATAACACTTTTAAGCTTTAATGACGAAGCTGAGACGAAACCTGGTACTACTCTGCCCTACCCCCTCCTTCCCCTTCTCCCCCTAAAGGACCCTACCAAAAAATTTTTTTTTTTTAAATTTTGTATATAATCATCCCAAGCATTTATCTTTAGAGTTTTATGACTGCCGATTTCTGCCCCCCCTCTATCTTTGCCCTCTAAATGACCCTGCCAAAAAATTTTTTTTTTTAATTTTGTATATAATCATCGCAAGCATTTATCTTTAGAGTTTTATGACTGCCCGTTGCTGCCCTACCCCCTCCTCCCCCTTTGCCCACTAAATGACCCTATTAAAAATAAATAAAAATTTTTTAATTTTGTGTATAATCATCCCAAGCATTTATTTTTAGAGTTTTATGTCTACCTGTTTCTGCCTTACCCCCTCTCCCCCTTTGCCCTCTAAATGACATTATAAAAAAAAAGAAATTTTAATTTTGTATATAATTATCCCAAGCATTTATTTTTAGAGTTTTATGACAAAGGTGAAATGTTTCCCCCTTAGCCCTTGCCAGAGCGACCCCGCCAAAATACAGTTTTTATACCCTCCAAAGAGAATTGTGATGAAGTCTAAGACGGTCTAGCAATGCTCATACGTTCGTCTGTGGAAAACATATATAATTTTGTATAATTTTGAACCCCGACCCCTTTAGTGGGCGTTGACGTACGATATTATATAAAGGAACTCTGTCCCACCAAGTTAAAAATTTCAAATTCACTTACTAAATATTTGGAGGGTATTTAAGATTCGACCCGGTCGAATATAACGTTTTTACTTGTTTCAATTAAAGTGACATTGATCCTTATGAAGAAACAATAATCAGACCGTTATGTAGTAATATATATATATATATATATATATATATATATATATATATATATATATATATATATGTATGTATTTTAGAATGATTGAGCTCGAGGTCGTTTTTGTAAAAATCGTTATAATTTTTCTATTTTATTCGATATTTCGTCAACAATTTGTTGACATCATCAGGAATAACAATCGAAAATTAAAATTTTCGATTGTTATTCCTGATGATGTCAACAAATTGTTGACGAAATATCGAATAAAATAGAAAAATTATAACGATTTTTACAAAAACGACCTCGAGCTCAATCATTCTAAAATACATATATAAGAAAAGGTCAATAAAAGCAAACAACTATATATATATATATATATATATATATATATATATATATATATATATATATATATATATATATATATATATATGTATGTATGTATATTGGGTTAGTTTATTGTGTGGGTAAAACTACAACTTTGGTTGTTGGACGTTTTAAAGTCCCAGTAGCTGTGCGTATGTCAACAACTCGATTGTGTCCGTCAACGCCCGGGTAGGTATTAGTAATACGTCCCAGTAACCATTCATTAGGAGGTAAGTTGTCTTGTCGAATAATAACAACATCATCAACTTCAACTTGGCGCTGAGGATGTTTCCACTTGTACCTCTTGTGTCAAATTTTATTTTGACACATTGTTGTCACTATACTATTATATATAAATGAAATTTATATTTGGTGGTTAAGCAATGTCTATATGTCTTGTTATCCAATGGATTTCAGATTGTATAAAGGTGTAGAAAAATAATATAGATTCATATCGATTATAATTTGTTTGTTGGTTTAGGTTAGTATGAGTCTCAAGGCCTACTATGCTTATTCTGTTCTGTACCACCAAAAAATAAATTTCATTTATATACAATTTTTACAAATATAATTTGTATCTATACTTACTTCTTTCAACACAGTATCCGAATCAAATTCGTTGGAATCCACACAGAACTCATTCGGCAGCCATACTGTTATGTCATCGGTTACAGGTTCTTGTGTATCTAGTGACCCACCACCAGTTTTCATAATTTCTTTGCGTCGCTCCGATACTTGCTGTTTTGCTGCAATTTTGGTAGCCATCCCCTGATTTTTTAGCTGTGTTATTGTGCGTTGACCCCCGACACATACGCTGTTGAAGCTAAAAATATTTAAAAAATTTTGAAAAAAAGAAATTATCATGGAGTTGTTTATATACATATATGTATGTGTGATGTACATACCTTTCTGTCATTTCCACCCATGCTTTTTTCTTTGAATGGTTGGTGTTGTTGTCCGTATATTTGTTTTCAATAACTTTTACCTATTTTCTTATGAGTTCTTTAAGCAGCATCTATGACAGTAAATATCATTAATGTATTAACACACATTTTTAACAAATAGATAACCATAATAATAAAAAATATACTTACTCTGTCCTCTTCGCTCTAGTTTTCGGATCTTTTTTTTCAAATCGTCTGACTTATCCATTTTTTATTAACTTGACAAACTTTTTGTTCCTATACTCCAAAATTTCTTTGCAAAATAATGTAAAAATAATAAAATTTATAGTGATGTACATACAATCAACACAAGCAAAGAATGTCTATTTTTTAAGTAATCGGTTTAAACCCTTAATAAAAAATGGCGTATTTATTATTTTGCATTATTATATATGTATATGTTTACTTTATGTTTTTTATGTAGTATATATATATTATTTTGCATATAAAGAATTAAAAATTTTATATTGTATTAAAAATATAATAAAACATTTTTAAAACATCCGACTATCAGGATATATTAATACTCCCTATTTTGCATCGCTAACTATAAAGAGACAAGAGAGAATGATGACGTTGCCAGTATGAACATGTAAAATTATTTGAAGTACGCAATATTTGACGTACTGTTTTCGAATATCTTTTTTTATCATAGGTATGTTAGCATTAAAATAGCCATTAACTCACGTGAACTTCAAGCATCAATTAAGAATTTTTTTGCATAAGACTGTAAATTTTTCAGCTCGGAAGCCTGCTTTTGTTCTTATTAAAAGCTGTGTATTTGTAGCTACGAATAAAAACACAAAGAACATAATGGAGTAAAACAACAGCCATTTCTATACAATTTTGTATGGCAGATGCTACAGGATTGATTGAGATTCTATTGATGTAGATGTTATATCTATCTCTTTGTATCACATGTGTTCAAGTATCTCTTGTCCTATTACGCATAATATGAAAGTAAGAAAACAAACCAGTTGTGCTTATGGAACAAAAAAATTGTTTTTACTCTCCCTCTCTTCAGTTTTTGGCATCTCTTTAACATTAAGCAGGGATGGATAACAAGTATTTTTCACAATAAATAAGTTTGACTTAGGTATGATGGAACAAAAAATTCAGAAAAATGGGACATGAAGAAAAATAATCAAACGGTAATACGGTAACAATAACATGTTAACATCAGGTTGATACAGTTCCCGGATTCTTTTTCACAATAAAATTTGTGTAAATAGGAACTGTTATCAAATTCAACTAAGCCACCTAATAAGTGGTGACAAACACAATACACACGAGGACTGATGATGAAAGGTTTGCGTCTTTCGAAAGCAGCTGTTCTGCTCTGCTGTGTAAGTTGAATAACAAAAACTGATGTTGACTTGCCTTGAATATTTATCATGTCTTTCTGATATTTAAATTAAAATTTCGAAATATTAGCCTATAGAATCTTAATTCAATTAAGTATTTTTCAATTTTATCTACATATTGCGTTGGAGGGCTTGTTGCTGCTACTCATATGTTTTGCATATATAATTGTATTTATTGTATATAACAATATTTTTATATATTAGCTTCGGACTGATGAAACTTTGTAAACTCTTTATAATAAATGTTTATTTGAAATAAAAATTTATTAGCTCATCCAGATCTATGTATATGGCCTGGCTGCTCTTTTGTTCTTAGTAGGTACACCACATGTCTATCAGATAGTCGATTGCGTACTTTCCATAGCATTGTTTTCATGGTAGAAAATACGCCTTCACAATTAAATGGGGTACCAAATATTATCTAAAATTTGTAGATTTCTGTCTTCCGATGTTTTAATTCGGTTTCGAGGGGGATGGGTCATAATTATCTGTCACTTTTCGAATTGATTGTGGTTTTAAAAATGTACTTTTCTTCTCTACGCTCTTCTCAGTAGATGGAGATATTGAATCTCTCTGAGTGTTATAAATTTCAAATCAGTCGTATGGCGATTGTACTTCGAGTAACACATGCTCAAAGTTAAAAAAGGTAAATATGACCCATAATAATATGACAAATAAGTGTTTATTGTATTTAAGCTAGAGGAAGCCTCCTTTGTTAACTTTTTTTAAAATGAAGTGTTTTTTGTTTAAAACTAATATCAAATACGTTCTTTTTTAACAAAGTCATGTTTTATTTCCATAATAAGGTTAGATTCAATCTAAATTGTATATATTTTTTCATATATACAGCAAAAAAAACGAGTTTGTAATTAGTTCATTTTGACCCAACCCCCATGTCCGTGTAGCTAAAGGAAAGAGACTTACAAAGGCCTACATAGCAGTATTTTGCTGCTTTGCTACCAATGCGGTGCATCTAGAAGTAGTTAGCAGTTTCACTACAGATGCATTTATAGGGGCATTAAAAAGATTCATAAGCAGACGAGGTCACTGCAAAAATTTGTACTGTGACAATGCTACTAACTTTATTGGCGCCAATAATCAACTGGCAGAATTATCAGAAGCGATTTACGGGAACTTGGCACTTGGCTGTCGAAAAAATAGATAAAGAATGCACAGCACGAGGCATGATGTTTCACTTTATACCACCAAGAGCACCTCATTTCGGTGGTTTATGGGAAGCAGCTGTAAAATCAGCCAAACATCTATCGATGAGGAGTATGTCGACGCAGTGGTCATAGAGATTGAAGGAATTCTTAACTCTCGACCCACAAGTCCGATGTCAGATAATCCAAACGATTTGGTGGCATTTACCCCTGGCCATTTTCTTATAGGAGCACCGCTGAACTCCCAAATTGAAGCAGAAAGCACGGAAAACGGAAATAATCTGTTAACAAGATGGAAATTAGTTACACACTTAAAGTCAGAGTGTTGGAAGCGTTGGTCACGAGAGTATCTCTGCAGTACCGATACAAATGGAACACGCAACAGGACAACATCAAAACAGGAGACATGGTAGTAGTAAAGGAAGACAACACAGCTCCATTATAGTGGCCAGTAGGAAGAATCATAAAAACACATAAGGGCGATGATGGCTTCATTCGAGTAGCAGATGTCAAGACATGGAGGGGGGTTTGCAGGAGACCAATTTCGAGGCTAGCACCATTACCAATTAACAATTCTAAAGAGGACTCCTGATAGTAAGAGAAAAAGAAGACGGATGTCAATAAGCCAAAACATTTTCAATATTATGATGGCGATCACTTTAATGTCGCTAGTATTAACGGCACAGATTCACAACAAACACTTCGGGAAACAGCTAGGCATACACTTTGAAGCCATTGGATCAGCAACAATTTCATCTTCAGACTGGCAGCTCCTAATGTATTACAACTTACAGGAATTTTGGTCCGAATCAGAAATGTTTGCAAGCGGTACCAGAGCTTTAAGCAACTTATGTGAAGACATGCAAGATAAATCGACGTGTCAAAACCTTGTCAAATACTTTGAACATACCAAAAATGAATTAGACATGAGCAGCACTTTACATTCCGGCAGAAGACACAAAAGGGGAGCAATCAATTTAGTGGGAAACATCGCAAACTCACTACTAGGCGTACTGGACTCAAAATATGCAGAAGAGATGGCAACCACAATTTCACAAGTTAAGTAAAATGAGGCACAACTGCTCAGCCTGTTAAGAAATCAAACGTCAATTACAGACCCTACTATGAACATCCTGAAAGCAGACCAATGGCTAATAAAAAAGAAATTTGACCAAATCGACAAACAAATATCGCAGGTATACACAAAGATAGCCAACGTCAGTAAAGAACTATACGAAGAAATAATCTACCGCATTTTCTCATCACTATCCATTCAACTAACGATCACTGCGACAAACTTGCAACACATACAGTCTCTTACAAATACTCATCACGGTATTATAAGCCTGCTGATCCTTACTCCGTACCAATTATAACAGGAAATAGACAAAATAAGAATGCTGTTACCGCCGCCACTGTATTATTTAAAGTTGTCATTTTACAATTCTTATTTTTCTTGTTTATCTTGTACGTACATATGTACCTTATTTTAAATTGAACACATACTTACATACATACATATTTAAATACACTCACTCAATGTGGATGGTATGTATGTAGGTATGCATGCACACATGTACTCGTCTACATAAATATGTTCCTTTATAACGGCACAATCTGCAGATCAACTACCGCTTGGAAGTAAAATAAAATAAAAGTTTGTTCTTAAAAAGTAGTCAGGCAGAGCGGTTTAACAAATTGTTTTAAAGCCGTTTTCAATCCGTTTTATACATATTGAATTTAATAAAGGAAAAAATCATAACTGCTTTTAAAAGTTGTTTTTTGTGTGACTCTGCTTGGCTGAACGAAAGGGCTAAAAAATGCATTTACCAGAGTCACTTGAATTGCCTGTAGAACATAATAATACATTACAATTGTACAAATTGACGAAAGTTCAAGGTATACTCACGAATAACACCGTCATATCTCGCGTTAATTTGCCATTAGTTGAGCGCGATCAGTTTTTAGTATTCAACCTTATAGCAGTGCCAAATTGGATCAACGATACCTTATTATCAATAACACCATGCTCTTCCATTTTGGCCGTCAATGTCGTCCGTCGTCAGCATTTTTCTATTGACAACACTGAACTTAACTTATGCGACGTCATCAAAGAAGATAGATTTGTGTGTTCCAAGGTACAGATTCCGTATGAATCAAGTTCACCAATATGCGCCTGCGAAATAAATTTATTTCACAACGAAACTAAAACTGAGTGCCCAGTTCAACAAATAGAGGCCACCAATGTTTGGATCCCTCTCCATCACCAGAATAAATGGATTTACACACTACCCACGGCAACTCATACAACGGCTGTGTGTAAGAAAGATATCAATCAATATACTCTGAAGGGTTCGGCTTTGCTTTATTTGGAACCGGAATGTACTCTCAAAAATAAGTTCATGTCAATACAAGGCCAACAGACAACATCCAGCTCCCTTAAGGCATCTTACACCAAGCTTTGGGAAATAACAGAAAAAACCCATTCAACACGTCTAAAGCCATTACTCAATAAAATACATACAAGCGTGTACAGTTCACAAATACAAAACCTAATAGATTTACACACCTCACTAAGGGCGCAGGAGATACTTCAGCTACCAAATAAAATTGTTACTCATAATTATCATCACATGACTGTCGATTACTCAGCTTTAATCATCACTTTCTGCATCTTATTTTATCTTATTGCTAGACAAAAATGTAAACACCAACCGACTCCAGCACCTCACAAGCAACAAACAACATCGGACTTCACGGTGCATATTTGATCAATATCAACAGCAGACCTTAACGAAGTTTCAAGCAGAATTCAACCCAATCTCTCATCAATTCAGCAGACTCCACCCACAGACTATATTTTGAGCAACACTCAACGGGGGGGGAGCATGTTAATACATAATTTTATTGTCTTTATTTATTTTAAATTTATTGAACCTCTGCATATATTTTGCCTACTTAATACATAATTTTATTGTTTTTTATTTATTTTAATTTTATTGAACCTCTGCATATATTTTGCCTGCTTAATACATAATTTCATTGTTTTTCATTTATTTTAAGTTTATTGAACCTATTTAAACGGGCTAAAAAGGGTTAGATATACTTATGCTATTCTCAACTTCCAGGAATTTTGAAATGAAATGCATATTTTTTTCAGAAACGTTATAATATTTAATTATGTGTTTATTGACCTTTTTCAGTTTATTATATAGTAATTTCAAGATATGATATATATCAATATTTTCTCAGTTCATATTTCATATGTATTGAAATTGTGATCTGTCTCACTTTTTATTTTAACTAGTCTTATATATTAGGGTTTTTTATATTGTTTAATTTAACTTGGATAAATACAAATGTACAAATTAAGGAATTTAAGTGTGAGTTAATATAAATTTAAGTTTTTGTTGTTTTCTTAATTTAATTAATTTTTGCACCTTTAGATTTCCTTTCTTTTAGAAGTCTATTAAAATTGTTTTGTTTTTATTTTTGCACAAGTTTTATTTTCTAATTAACTTTAATTCAAATTTGGCTTGAACTTCTTTTTTTTTCTTTGCTTAGCAATTTTATGTGTTTCCAATTTTCTTTACAGTATGGTAATTATAACTTTTAAACTTGTAATCGATCGACTTTAGGGACGAGGGTATCACGAACTAATGTGTTGACCAAAATTTATAGCGATCGACGTTGGCTGCAGTTCTTTGTGTTGGGGGTATTGTTGACTTAGTTGTCAGGGTTGGGGCTAGCTGCACCATATTGTTCACTGAGGTGAACATTCTCCCCGCCTCGATATCTGAAAGAAAAGAGTGGACTTTAATTGATATTCAAATTAAAGAAAGTTGTGTAAGTTTAATTGGTTAAGGGGTAAGTAATATACTTAGGATTTGGTTGGGTAAGGGTTTAGCCGGAATATGAGCCCATAATGAGCCAGCCCAACGAGGAGTCGTGGACTAATAGTGATCCACCATCCACGCGAATGATGTTGGCTTTAAGTATGCTACTATACAAATCTCCACCTAATTCAATTTCAACCGCATCGTTGCAATAGAAAGACGGGTCTGCTACTGCCAGATTCTCCACCTTTGACATGTTGGGAGTAATAATGGCTTTCGTGTATTTTTTCCCCTCCACTTTAATGGTGTTTAGATGTATTCGCTCAACTAATTCGTTGGATATTCGGGATGAAGTAGAGCTCGCATTTACGATGGCCCTAAGGGAAACGTAGCCGTCGTCGGTCATTATATAAACTTGTGCAGTCGGCACCAGGACCCTTTGCAGCGACGAGGGTAGACCAAAGGTCGTGGTTATTTCTTTGGTACTTAGAGACCGTCGAGGTGTAGGGACGGGGGGTTTGTTCCTTCGTAGGAAGAAGTACTTGGACCATCAAGAATATTTTTCAATAGACGATCTGGACCATGCATGCTTGAGTGATGCTTTCCATTACATTTACTCGTGCAGTTCGCAATTAGATGGTTTCTGGCCAAACAATTCACGCAATAGTGTAAACGGATCGCGGTTTTGTATTTTTCTGATAGATTCAGAGCCATGAACCTTTTACAGGTGGGTAACTTGTGGTCTGTTCGACACAATCCACAACCAAAATGTCGCCGCGGTTGTTGACGCTGCTCTTTACGTAGGTTTCCATGGGGTTTAGGGGCGTTGTTGCGTTTAGAACGTGCATTTTTGTTTTGGTTAGATGCCATGATCTATATACTGTTATGTGAAATGTATGGAGATGAATTAGGAAGCAATGAAATATGATAAGTTTGTTACATAAGGGATAAATTATTGTATTAACAAATGGAACTTTTATTTAAGTCCCTTTTTATACCCTCCAAAAAAGAATTTTGAGGGTATATTCACTTTGTTATTCCGTTTGTAACGCATCGAAATATCCATCTCAGACCCCATAAAGTATATATATTCTTGATCAGTGATGAAATCTAAGACGAACTGAGCATGTCCGTCCGTCCGTCCGTCCGTCTGTGGAAATCACGATTCAGTCCAAACGAAAAGAGCTAGACTCTTGAAATTTGGAATAAATATATTTTAAAGCTTAGAGCAGGTTAAGTTAGAAGATGGGCTAAATCGGGCAAGAGGGAAAAAAGTTCCCCTAAGAAGAACTAAACCAACCCAGAAAAAACAACATAATTTTTAAAGTTTTTTGGTTATTTTGTTAAGCAAATGATATATTTTTATGTCAAATACGGTCCAACGCCTTAAACTTGGAGCCATTAAATAAAATAAAAATATTTTTTGACCCCGTCCACTTCAGTGAGCGTTATTATAGGCAACAATAGCATAAAAATTTAACAAATTGTTTTAATTAAGCCTAGATTCCTTAAAAATAACACTTTTAAGCTTTAATGACGAAGCTGAGACGAAACCTGGTAATACTCTGAACTACCCCCTCCTTCCCCTTCTCCCCCTAAATGACCCTACCAAAAAAAATTGTTTATTTTAAATTTTGTATATAATCATCCCAAGCATTTATCTTTAGAGTTTTATGACTGCCGATTTCTGCCCCCCCCCTCTATCTTTGCTCCCTAAATGACCCTGCCAAAAAATTTTTTTTTTAAATGTTGTGTATAATCATCGCAAGCATTTATCTTTAGAGTTTTATGACTGCCCGCTGCTGCCCTACCCCCTCCTCACCCTTTGCCCACTAAATGACCCTATTAAAAATAAATAAAAATTTTTTAATTTTGTGTATAATCATCCCAAGCATTTATTTTTAGAGTTTTATGTCTACCTGTTTCTGCCTTACCCCCTCTCCCCCTTTGCCCTCTAAATGACATTATAAAAAAAAGAAATTTTAATTTTGTATATAATTATCCCAAGCATTTATTTTTAGAGTTTTATGACAAAGGTGAAATGTTTCCCCCACAGCCCTTGCCAGAGCGACGCCGCCAAAATACAGTTTTTATACCCTCCAAAGAGAATTGTGATGAAGTCTAAGACGGTCTAGCAATGCTCATACGTTCGTCTGTGGAAAACATGATATTGTATAATTTTGAACCCCGCCCCCTTTAGTGGGCGTTGACGTACGATATTATATAAAGGAACTCTGTCCCACCAAGTTAAAAATTTCAAATTCACTTACTAAATATTTGGAGGGTATTTAAGATTCGACCCGGTCGAATATAACGTTTTTACTTGTTTCAATTAAAGTGACATTGATCCTTATGAAGAAACAATAATCAGACCGTTATGTAGGAAACTTGTGTGGGTATGAATAGTGTTAGTGAGGGTATGAAATGCCACGTCAAATTTTGGAAGCTAGTATAAAATACCACAGACCCCTTCAATTGTTTCAAAAATTCCTGTCGTTTTTTTTCAACAAGTTTTCTGCTCCAACAAAGTTTGTCCCATTGTCAGAGTAGATGGCGACAGGGCATCCCCGCCTCGAAAAATATCGAGCGAATGCTGCCATAAAAGCCTGGGTTGATAGGTTCGATGTAGGCTCCAAATGTATTGCTTTTGTTGCAAAACAAACAAAAACACATACATAACCTTTGTGTATTTTACAATTTCTGCCATTGTAAACCTTAATATCAAATGGCCAGGCAAAGTCTACTCCAACATTATAAAATGGTATTGTAATTTGGGTGCGTTCTGGCGGCAAAACTGCCATAAATTGAGTAGTTTGTCGGTTTTTATACCTTGTGCATGGTATGCATTTGTGTACTACTGAGCTTATGAGATTCTGAAGCTTCGGAATCCAATAGCCAGACCTCAATATTCTTAACATAAGCTTATTTCCACCATGTAGTGTTACCATATGCACATGTTGGGTTAACAATTTTGCGAATTGACTTGAATAGGGTAATAAGATTGGGTGTCTTTCTGAATACGACAAACTATTTGAACTAGCCAGTCTGTCGTTTACACGCATGATATCGGAAGAATCTAAAAAGGGGTTTAGGGTGAGTAAATGGCTCTTTTTTGAGAGTGGGTGCTGTTTTTTATGCAAATCGTACTCTTCTTTGAAGTATGTGGACTGACATAAATGAATGATTCTATCTTGTGTTGATTTTATTTCTATCGCATCAGGTTCCATACTAGGGTGGCTTAACAATATATCAATTATTTCTTTATTTGATGGAACCTTATTTCTGTCCAATATGATTCTTTCACTTTGGCTTGTCTGATTTCGAGTGCATGAATTTCGATCAATAAATCGATATACATACGACATTACTCTCAAGGCTTTCGATAATTTAGAAAATCTTAACAAAATGTCTGGGTAAGTATCATTTTTGTTTTTTAAAAGGTTATTAGTGTTAGCCAAAGTGGGGAACGATTGGACTATTTTTGCATCAGCTTGAGTTTCAAATTGTCTTTGTGTTTTCGGCCATTTTGAAGGGGGTTCTTTTAACCAGACTGGACCGTTCCACCATAGTTTATGCTCTTTCAACTCCTCAGCATTACATCCTCGGCTAGCAACATCAGCAGGGTTTTCGTGTGAAGCCACATGATTCCAGTTATCCACTCCTACCGTTTCAAGAATGGTAGAAACTCTGTTTGCCACAAACGTTTTCCATGAGTTGGGTGTTTTACTCAGCCAAGCTAAAAATTTAGATGAATCTGTCCAAAAATATGTTTGAAGTTGTGGGAGGTTCAGCTGTATTATTAAATTATGGGTGATATTAGCTAACAATACCGCACCACAGAGACCAATTTTAGTAGAGAGACAACCTTAATTGGCGCCACTCTCGTTTTAGCGAGTAGTAGGGTTACGATACAAGATTCATCTGGGAGTGTAATTCGGGCATATACCACAGCTGAATATGCCTTTTCAGATGCATCTGAAAAGCCATGAAGCTCAATTTTTGCTGACGGCGTAAAATGAATCCATCTCGGAATACGAATTTGATCAATATCATCACAGAACTACAAAAATTTAACCCATCTGATTAGGGTGTGTGGGGTTAGACATTCATCCCAAGCTGTACCATCTTGCCATATTTGCTGCATAATAATTTTAGCAGAAATCACAATTGGCGCTAACCAGCCAGCAGGGTCAAATAGACGTGCTATATGCGATAAAACAGTCCGCTTTGTATATGAAGATTTCCTCTCAATAATTGGAACACTAAAGAAAAACGTATCCTCCCTAGCATTCCATCTTATGCCTAATGTCTTTGCATTATTTGAGTCGGGTAGCGTGAGCAGCTCAACATCAAGTAAATGTGTTTCGGGTAAACTATTCAATAACTGTGTTGGCCGTCCATTTACGTAGTGGAAATCCAGCAGTGTCAAGAGCTGAGATCAGTTGGTTCTGAGCAATTTTGGCTTCTTCTATTGTGTGACCTCCAGATAAAACATCGTCTACATACATATTACTCTACAGAATTTTTGAAGCAATCGGGTGGGTGTATTGAATGTCTTTGGCTAATTAGTGTAGGGTTCTTATAGCCAAATATGGAGCGCAGTTAACTCCAAATGTTACTGTTTGAAGTTCATAATCTTGAATGGGTTCATCGCCGCTTTTACGAAAGAGTATGCATTGAAAGGGTGTGTGGGTAGGGTTTAACATAATTTGCCTGTACATTTTTGTAATGTCGGCGTTAAAAACAAACTGATAAAAGCGCCATTTCAAGATAAGTACAACTAAATCTTGTTGTAGGGTGGGAGCAGTGTATAAAGCATCATTCAAGCTAGTGCTGTTAGACGTTTTGCTAGACGCATTGAAAACAACTCTGACTTTGGTTGTAATACGATCTAGTTTAACAACTGCATGATGGGGGAGATAGAAGTGGTTGTTTGAAGACGTGGTCGGGTTGTATTTAACGGGTTTCATATGACCTAAGTCAATATATTCTTGTAATACATTATCATATTCAAGTTTTAATTCAAGTTTCTTTAATAAATTCTAAGAGTTGCCTAATGTGACGAGAGGGTAGCGAAACGGAAGATTTACCTGATAACGACCATTAGGTAATTTACAAGTGGTTGTGACATAATTTTCCTCACAATCGATGTCTTTTTCCCAAAAACCTTGTTAAAACCTTATCAAGCGCTACAGAACTAAAGTATGAAACTATGGGTTGTGTGCTATGTGAATTTTGAATGGGTCCAGTCAAAATCCATCCAAACTCAGTTTCTTGAGCGCCTAATGTGTTAAGAAAATCTTTCCTAACACCAGATTTTAAAACCTGTGGGTAAACATCACTGCCAATTAGAAAATCTATTGGCCTGCTTTCATAAAATTTTGGATCTGCCAATTGAGTGTTATGCAATTCGTTTGCGGGTATTGGGTTTAAATTCTGAGTTGGTAAGTTCTTAGTAAGCGTTTTAACAACAATTGCTTGAATATTCAACTTGAAATTGCTTTGGGTGTTTGATCTTAACAAAACATTACATAGTTTGTTTGATCGCGCTGAGACAACTTCATTTATTCCTGAAATTTCAGCAACAATTGGGGTAGTGGGTAATTGCAATTTGCGTCTAAGTTTATCTGAAATAAATGAGAAGTCTGAAGCTGGGTCAATTATCGCTCTAGCTGAAAAATTTTCGCCATGCACTTCAACATTCAAAGTAGCTGTCCCTAATAGTTTCGCTCTGTGATCTAATACGGGTTTGCTTGATTGGGTGTATGTTGAGAAAGATTGTGATGCATTTCGAGAAGTTGATGGTTGATGATAATCAACCATGTGCAGCAGGGTATTATGTCTTCCACCGCAATATCTGCAACTGAATGTACTACGACAATCCTTTATAATGTGTGCGATGGCCAAGCAATTGTAACATGTTCCATTCTTCTTAACAAATTCAATCCTCTCGTTTACGCCCATAGACGTAACTTCTGAACATTCTCTGATGGTGTGATTGCTTTTGCACAGCTTACAAATTGACCCATCGGGTTTATTGGGTTGAATTGGTTTATTTTGTAAACTTGTACTACTTTGGGTTTTAGGGTGGGTTGATTGTGAGAACCTTTTGTTCATTTTGAGGTTTGATTTTTGGGTGGATATCTTTGTTTGGGTAGGTTACATTGTAAAATGTTTTCCCCCTTCTATCGAAAGGTATCTTATTTTCTTGAAAATTTTTGGGTATAGAGTTGCTGTTCTGGTATGTGCCTTGATCTAGAATATCATTCACCGATGTGAATTCCTTATATGTGTTGGTTAAAAATAAATCTAGATCCGTCCACGACGGCATTTCTGCACAATTAGTGAGAGTCTTTTCAAATTATCTCCTTACTTTTCTGGCTAACTTTGTTGAACACAGATAAACGAGAATTGGATCCCAATTATCTGTGTCAACATCTAGGTATTTAAATTTGAAATGCAACAGTTTATCTTTCTTTGTAACTTTCTTATTGATGCACTACACATGGTACTTACTGCGGGAAAATTTAAAAGTGTTTTCAATTGCACATTAATTTGCATTCTTTTGTTCTCATATTGAGAAACCAATTGGTTCCATGCAATAAGAAACCCTTCATTTGTCAAGGGTGCGTTATTTACTATTTCTTTAGCCTCTCCAGTAGTTTTTTGCTTCAAGTGGAATAGTTTTTCAACGCCACTTAAACGGGTATTATTTCCATACATGGCCTTAAAAAGGTCCCGGAATGATGCCCAATTTTTAAAATCTCCACTGAATATTGGCATGTCACAAGGAGGAACATTAAATGATACTGAATCCTTGGGTTGTGTAAGTATGTGATCTTTAGAGGAGTTAAGAGTCTCATCCGCCTTATTGAGTCTATCAATAGACTCATCAATTTCTATCATCGAGCTGCTATAAAATTTCTTAGCCGTTCTGATACTTCGGGTAATTTGAGTAAATTGTATATCTTCCGCCTGTTTTGGGTCATTTATTTCAGCGGATTCCCTAATCTGCTTAAACTTTTTGTCAATATCTGACCATAAAGTTTCTAACTCATTTTTTTTTTTTTTGAAGTTTAGAGCGGGTAAAGATTGAGAGTATTCTTGGGTATTCTTATAATCCTCCTCAAAGTCTCTTAAATCGGATTCAATATAATTTTCTAAATCCCTTGCCAAAGATTTTAATGTGGACATGGCTATGTTTTAATTTCTTAAATTTGGGTAAGTAAGGGTTGATTGTTTGATATCTGCACACTTGGTGTAATGAAATTAATAAGACACTAATATTACAGTGAAGAGAAAAACTTTGTATCCGCAGACACTTTTTCAACTTGTGTACCTTTTCAATTAAATATGTGCACTAAATACCGTGATAAGCACTATTGTTCTTCACAGCAATAATTTTATCTTCCAACAAACTTTCAATAGGGTTGTTGGTTGCCTTGTAAGATATTTTACTTTATTGCTTTTAGACCGAAGGCAAATTTAATTGAAACCTTGAGTACAATTATGTGCGTAAGTTGTAAAATATACTGACTTACCTTGCAGGTTTTAGTGTACAAACCTTCACAAGAGTTTAACTATCTCTTGTTATTTATACCCTCCAAAAAAGAATTTGGAGGGTATATTCACTTTGTCATTCCGTTTGTAACGCATCGAAATATCCATCTCAGACCCCATAAAGTATATATATTCTTGATCAGTGATGAAATCTAAGACGAACTGAGCATGTCCGTCCGTCCGTCCGTCCGCCTGTGGAAATCACGATTCAGTCCAAACGAAAAGAGCTAGACTCTTGAAATTTGGCATAAATATATTTTAAAGCTTAGAGCAAGTTAAGTTCAAAGATGGGCTAAATCGGGCAAGAGGGAAAAAAGTTCCCCTAAGAAGAACTAAACCAACCCAGAAAAAACAACATTATTTTTAAAGTTTTTTGGTTATTTTGTTAAGCAAATGATATATTTTTATGTCAAATACGGTCCAAAGCCTTAAACTTGGAGCCATTAAATAAAATAAAAATATTTTTGACCCCGCCCACTTCAGTGGGCGTTATTATAGGCAAAAATAGCATAAAAATTCAACAAATTGTTTTACTTAAGCCTACATTCCTTAAAAATAACACTTTTAAGCTTTAATGAAGAAGATGAGACGAAACCTGGTACTACTCTCTCATCCCAAGCATTTATCTTTAGAGTTTTATGATTGACCGTTGCTGCCCTACACCCTCCTCCCCTTTTCCCGCTAAATGACCCTATTAAAATTAAATAAAATTTTTTTTTAATTTTGTGTATAATCATCCCAAGCATTTATTTTTAGAGTTTTATGTCTACCTGTTTCTGCCTTACCCCCTCTCCCCCTTTGCCCTCTAAATGACCCTATCAAAAAAATAAATTTTAATTTTGTATATAATTATCCCAAGCATTTATTTTTAGAGTTTTATGACAAAGGTGAAATGTATCTCCCACAGCCCTTGCCAGAGCGACCCCGCCAAAATACAGTTTTTATACCCTCCAAAGAGAACTGTGATGAAGTCTAAGACGGTCTAGCAATGCCCATACGTTCGTCTGTGAAAAACATGATATTGTATAATTTTGAACCCCGCCCCCTTTAGTGGGCGTTGACGTACGATACTATATAAACTCTGTCCCACCAAGTTAAACATTTAAAATTCACTTACTAAATATTTGGAGGGTATTTAAGATTCGACCCGGTCGAATATAACGTTTTACTTGTTTTTATTTGTTTTTTATTTTATTTATTTTTAGTTAAACCAACTTAATTTTTTTCTTAATATTTTAGTGTAAGTAAAAATATTATATTTATGCCACAATTGTTATATGTTTGTGTAGTTATGCATGACACTGTAACCTGGTTATAGTACTTGTTTGTAATGTTGTGCGAGTTATTTGCACTTTTTATTTTTTGGTTGAGATTGCTTAATTATTTGTATATTTTAATGATTATATTTGCTTTTTATTTGCTATGTTTAATGTAACGCTAGTAGTTCGCTAAAATAAATTCTTTCTTTTATTTATGTTCCTTTGCACTTTATTCTTCGTTTATGCACATAAATAGTAGTTGAGTATGTAGATTTGTATGTTGTTACACTTATGGTTTCTTTTTTATTATACCCTTCATAAAAAAGTGAAAGGGTATATATAGGTTTGTCATTCCGTGTGTAATTTCTTCGATATGCACATGGGACCCCATAAAGTATATATATTCTGGATCCTTATGAATAGCGATGACGAATGAGCGATGTCCGTCTGTCCGTCTGTCCGTCCGTCTGTACGTGAAATCGGTTTTCCCAAGCCCCAGAAGAGCTAGAGACTTCGTTCTTGGACCGTTGGATTGGAAATGAACTTAAACAGGCTGCTATTGAAATTCATAAAGATCCGAAGAATGGTTCCAGAGCTGGGAAGCTTACACCTATTTCTCGACGCAAAATTTATACCAAAAATCAATTATTTTTTTTAATGTTTGTAAATTAAACCTATTTCGTACTTTGGGAAGTCTCAATGGTGTATTAAAAACTAAAAACATAAAAAAAAAAATTTTTCAGGGATGGAAAATTAAAAATTTTATTTTCGGCCCAGTCCGTATTTTGTAGTACATGTAGTAACTAAAATTGTTAAGTTTTTCTTTAACAAAACCAATTTATACGCCATGAAGAAATGCATTGGCCAAAAAAAAAAAAAACAAGTAAAAACGTTATATTCGACCGGGTCGAATCTTAAATACCCTCCAAATATTTAGTAAGTGAATTTGAAATGTTTAACTTGGTGGGACAGAGTTCCTTTATATAATATCGTACGTCAACGCCCACCAAAGGGGGCGGGGTTTAAAAATATACAATATCATGTTTTTCACAGACGAACGTATGGGCATTGCTAGACCGTCTTAGTCTAGCAATGCGTGACTAAATTGTGAAGTCATCACAATTCTCTTTGGAGGCTATAAAAACTGTTTTTTGGCGGGGTCGCTCTGGCAAGGGCTGTGGGGGAAACATTTCACCTTTGTCATAAAACTCTAAAAATAAATGCTTGGGATAATTATATACAAAATTAAAATTTCTTTTTTTTTGATAGGGTCATTTAGCGGGCAAAGGAAGAGGAGGGGGTAGGGCAGCAACAGGCAGTCATAGAACTCTAAAGATAAATGCTTGGGATGATTATATACAAAATTTAAAATAAAAATTTTTTTTTTGGTAGGGTCATTTAGGGGGCAACGGAAGAAGCGGGGGGGGGGGCTAGGGCAGAAATCGGCAGTCATAAAACTCTAAACATAAATCCTTGGGATGATTATATACAAAATTAAAAAAAAAAATTTTTTTTGGTAGGGTCATTTTGGGGGCAAAGGAAGAGGGGGGGGAGGGTAGGGCAGAAATCGGCAGTCATAAAACTCTAAAGATAAATGATTGGGATGATTATATACAAAATTAAAAAAAAAAAATTTTTTTTGGTGGGGTAATTTAGGGGGCGAAGGGGAAGGAGGGGTAGGGCAGAGTAGTACCAGGTTTCGTCTCAGCTTCGTCATTAAAGCTTAAAAGTGTTATTTTTAAGGAATGTAAAACAATTTGTTAAATTTTAATGCTATTTTTGCCTATAATAACGCCCACTGAAGTGGACGGGGTCAAAAAATATTTTTATTTTACTTAATGGCTCCAAGTTTAAGGCGTTGGACCGTATTTGACATAAAAATATATCATTTGCTTAACAAAATAACCAAAAAACTTTAAAAATTATGTTGTTTTTTCTGGGTTGGTTTAGTTCTTCTTAGGGGAACTTTTTTCCCTCTTGCCCGATTTAGCCCATCTTCGAACTTAACCTGCTCTAAGCTTCAAAATATATTTATGCCAAATTTCAAGAGTCTAGCTCTTTTCGTTTGGACTGAATCGTGATTTCCACAGGCGGACGGACGGACGGACATGCTCAGTTCGTCTTAGATTTCATCACTGATCAAGAATATATTATACCTTATGGGGTCTGAGATGGATATTTCGATGCGTTACAAACGGAATGACAAAGTGAATATACCCTCCAAATTCTTTTTTGGAGGGTATAAAAATTATATTAAAATTTGGCTTTCAGGGTTGGGAAATTGAATTTTTTTTTATACATGAAAGTAATCAAACAGGCAACTGATGTTGTTTTTATACCCTTCACAAAAAAGTGAAAGGGTATATATAGGTTTGTCATTCCGTGTGTAATTTCTTCGATATGTACATGGGACCCCATAAAGTATATATGTATATTCTGGATCCTTATGAATAGCGATGACGAATCAGCGATGTCCGTCTGTCCGTCCGTCTGTATGTGAAATCGGTTTTCCCAAGCCCCCAGAAGAGCTAGAGACTTCGTTCTTGGACCGTTGGATTGGAAATGAACTTAAATAGGCCGCTATTGAAATTCAGAAGATCCAAAGTATGGTTCCAGAGCTGGGAAGCTTACACCTATTTCTCGACGAAAAATTTATACCAAAAATCAATTATTTTTTTTAATGTTTGTAAATTAAACCTATTTCGTGCCTTAGGAAGTCTCAATGGTCCATTAAAAACCAAAAAAATAAAAATTTTTTTCCAGGGATGGGAAATAAAAAAAATTTTTTTCGGCCTATTTCGTATTTTGTAGTACATGTAGTAACAAAAATTGTTAAAAATTTTAAGTTTTTCTTTAACAAAACCACTTCATACGTCATAGAGATTTGCATTAGCCAAAAAAAAATCAAAAATTTTAAATTCAAATTGTGCTACCAGGGGTGGGAAATTGAATTTTTTTTTTACATGAAAGTAATCAAACAGGCAACTGATGTTGTTTTTTTTTTGTTTTTTGCTAACTAAAACTGTCTTATAATTTAGGAAGAACATAACTGGTATCAAAAATTCAAAAATAAAAAATAAAATTTTGAATCCAGGGATGGACAAGTGCAATATTTTATGGTACATGGAAGTTACCAAAATGGTAAAAAATTTGCAATTTTTCGTAAATAAAACTACTTTATACCTCAAGAAGCATTGCACTGGTTAAAAAAAATGAACAAAAAAAATTTAAATTTCGTTTCCAGGGTTGGAAAAATTGAATTTTTTTTGGTACATGCAATATTTTTTAGTACATGTAATAACCAAAATGGTTGCAAAATTCGAGCTTTTCATAAACAAAACTACTTTATACCTCATGAAGATTTGCATTGATAAAGAAAACTTTAAAAAATTTAAATTTCGCTTCCAGGGGTGGGCGAATTGAAATTTTTTTTAAACATAAAAGTAACCAAAAAGGCAATTGACGTTGTTTTCTACTAATTAAAACTTTATTTATAACCTATATGGTTATAAATATTAAGTTTTTCTTAAATAAAACTATTTCATGCCTCATTAAGAGTTGCATTGGTAAAAAAAACTTAAATATCGTTTCCAGGGTTGGGAAATTGATATATTTATTCTGCCTAAAAGTAACCAAAAAGGCAAATAACGTTGTTTATTTTTGCTAATTAAAGCTGTTTTATAATTCAGGAAGAACAAAATTGGTATTAAAATCTTAAAAAATCAAAACTTCGACTCCAGGGTTGGACAAATGATATACTTTATGGTACATGAAAGTGACCAAAAAGATTAAAAATTTTAATTTTTTTGTCAAGTAAAACTATGTTACACCTCACTAAGAATTGAATTGGTAAAAAATTATAAATTCGGTTCCGGGGTTGGAAATTGAAATATATTTGGTATATAAAAGTACATACATAAATTCCAAATTTTGTGGTTTTAGTGAATTAAAGCTAATTTATATATCAGAAAAAATTAAATTAGTATTAAAAAATTTAAAATTCTGTTCCAGGGTTGGGAAATCGACATTTTCTGATTCATAAAAGCAGCCATTTTATTTGTTATTTTTGATTTTTATGATGAATTATACATACCTACTTTATATATCAGAAAGAAGTAAACTGGTATTAAAGACCAACAACATTAAAAACCAAAGACGATTCTACGGTTGGACAATTAGAACTTTTTGGGGTACATGAAACCGATTTTTTGTTTTGTTTGTAAATTAAATATATATAATATTTGCGAAAGACGTTCATAGGTATTAGATATAAGAAAAGCCAAACATTTAGCTTCCTAGTCGAAAAATTTTAACGTTTTCTTATATATAAAAGTAATCGATAACATCATTTTGATTTTAAAACCTATTTCTGTTTTGGCAAGAAAGAAGAATTACATCTGTGAAGGGTATTTAAGATTCGGCACAGAAGAATATAGCACTTTTACTTGTTTTTATTAGTTTGTATTTAATATTTGGTATTGTGTTATTATATTCTTTATTTGTCTTTTAAAATTATTATATAGTACCTATAATCACTTTGTGTATGTACATTTATTATTTTCTATATGTTTTTGTGTGGACTGTATAATGTTTGCTCACTCTTCACTCCAAAGGACCATATTTAAACGGGTTAAAAAGGGTTAGATATACTTATGCTATTCTCAACTTCCAGGAATTTTTAAATGAAATGCATATTTTTTTCAGAAACGTTATAATATTTAATTATGTGTTTATTGACCTTTTTCAGTTTATTATATAGTAATTTCAAAATATGATGTATATCAATATTTTCTCAGTTCATATTTCATATGTATTGAAATTGTGATCTGTCTCACTTTTTATTTTAACTAGTCGTATTTATTAGGGTTTTTTATATTGTTTAATTTAACTTGGATAAATACAAATGTACAAATTAAGGAATTTAAGTGTGAGTTAATATAAATTTAGGTTTTTGTTGTTTTCTTAATTTAATTAATTTTAGCACCTTTAGATTTTCTTTCTTTTAGAAGTCTATTAAAATTGTTTTGTTTTTATTTTTGCACAAGTTTTATTTTCTAATTAACTTTAATTCAAATTTGCCTTGAACTTCTTTTTTTTTCTTTGCTTAGCAATTTTATGTTGTTTCCAATTTTCTTTACGATCGACTTTAGGGACGAGGGTATCACGAACTAATGTGTTGACCAAAATTTATAGCGATCGACGTTGGCTGCAGCTCTTTGTGTTGGGGGTATTGTTGACTTAGTTGTCAGGGTTGGGGCTAGCTGCACCATATTTTTCATTGAGGTGAACAGAACCTTTGCATATATATATTGTCTACTTTTACTTAATTGAATTGCACACCTTTTTTTTGCTTTCGTTTATTTATAATTGTAACTTGATATTTTTTGTTCTTTGGTTGTTTATTGTAACTTTAATTAATTCGCTTATTCACTTATTTTTGTTTTATTTATTAAATTGTAAACCCAGCATAAATATTATTACCAAATTAAGCATAACCTTTATTGTAAAGTTAATATATAAGTTGGAAATAATTAGTAATAAAATCACTCTTTTATTTTGAAAGCAAAAACCAAGTCTATTAAGTAAGAGAAAGCAACACAGTGAAAGTGCTGTTGTTTCAAAAATCAAACTCAAGTTCAAGATAGTTAAAGTGCTATATTGAACATCTTTGAATCAAGGTCAAGTTCAAGATAGCTTAAGTGCTATATTGAACATTTTTGATAGTTTTGAACAAGTACTTTTCAATTTTATTTATATATTGAGTTGAAGGGATTTTTGCTACTACTCATATGCTTTGCATATATAATAAAAGCAATATATTTGTTGGTGGTCAAGAATGTCTATATGCATTTCATTGGTGCTTTACCAAATCATCAGTATACTTTAACCACAATGAAATGCATATAGACATTGCTTGACCACCAACAAATAAATTTCATTTAAAAAAATTGTATTGTGACAACAATATGTCGAATAAAAATTTCATAAAATTTTAAATATATAATTGTATTTATTGTATATAACACAACATTTTTATATATTAGCTTCGGACAGATGAAAATTTTATTTATTGATGTGTTAACATCTATACGCGCGCCTCTAGGGCAGTAAACTATCAGTTTCAATACATACGCAAGTGTTAGGTGTAAGATGTAAGAGTAAATCATCGTTTGTTTGTTCGTTGCTTGGCAGTCGGTATTGAAAGTGATTATTGGGCGATTTTCATATAATTTTCCCCCGCGATTTTCTCCGGAAATTCATAGCCGATTTTATTAACTTTTGGATTAAAACGCTAGTGCGGGTTTCGACGAAGAGTTAGGGCCAAAAATTAAGGCGATCCGATATCCGCGAGCGGAGATTTAAGTGTTTTAATTCGGAGTATTAATTTCGAGTAATATTAACAAGTAAAAACGTTATATTCGACCGGGTCGAATCTTAAATACCCTCCAAATTTTTAGTAAGTGAATTTTAAATGTTTAACTTGGTGGGACAGAGTTCCTTTATGTAATATCGTACGTCAACGCCCTCTAAAGGGGGCGTGTTTTCCACAGACGAACGTATGGGCATTGCTAGACCGTCTTAGACTTCATCACAATTCTCTTTGGAGGGTATAAAAACTGTATTTTGGCGGGGTCGCTCTGGCAAGGGCTGTGGGGGAAACATTTCACCTTTGTCATAAAACTCTAAAAATAAATGCTTGGAATAATTATATACAAAATTAAAATTTCTTTTTTTTGATAGGGTCATTTAGAGGCAAAAGGGGGAGATGGGGTAAGGCAGAAACAGGTAGACATAAAACTCTAAAAATAAATGCTTGGGATGATTATACACAAAATTAAAAAAAATTTTTATTTATTTTTAATAGGGTCATTTAGCGGGCAAAGGGGGAGGAGGGGGTAGGGCAGCAACGGGCAATCATAAAACTTTAAAGATAAATGCTTGGGATGATTATATACAAAATTTAATAAAAAAAAATTTTTTGGCAGGGTCATTTAGGGGGCAAAGGAAGAGGGGGGGCAGAAATCGGCAGTCATAAAACTCTAAAGATAAATGCTTGGGGTGATTATATACAAAATTTAAAAAAAAAAAAATTTTTTTGGTAGGGTCATTTAGGTGGAGAAGGGGAAGGAGGGGGTAGGGCAGAGTAGTACCAGGTTTCGTCTCAGCTTCGTCATTAAAGTTTAAAAGTGTTATTTTTAAGGAATGTAGGCTTAAGTAAAACAATTTGTTAAATTTTTATGCTATTTTTGCCTATAATAACGCCCACTGAAGTGGGCGGGGTCAAAAAATATTTTTATTTTATTTAATGGCTCCAAGTTTAAGGCGTTGGACCGTATTTGACATAAAAATATATCATTTGCTTAACAAAATAACCAAAAAACTTTAAAAATTATGTTGTTTTTTCTGGGTTGGTTTAGTTCTTCTTAGGGGAACTTTTTTCCCTCTTGCCCGATTTAGCCCATCTTCGAACTTAACCTGCTCTAAGCTTTAAAATATATTTATGCCAAATTTCAAGAGTCTAGCTCTTTTCGTTTGGACTGAATCGTGATTTCCAAAGACGGACGGACGGACGGACATGCTCAGTTCGTCTTAGATTTCATCACTGATCAAGAATATATATACTTTATGGGGTCTGAGATGGATATTTTGATGCGTTACAAACGGAATGACAAAGTGAATATACCCCCCAAATTCTTTTTTGGAGGGTATAAAAAAGTGTTTTATGTTGATCTTCGGTTTTGTCTTATGCATAGCAAAGAGAATAGTGACCTGGTTATACGTACATATGTATATAAAAATGAGATAGCAAGACAGCAACGTATGTAGCTTATGTACAAACATAACAATGTATGTATGTACATTTGTCTGTTGCTTTGCATTCTCTTTGTTTTTTGTGGGTTTAATATAAAATAAATAAAAAGTATTAAGTATTTTTTTCATTTTGAGTGCATCTACTTAGTGCGTCGGTATTAAAAGAAAAAAGAAAATAAATGGCAGAATATCGGAGGAAAAAGAGATAGCAGGCTCAGCTTCTTGCTCAACCAGTCTGTCCAGAATATAATAAAATGTATTCATTTTTCACTTCTGCCCTACACCGAAAATGGTTCACGCGAACTACAAGAGGACTATTTTTCAATGCCAATAATAATGGGTGGTGATTTTAATACGAATTTTTCAACCGTAGAAGCACTACCTCTTATCGAATTCCTCTACGATAAATTCAAGCTTACCATGAATACTTCGTTAGAGTCCCCAACTACTATCCAAGGAACTACAATTGACGCTGTTTTCTCACGTTTCATATTTTAGCTATCACAGACCAATTTTAGCTGTGTTGAAAACATAACATTAATAAATTATACAAAGTAAAATTAAATTCAATAAACTATTCTTTTTCATTAAATACTTTATATGAACTCTACCTCCGGGTTTGTGGGTCTGTGTTCATAGAAATCGAACAGGTAGCGTGTAACAAAAAGGTGTTAACACATCCCCCGTGAGTTCGAACACTCATTGATTTTTTTTTATTTTGTAAACTCCTTATAAAATAAAAATTTATTAGCTCATCCAGATCTATATGTCCTCGGTGCTCTTTTGTTCTTAGTAGATCGGCAATATATCTTTCGGATAATCGGTTGCGTACTGTGCTTAGAATTATTTTCATGGTAGAAAATGCGGCTTCACAATAATATGAGGTATCAAACATTTTGTATATATTTGTAGATTTCTAAATGAAATTTATTTGTTGGTGGTTAAGCAATGTCTATATGTATTTCATTGGTGATTTACCAAATCGTCAGTAGACTTTAACCACAGTTTTGAAAAGTTAAAAACCTCTTATCTTATGCATATACTTCCGAAAACCATCTGAGAATTCACAACTTGTAAATTACAAACTATTTTCAAAAATAACAACAGAACAAGAACATAGGCTTGCAACTCATACAAAACTAAACCAACAAATAAAGTATGTTCGATATGAATCTATTTTATTTTTCTACACCTTTATACTGTAAATTACAAACTATTTTCAAAAATAACAACAGAACAAGAACATAGGCTTGTAACTCATACAAAACTAAACCAACAAATAAAGTATGTTCGATATGATATGTCCTCGAACATACTTTATTTGTTGGTTTAGTTTGAAAAATATCATTTCGGACAAATACAATGTATTAAACTCCGCAAGTTTAAAAAGAGATCTAAAAAACATAACATTAGAGGATGGGGAAATATTAATTTCACTTGACGTGATATCTCTTTTCACCAACATTCCAGTAGGGAAGGCCACTAATATTATACTGGAAAAATTGACACTCCTTCAAAAATACACAAATATGTCTAAATCATTATTCTCAAAAATACTTCGATTTTGTCTCTGCGAGAATAATTATTTTGTATACGAAAAAGAAATATTTAAACAGACTTTTGGTATGCCAATGGGAAACCCGCTATCACCAACCATTGCGGACATTGTGTTAGATGATTTATTAGACGAAATCTTAAAAAAGCTTAACTTAGTTAACATAAAATTAAAATACATAGTAAAGTATGTAGACGATCTCTTTGCCATAATCAAAATTCAAGATAAAGATAAAATATTAAATATGTTCAACAATTATCACCCCAGAATCAAATTTACCATGGAAATAGAAAGAGAACAATCGATCACTTATTTGGACACAAAAGTACACAAAGAAAACAATAAATTAATACTAGATTGGTACAAAAAAGAAACAGCATCCGGAAGAATTATAAATTTCAATTCCACACAACCAAGAAATCAAATAATCAACACTGCCAAGAACATTATATACAGAATCCTTCACCTCAGCGACACCCAATTTCACAAAAAGAACATCAAGCACATAACACAAACACTAACTGAAAATAGTTTCCCTAAAAAACTAATAACGCAATTAATTAATGAAACTTACACAAAATTATTTAACAACACAACACCTGAAAATACTAACAACAAGGAAGAAAATAAGTATTATAGTGTAAGTTACATACCTGGCCTAACTGATAACACAAACATCAGAAACACAATAAAGCAAATAAACACAAAGTTCGCATATAAACCAAATAAAACAATAAACACAATATTTTCAAAAATTAAAGCGCCAATAAGTAAGGAACAACAAAATAATGTAGTCTACGAAATAAAATGCAATGGCAATAACAATAACAGCTGTGATATGTTATACATAGGTACGACGAAACGAAACTTAGAAATGAGACTAAGAGAGCATAGGACAGACATAGAAAAGAAGAACAGCATTATCACAACACATACTGGACAACAATCACACTGCTGATTTTAAAAATGTAAAGATACTAGACAAAGAAAACATTGAAAAGAAAAGATACACTATAGAAAGTTTAAGAATTCAACAAAAAAGGAAAAGGACGATGAATTTAAAAGAAGATACGGACAACATAAGCACTAATTATAAGTTAGCTATTGAGTAAAGCTGTGAAAAAGCTTTAAGCTGTAATTTGTGTTTATATAAAATGGAAAACCATAGCATTGTTAATTAAATTTTAAAAAATTAATATGTAAATTATAATAAGCAAATTATTGTAAGTTACCATTATAATAAGCGAAAATGTGCAATATAATTATCTTATGTTTTTAATTATTAAATAGATTTTCCAAAACCCTAGAAAAAGTCAACAAGTAATTGACGAAACGTCGGGAAAATGAAATAAAATAAATTGTTTTATTTATATAAGAACGTAGCCTCACTAGCTCATAACATTAATATTGTAAGATGAATACATTAACGAATACTTTTCAGTACTAATTTATTACTAGGAAATTCTGCTCTTATATACAATTTTTAGGTAGACAATAATTATGAACTATTACATCTGTTCTTTGTTCTTAAAACTAAAGATAATAACTACAAACTAAAAACTACGATAAGCCAGGCGTCTGGACATACATTAAAACTAAGATAAGCCAGGCATACATTAAAACTAAGATAAGCCAGGCGTCTGGACATACATTAAAACTAAGATAAGCCAGGCATACATTAAAACTAAGATAAGCCAGGCGTCTGGACATTCATTAAACTAAGATAAGCCAGGCACCTGGACGTACAAATTTACACAAACAAAATATCATTTTATGTAGGTATTATGCTTCTACATATTATCTGTAAATGTTCATATTTGAACATTCTGCCGCCCAGAAGGTGCAGCAGGAACTGTAAAATCTATTTGGATTCTTCTCTTTTTCTGTTCTTAACTGGGTTCACTCTGCTCTTAGCTGCTAAAATTGTTATATGTGACCCTTTTTTAGCATATATCACACTTGCGAAAGCTTTTCCTGAAGCGTCTGCAAATCCATGAAGTTCCCATTTCTCACTGCTGTTTATTTTATTCCATCTTGGAAGTTTAATTTTTTCAACTTTAGAAAGATTTTCTTCCAACTCTATCCATTCCTTAGACAATTCTTTATCTAGCAATTCATCCCAGTTTATACTTAGCAGCCATAATTTTTGTACAAACAACTTGAATCTTACAGTTATTGGAGCTAACCATCCCATTGGATCAAATATGCTTGCCAGTTTCGATAAAACCTGTCTTTTTGTTATAACCTTTGTTTTGTCTTGACTTATTTTAAATAAAAATTCATCTTTGCTGGGATTCCAGTGTAGGCCTAAAGTTTTTATTGTATTTTCTTCTTCCAGTTGTATTACTTCATTTTCTTTAAAATGGGTTTTATCATCTATTATATCTTTACAATTCGACAACCATTTGCGCAAATGAAATCCATATTATTACTACATACAAATTTAAGCTATGGCTTGAGCTACCCAATAATAAAAATTGGAAAAACGTTCACATGTACTTAAGTATAAAATTCAAACCAAAAAAGTTTGACTTAGGTATGATGGAACAAAAAATTCAGAAAAATGGGACATGAAGAAAAATAATCAAACGGTAACACGGGTATTATAACAATAACATGTTAACATCAGGTTGATACAGTTCCCGTATTCTTTTTCACAATAAAATTTGTGTAAATAGGAACTGTTATCACATTCAACTAAGCCACCTAATAAGTGGTGACAAACACAATACACATGAGCACTGATGATGAAAGGGTTGCGTCTTTCGAAAACAGCTGTTCTGCTCTGCTGTGTAAGTTGAATAAAACTGATGTTGACTTGCCTTTGTGCCTTGGAATATTTTTCATGTCTTTCTGAGATTTAAATTAAAATTTCGAACAATTAGCCTATAGAATCTTAATTCAAATTTAATATAGCAATATAAAATGTTCGTTAAAATTATTACTACATACAAATTTAAGCTATGGCTTGAGCTACCCAATAATAAAAATTGGAAAAACGTTCACATGTACTTAAGTATAAAATTCAAACCAAAAAAGTTTGACTTAGGTATGATGGAACAAAAAATTCAGAAAAATGGGACATGAAGAAAAATAATCAAACGGTAACACGGGTATTATAACAATAACATGTTAACATCAGGTTGATACAGTTCCCGTATTCTTTTTCACAATAAAATTTGTGTAAATAGGAACTGTTATCACATTCAACTAAGCCACCTAATAAGTGGTGACAAACACAATACACATGAGCACTGATGATGAAAGGGTTGCGTCTTTCGAAAACAGCTGTTCTGCTCTGCTGTGTAAGTTGAATAAAACTGATGTTGACTTGCCTTTGTGCCTTGGAATATTTTTCATGTCTTTCTGAGATTTAAATTAAAATTTCGAACAATTAGCCTATAGAATCTTAATTCGAAATCCATATTTGTTTAATTCTCTTGTAACCTCCAGTTTGTTAGATTTGCATTCTTCAATTGTGTTTGCTCCTGTCAGAAGGTCATCCATATAAAAATCTGTTTTGATTATTTCACTAAGTTTTGCATTTTCACATCTTTCGGCTATGTCTTGTAGGGCCATAGTTGCCAAAAACGGTGCACAAGCAGTACCATATGTAACTGTTGTTAACTGAAATTCCTGTATAGGGTTACTTTTACTTTCTCGCCATAAAATTATTTGATATTCTTGATCTTCTTCTGCTATTTTTATTTGTCTATACATTTTTTCTATATCTGCTATTATTACGTATTTCCAGAATCTCCACTTTAATATAATATCAAAGAGATCCCTCTGAAGTCTTGGACCAACCAAGAGAATATCATTCAAACTGCGCCCGTTAGTCGTTTTTGCTGAACCGTCGAAGACTACTCTGACTTTCGTTGTTAAACTATTTAGTCTAATAACAGCTTGATGTGGCAAATAATATTTGCCTTCTTTTTTTGTAATTTTTTTCTTCATATGACCCAGTTTAATATATTCCTGCATAAATTGAACATATTCCTTTCTTAGTTCTGGATTTCGGTCTAGCTTGTTTTCTAAACTTAGGAATCTAGCCATAGCTTGTTTTCGAGAATTTCCAAGTTGATTTTCTTCTTGAAATGGAAGTTTGGCTACAAATTTACCATTTTCTTCTCGAGTGGTGTTTTTTCGATAGTGTTGAATGCATTTATCAGCTTCGTTTAGATCCTTGGCCTCAATCATATCTTCTGTTTCCCAGAATTTCTCTAAATTTGTTGTTATAGCGGCTGTTAATTTGCTTTTATGCTGAGATGATTTTAATACCCCTGATAATATCCAGCCTAGTTTTGTAGATTGCGCTAGAATTTTATCATTTTTATGGATTCCTTCTTCCAAAATAATTGAGTAAACATCACCGCCCAACACCATGTCTATTCTATCCGATTTGTTGAAATTTGGATCTGCTAGCATGTGATTCTTCCAGTTATCATTATTGTATTTAAACGACCTATCCGGAATTGCTGTCGTTAATTTGTTAAGGACCAATGCTTCAACCATTAATTTCTCATTGCTAAGAAACCTGGGCCTCACCTCTAAACATACTTTTGATTTTGATATTCCGACAAGCGTACCTCCCAGGCCATGTAGTTGATTTTTTTCTTTAAATCTTGGCAATTGTAAAAGTTGTGCTGCTTCTTCAGAAATAGTTGATTTCTGCGATCCTTGATCTATTAACGCCCTTAATGTTATAAAATTGCCATCTAATGCTTTCACTCTTACTTGTGCTGTTGCTAGCAGCACTTCTGGTTTTTTCTCTTGTTCGGTCATCATACTTAATTTCTTTTCTGTATTTTTTGTTTCTTTTTTAAATTCTTCGACATGAAGAAGCGTATGATGGTATTTACCACATTTTTTACAGTTTTCTGCACTATTTGAACATTTTTGATCTAACTTGTGGTTTATACACCGATAGCATAGTTTATTCATTCTTAGAAAATTTCTTCTTTCAGTTATTGTTGCTGCTTGAAACTTCCTGCAGTTTACTATCTCATGACCTGATATTTTACAAAAATCACAATTTTTTTGTGATATATGGAATAAGTTTGATTGCTTCTGAATAGTTTTAAAATTACTGTTCTGTTTTTTGCCTTTATATGCTTCTAAGGCTTGGTATTGCTGCTCTAAGAATAAACATACATCTTCTAGCATCTGAATTTCTTTAGTCTTCTTCACGCTTTGTTCATAATGGCGCAACCCATCTTTGTCTAATTTTCGGACTATTATTCTTGCTATAAAAGGTTCTGCATCATCAATTTTTATATTAAGACCTTTTAATGCTTGCACACATTCGTTTGTTGTATCCAGTAATTGTCTTACACTGAAGGCTGACTCAGTATTTACCATTGGATGATCCAAAATCTTATCCACTTGTGTTGTAAAAAGCAGTCTCACGTTTTCATATCTTGAGCTTAAGATATTCCATGCGGCTTCATAATTGGCATCTGTCACCTTTAAATGCTGGATAAGTCTCCCAGCTTCCCCTCTAACGTAATTTTTTAAGCGGTACATTTTTTCTGCATTGGAGAAATTACGCTGATTGTGCACCAGATTTTTAAAAAGATCATGGAACGATGGCCATTCTGTTACGTTTCCAAAAAATATTGGTATTTTGATGTCCTCTAGTTTTATTGAGTTAACGATTGATTTTTCTTCTGATGTATCCAGAACAACTACCATTTGTTTTAAAGTAGCTCTGTAGTGACGAGTAATATTTTCAAATTCTTTTTCTTCTGTTTCATAGTCATCATTTACGTTGCTAAGATGATCAAATTCTTTCTTAATTTCTCTGAAATTTTCTACCAGTTCTACTTTTGTTATTGCTAATTCAGCTCTTCTATTTTCATTGATTTCCTCTTGTGCTTCGTCTAAAAGTTCTTGTAGCATATCTATTTTTCTTCTTAATCTTTTTCGCAGCACTATATGATTGCTATTACTTGGCTTCTCATCTTTGGGAATTTCTTTTGTAATTTTGTGAGTTGCTGATGCCATTTCTATTTGCTCCTCACCTGATTCTTTTTGTTGTAGAATCGAGAGCGCTTCTCCTATTACTTCATTAATATTTTTAAAATAGTTTTTCTTAAAATATTGGCCGTCATCAATTCCAAATGCCATTAACTTCTTGTTGTTTGCATCAAATTCAGCTTCTATCTTTTTTAATCGTTTTGTGATGTCAGTGATCTGAGGTGACCGAACTCTTCCATCGACAATCTTTTCTCGTAGAATTAAGGCCTCTTCGCCGAGTTCTTTTTGTTGTTCCAATATTTTGTCTTTTGAATCTTTGGACATATTGATTTTTCAGTTGTTGTTTTTAAGGTTTTGGATATTATTTCCTAAATTTTTTATCCGATGTTTCAGCCTCGGATACGCTTATTTCACTTTTCCGATGTTTCAGCCTCGGATACGCTTACTTCCCTTTTCCGATGTTTCAGCCTCGGATACGCTTACTTCACTTTTTCCGATGTTTTAGCCTCGGATACGCTTACTTCACTATGGATCTTTTTCTAACTGTGTTTCTTACCACTGGTGGGGGAAAACTCAGAGAATAGCTCGAAGGACCAAAATGTAAGATGAATACATTAACGAATACTTTTCAGTACTAATTTATTACTAGGAAATTCTGCTCTTATATACAATTTTTAGGTAGACAATAATTATGAACTATTACATCTGTTCTTTGTTCTTAAAACTAAAGATAATAACTACAAACTAAAAACTACGATAAGCCAGGCGTCTGGACATACATTAAAACTAAGATAAGCCAGGCATACATTAAAACTAAGATAAGCCAGGCGTCTGGACATACATTAAAACTAAGATAAGCCAGGCATACATTAAAACTAAGATAAGCCAGGCGTCTGGACATTCATTAAACTAAGATAAGCCAGGCACCTGGACGTACAAATTTACACAAACAAAATATCATTTTATGTAGGTATTATGCTTCTACATATTATCTGTAAATGTTCATATTTGAACAAATATATATAAAACAATAGTAATCTTTTGTTGTATAGAAATTCGTAATTTTTAACGGCATTAATTAACTTCTCATCCATTGCACTTTAATATTATTATCTGTGTTTAACCTACCTTGTTTGACATATTGCAAAAATAATAAACATAACAGAGATGGCACTTATTACGTAAAATAAATCGATAAATTATATGAATATTTGATTGAAGAAACAATTGTGATAAAATAACCATTTCAATGCATTTCACTCTTGAAAATACTGGTAATCTTTATTGCGACAGTGTTTTCTTATTGAAAACGTTTTATTATAATAAAAATGAAAAAATAATAATCCACGACAGAAACATATTAATCGATAACATTGAAAATGTAATATAATTTGTCATCTCTGGCTATCAAACAGCTGACATTTTTTCAAGACGCGTTCCGTGCGTACAAAAGTAGAAAGTAAACCTACTTTACGCGTCAAGCGTTTTGCCATGTAACTTGTTACATACAATTACACTAGTTCTACTTTTTTGACAGACGCTTATAACGCGTAGACACGTGAAACGCGTGTGTTACATCCTTATTATTGTTAGTAGTATGGTAATTAGACATAAGCAAACAAAACTGTCTAGACCTAAATATTATAATTAGACATAAGCAAACAAAACTGTCTAGACCTAAGTGAATAATAATAAATGATAAACGTAAGTAGGTAAACAAATATACCTGTAAATCCTAAACAAACATCATAAATACAGTAGATTGTAAGTAATAAAGATAAAAACAGAAAGATGGTAAATACCATAAACAACCCTAATTAAGTACGTAGGTGAAACAACAAAGGAAATTATTCCAAGGACAAGGCTTAGATTAAGTATATAAATGCATGTAAACCTAAACATAGGCTCAGTCTTAAGATTCAATTCAAAAAATAAAAATAAGTAAACCACACTGTATTTGTGTTATTACTTATAACTGCCGCAGTCGGTTTTCGAACATAAAATAAAATTCTAAAGAATTTTTATTAAATTAATTAAACAATTAATTTGAAATTAATAATTGTTTTACTGGCGCAGACGGTTTTCGAATTTAAAAAATAAAATTCTAAAAAAACTATTATTAAATTATTTAAATAATTATTTAACAAAAAAAAAAAATAATAATAATAATAATAATAATAATAATAATAATAATAATAATAATAATAATAATAAAATACAATCCAAAGATTGTGAAAATAAAGAAATGATGAATCAAAAGCAGGAAAACTTTGTTGACGAACTGCAAAGGAAAGTATTGCAGTTAGAAGGAGCATTACGACTACAGGAGGAACAACTAGGTCAAAAAGATGCCCAATTACAGGCACAAATGCAACAACAAATGCAACAGCAGCAAGTACAACAACAATTTCAACAACCCATTCAGAATGATGCGTTTGCATTTAATATGACGCCTAAAGACATCATAGAACAATTCCGACGTCTAAAACCCCTCGATGAAACGCATAACCCAAGAGCATTTATACATGCCGTTGAGGAAAACCTTACTCTTTGTGGAAATAATGAAATCCTGACTCAATTTTGCACCAGAATCATAGTAAATGAAAAAATTTTAGGAAATGCTGGTAGAAGGGTGAGAGAGTTGGAAAATAAAGCTTCCTGGGAGGAAATAAAAGCCAGAATGCTGCAGGAATTCAGACCGAGGAAGACATATGCGGAAATTTTCAACTTCTGCCGTACAGTAAAAGTAAGAAATTTGAATCAATTATTTTGTATATTTGAAAAATCAAAATATGAAATAAATGACATATATTTAGTAGACCAATTAAAACCTAGTATATACATACAAACCAGAAAACGTCGATAGGGATTTAGTAGACATTTTGTTAGAAAAAATAGATGGACCTATTCGAGCACATGTAGGAGAACATGAAACCTTGATTGCATTTAACCATAGAAGTAATACAAAATATGATAGAAAACTAAATTACAATTTCCACAAACCAACGCCAAATAATAATTTTCAATACCCTAATAACCAGAAAAAATCTGAGTCTAACATTAGCCTTCAGTATAGACCGAATTGTAGTTCGATGACAAGGAATTTTCGGCAGCAAAACCTAAATACTATGCAAGACATGAATTTTAATAGAAATTCTGTTCAACAGTCTAATTACAACCGTTTTCCAACCAAAATCTAACCAAACTAGAAATTCTTATCAAAGTAGACAACAACGTGAAACAAGTACTTTTAATAATTATGTACCAGAGCCAATGGACATTGGTAACTTAAGAGAACAGGAAGATGTAAATTTTTCTATACAGCCTCCTTCACAAAATTACCCATAGTAGTTGTAACAATTGGTGATCACAAAATTAAATGTCTCATAGATACTGGTTCGGAAACAAGCATAATTAAGCCAAATGCCTTGGGGAATTCATTTCCTATTCAGAACATTGATTTACCGCAATTGTATAGACCCATAAACGGAATAAATCAAGTCACACAAAAAGTTGTTACACCCATACCAACAGAATTCAATATTACAGGAACTTTATCCTGGAAAGTCATAAATTTTAGTAGTAAGAATTACTCAGCCATAATTGGTCAGAACTTTCTCATTGCTCTTAAAGCTAAGATTGATGTAGAGAATACATTTATTAATATTTTAGGAAACAATATGGCGTTTATAAATTATAACCCATACAATAGTTCGGAAATTTGCTCACTTGAATACAGTAATATACAAAAATTAAATTTAGAACATTTGAATTCGGAAGAAAATCACATGATTAGTAAATTATTACGAGATTTTAAAGAATTATTTTATGAAGAAGGGGATAAACTCTCCACAACATCTGTAATAAAACATGAAATAATAACTACAACAGACCGACCGTTATATTCAAAAATCTACAGATACCCGCAAATACATGAGATAGAAATCCAAAAACAAATAAAAGAAATGTTAGACCAAAATATAATTAGGGAAAGTAACTCGCCTTATAATAGTCCTTTATGGGTAGTACCGAAAAAGATAGACAATTCGGGAGTTCAAAAGTGGCGAATTGTCATAGATTATAGAAGATTAAACGAAAACACGATAAGTGATAAATTCCCAATTCCAAATATATATGGGATTCTTGACAAACTGGGTAAAGCTCAGTATTTTTCTACTATTGACCTTGCAAAAGGTTTTCATCAAATTTTAATGAATGAAAATGATATGGAAAAAACAGCATTTTCAACACCTTTCGGACATTATGAATTTGTAAGAATGCCATTTGGACTTAAAAATGCTCCATCGACCTTCCAACGTCTTATGAATCATGTGCTCCGTTATCATATAAACAGAATTTGCGTAGTATATTTGGACGATATTCTTATATTTAGCACATCCTTAGATGAACATGTAGCAAATATAAGGAAAATATTTCAAAGGCTTAAAGAAGCAGGACTCAAGATTCAAATAGATAAATGCAATTTTTTAAAAAAAGAAACTGAGTTTTTGGGTCATATCCTTACACCCGAAGGTGTCAGGCCGAACCCAAAGAAAATTGAGGTAATTCAAAAATTAAACCTCCCTACAACGCAGAAGCAAATCAAATCCTTCTTAGGAGTAACAGGTTTCTATAGAAAATTTATAAAAGACTATTCTAAAATAGCTTATCCTATGATAAAATATTTAAAAAAAAATTTAAAACCTAACACAAGAGATCCAAACTACATTGTGGCTTTTGAAAAATTAAAGGATATTATAACTAACCCACCTATTCTAAGGTATCCTAACTTTAATAAACGCTTTAAACTTATAACTGATGCTAGCAATTTCTCAATTGGCGCAGTTCTAATACAGGAAGGTCATCCAAGTTCATTCGCGTCACGAACATTAAATAACCATGAGCAAAATTATTACACTATTGAAAAAGAACTATTGGCAATAGTTTGGGGAGTAAAATATTATAGACCTTATGTCTTTGGAAGGGAATTTGATTTACAAACAGATCATCAGCCATTGAAGTGGTTGCAGGTAAAAAATTCAGGCAAGGATATTAGTCCAAGATTGCAACGATGGTTAGTACAATTGGGAGAATATGATGCCAAAATCGATTATATTTCAGGTAAAGAAAATAAAATAGCCGACTTTCTTAGCCGAATTAATTGTGAGAAACATGAAATAAACACATTTGATTCCGAAAATTTGGGAATCACACTAAACGAAATGTTTAGGATCAAGAACATAAATGCAGGAGAACATCAAAAGCAATCACAAGCCTCTCTGGCGGTTCATACTGACCAATCTGAAGAAGAAAATTTAACTGTACACTCACAAGCAGAAAATTATAATGATCATATTCCAATTCTTTATACAATTGTAAATCGCTTTAAGTACCAAATTATTTTAAAGGAAACTAAGGAAATCGAAATGACAATTATTTTTAATAAGAGCAAAATTTTTATTGATAAAGGTGACCTTGAGTCTGATAGTGTTATCAATATAGTCCGAAGACATATTGATAAAGGAAAAGTCGCAATATTTTCTGAACTCGATGATCACCATTTCCACAAATTGCAACGAATTTTAGTGGATTTGAGTATTGAAAAAATATCTTTTGTGAAATGTAGCTATTTCGCGAGGGATATTGAAGACGAAAATGAGCTAAAGAAACAGATATCGTTTTTTCATAAAAATGAAGTGGGTCATGCAGGAATTATTCCGACTTATGAAGGAATGAAGCATAAAATCCATCTCCCACAATTTAAAATAAAGATACATGAAATTGTAAATAATTGCGATATATGCTCCGGAGGAAAATATGACCGCAATCCAATCAAACCAAAGTTTCATTTCACAGAAACGCCAACCTCGGTTAAAGAAATTGTTCACATTGATACATACGTAAATAGCAAACACTCATTTGTAATTTTTATTGACAAATTTTCGAAACATGTTGTAGGTTTTCATTTGCCAGATAGAAACAATCAAACGATTATAGGCAAAATAAATGAGTTCTTGGCAATAAAAGGACCAGTTAAAAAATTTATTTTTGATAATGAATTTAACTCAAAGAACGTAAGGGATTTTTTGTCACAAGAAAGAATCGAATTTCATGCCACTAAACCAAATAGTCATACCGGAAATTCTGATATTGAACGTCTAAACAATACTTTGACTGAAAAAATTAGAACACTTAACCTGGAAGAAAAATTGCCAATTACTACTCAGATGACAAAAGCCATAAAATTTTACAACAACACAGTGCACAGCACTATAAATTGTACTCCATTTGACGTTTTAAATGGTTCTATAGATCACGAACTAATCAAAAGTAGATTGAAAAATAAAAAGCATTATACTATTCAAAAGCTTAATCGCAATAGGGAATCTTACATTGAGAAAAGGAAGAAAGGATTCATAAAAAATTATAAAATCGTAAGGCACAAGGAAGAACCAAAATTTATTAAACGCAATTTAGAAAATGTTCATTTAACAAATATAAAAAGACCGCCTAAATTAACAGATATGGACGATCATAATGGCGATTATGATGCTAACAACCGAGATACAAGGAATACTGCAGATTAATCCAGTAACCGAGGAATCAGGATACGCACAAATTAAGTTGAGGAAAGTTGAAGTGGTAAACCAAACTTCCGCAATTTTACATTTAATTGATACCAAAGAGTTGAATCTTATTATTATTTTTTATTTTTTTTATTATTATTATTATTTTATTGAGTAGTATTTGAATACTTTAAAAATTTTACATATTAGTTTGGTTGATATAAATACAAGAAAAATCTTAAGTGTTCTGAACTAAATTATTTCTTATGAAATTTACAACATTTCTTCGAAATACATTGCTATTTTGTTCACTCTTAATATCATTTGGCATCATGTTGTAAAGTCTTAGTCCTTTATGAAACAGCGTTCGCTTCATCGTAGTAGTATTAGCCTGTTGAAGTCTGAAGTCATTAGAATTTCTGAGGTTATACGGCTGAGCTTCTCTTACGTACGTTGTCTGGTCAGTTAAATATTGCGGCACATCTCCAGTTTTCAGTTTCTGGATAAAATTTATTGTGTTCAGTTGCAGTCTTTGTTTAACATTTAACCATTTTAAGGTGTTGAGCATATAATTTATTGATGTTAATCGATTACATTTTAATATCACACGAATTGCTTTATTTTGGAGTTTTTGTAGTCGTGTAATTTGTTGATCATTGCAGCTGGAGTACAGGATTGTTGACATGTATTCAAAATGCGGTTTAATAATTGTGTTGTATATATTTATTGACATTATCATTGATACTTTATTTCTTAATCGTTTAAAAAATCCTATTTTTTCCCCTATCTTTTTACATATATATTCAATATGGTCGTGGAACTTTAAATTTTTATCTATTATAAAACCCAAATATTTGATGCTGTTGACTTTTTCGATCGTTATATTGTTTATTTGAAATGTTTTATCGGTGCTCATATTAATTTCCATCAGTTTTGTTTTATTTTCATTCAGCTTTAATCTGTTCATATTTAACCATTTGTTTATTCTGCACATATCTGCTGTTAAATTTTCATAGCACATATCTTCTGCCTCTGCCTCCGTAAAAATTAGTGTGTCGTCGGCATACATAACTATTTCACACTTTTCCATTATTTGTTCAATATCATTTATATAAATAATAAATAGGAGAGCCCCTAGAATTGAGCCTTGCGGCACTCCGTATTCATTTCCTATCGCTGATGATTTAATATTATTAACTTTTGTTTTCTGTTTACGATTTTCTAAATATGATCTAAACCATTTTAACTCAGTGTCTTGGATACCGTATTTATAAAGCTTTTGTATTAATATATTCCTGTCTATTGTTTCGAATGCCCGTTTAAAATCAAGAAAAGTAGCCAATATTTTATTATTTTTCTTTACACATTTCCATCTGTTTACTAAATAGTTCACCGCTGTTTCACAAGAATGTTTCTTTCGAAATCCTGACTGATACTTAGATAGCAAACAATTATTTTCCATATAATCTTCTAATTGATTTTTAACCACCTTCTCCATCACCTTCTCACACAGTTGTAATACATTTATTGGACGAAATTCTTCACATTTGTTTGAATTTTTAACTTTTGCAACTGGTGTTATCATCGATTCTTTCCAATTTTCGGGAAAAGTTCCTGTTTCCATTGATTTATTAATAATGCTCAGCAAAATATTGCCAGTTCTATCCCATGTATCGATAATTATGGTTTTGCTAATTCTTTTAAAGTCTGGTTTGTTATTTATACTCTTTACTATTAATTCTAGAATAGATATTGCACGGAACTTAAATCGAGAGTTTATCACAGGTATCAAATTTTTGTATTGCACATTTACAATTGAGTCTCTTATTTCCTTAATGCTATCAATAAAATACGTGTTAAAGTTTTCAGCTATTTCTAAATTTTTCTTATGCTCTATTTGATTAAATATCACAGTTTTTATCATATCTCTAGGTTTTTTTAAGACAAGTTCTTTTATGACACCCCACATTTCTTTTTGGTTTCTAGCGATTGCAATCTTATTATTTATATAATTACGTTTCTCATTTTCAATTTTAGTTTTATATATATTTCTTATTGTTTTATATGTTGCCCAGGATGCGTTAGTATTGTCAATTATAGCTGTTTGGTATGATAATACTTTTCTTGCTTTTAGATTTCTTAAATCGATACTAAACCACATATTCTTATTGCCTTCATTAATTTGTTTTTTTACAATAAATTTTGCTACAGTAATTTCCATACATTTATCAAAGTTTTCAACCTGTTCGTTAACATTCAATATTCGATTATATTGTAGTACTGAACTTAGTTCATTTTTAAAACGGTTTTTACTGTACTTAAATACTTCTATTTGTTTGCTATTTATTTCTGACGTACTATTTTCACATTCTATAAAGATGTCTATTGCTTCATGATCTGATATTTTATTATATATATTGGTTCTTGCAGATATTCTCTCATTATTTGTTATAATATAATCTATTATAGTTTTAGAGTTCTGTGTTATTCTGGTGTCTTCAAGCATTATCTGTTTCAACCCATTATCATTAAGTATGCTTTCAATTTTGTGTTTGTAGAAGTCTGCCTTCCAATCAATATTAAAATCACCAGCGATAATTATGTCACAATTCATTTCAGATATTTCTTCCATAAAATCTTGGAAATTATCACAAAAATCTGCCTTCGAATAACTTGGAGATCTGTATACAGCTATTATAACAAATGACATATTCTCATTTTTTTGCCATATATGCACTAATCCAATACTCAGCAACTTTTACAGTGGTCTTTATATTTGACAACATCCATTGCTTTTTAAAATAGATAATTACACCTCCTGTCTTTGAAGAATGAGACGTTGTTGTAAATAAATCATAATCATTTATTTCGATTTCTGCTTCATCGATGTCTTCTGTCATATGCGTTTCAGATAATATTACAAAGTCCGGTTTAACAGATTGTACTATAATTTCGAGCTGGTTGAAATTATTTGTTAGCCCTTGGATGTTAGTGTATAATCCATGTATATTCTTTGGTTGTTATATTTCTATATCTATTCCAGATCTTTTCTTCTTTAAATTCAGTTTATTTATATAAACTGGACATTCTTTGCTTATCGTTGTATGGTTATCATCGAGATTCAGATTAAGCCTTTTATTTTCTTTGTTGCAATTAACACATTTCATTAGAACTTCTTTTGTATAGTCTTTACTTTTGTGGTTACTATGACATTTAAAACATACTGGTTCATTGCGGCATTCATTCGCTTTATGATTGTAGCCTTGACAATTAAAGCATTGTATTATTTGAGTACCATCGAATATTCTACATCTCTCCCATCCAACATTGATCTTTTGAATTGCCATAATTTTATGATACGTTTCATCATCGACTCTTATTTTTGCATTGTATACAGCTCTATTAAATCTTTTGGTCTCAAAACATTTTACAATTTCAAATTTACTATCTTTCATTACATCATTTTGTTTTTTTTTTGTTTTGGAATTTTTACTTCGTAATTATCACTTATTTCGTTTTGTATTGCATGTCTTATTTTTTCTCTTTCATCAGTATTTTCGCTCTGTATAACTACTGTTCCATTTCGTCGTGTTTCAACATTTACGATTTTAAAATTCTTTGGGTCAACTTTTTTATTAAGTTCTTCCTTGGTTTTTTGAACTGTTTGTTTTTCCTTTGGCTTTATAATTAAGGGGATATTTTTTGACACATCTGGCATCACAATTTTATTTGTAACTGCTTGTGCATATGACATTTTTGCCTTTACGTTAGTTTCTTTTACAATTTTTTTAATTTCATCACACATCTTTACATTGCTGTTGTTAATTCTGTCATATATGTCTTTATTCTTATTTTCAACATCGCTTACATTTCCATAAAGACTTTTTACTTCTTCGACATTTTTTTCACACATTTTTTGCATGTTATCCATTTTTTTAAATCTTGCATCATACCTTTTTTCAATAGCTTCCAATAATGTTTTTATTTCATTTTCGTTTTGTTTTAGTGAACTCTCAAATTCATGTTTGTATTCGATCAATGTTTGTTTGTTTTTGTTGACAATATTTTGAATTTCTTTTAACATCATATCAACGTTTTGTATATACTGCATACAGTCATCACAGATATATCTTATAAAGTTATTTTCATCGAATATTTTACGAGAATATTGGTCGATTCCCGCGCATTTTTTTGTAAAATGATAAATCTTTTCACAGACTCCATTACAACGTATGCCACTTTCACCTCTGATCGCTGATCTGCATTTACTGCACTCAGCCATTCTATTGTTAAAGCAGTTAACAAATATATTTCAATATTTCCTTATTTCCACTTTGTTGTTGATGACTTATTTCATACAAATTTAGCCTTTTTATAAGATTATAAATTAGTTTTTAATAAATTTGTTCAGATCCACAATAATGCACTTGTTTGCTAACCAGTGCTGCCAAGTATTTGTAAATCAAATTGAGGATAATATAAGAAATTTAGACTTACATAATAGAGAAATAGTTGAATTAGAATTAAAAACAATCAAATCGAAATTGAAATCAATAATACCGTTAGAACTTAGAAATTATACAGGACTGTGACAGTAGAAGACTTATAATTAATAAAAATTACCTTCTTATGTTCTATAATTGCAAAATTAACATCAATAACCAAACCTTCCAAAATCAGAAAACAATTGTTCAAGATAAATATTTTTATCCTAGTAATGACATACCGAAATCAGACACTGTACCAATACCTTTTAAGCCAATCGAACTAAAAAATTTTGAAAACATTAGGGAAATAGAAGAACTTAAATTCCATAAAAATATTTCATATGGAGTAAACGTAACGCTTTTAATTGCCATAATTGTTATCGTAATTGTAATTATAAAAATTAATAAAAAATATGTTACTGTTATCAATAAAATGCGAATAAAAAGCGGACACGATATAGAAAACTTAGAGTTCGCAAATATAAAAAAGATATATGGAATAGAATAAGTAAGAAAACAATATATTTATATGGTTTTTTTTTGGAAATTTGAGTTTATTAAATTTATGTCATATATTCAATATAAATAAAATTAAAGAAAAATGTATACATATGTGTTTAAATATAATAAAACTTACTGAAATTATATGAAAAGGAAAATTCGGGAGAATTTTTGTCAAGGGATGGAGGAGTTACATCCTTATTATTGTTAGTAGTATGGTAATTAGACATAAACAAACAAAACTGTCTAGACCTAAATATTATAATTAGACATAAGCAAACAAAACTGTCTAGACCTAAGTGAATAATAATAAATGATAAACGTAAGTAGGTAAACAAATATACCTGTAAATCCTAAACAAACATCATAAATACAGTAGATTGTAAGTAATAAAGATAAAAACAGAAAGATGGTAAATACCATAAACAACCCTAATTAAGTACGTAGGTGAAACAACAAAGGAAATTATTCCAAGGACAAGGCTTAGATTAAGTATATAAATGCATGTAAACCTAAACATAGGCTCAGTCTTAAGATTCAATTAAAAAAATAAAAATAAGTAAACCACACTGTATTTGTGTTATTACTTTTAACTCGTGTTATGTACTTTATGTTGTTGTTGCTTTATTCTATAACGCATAATATGAAAACAATAAAAAAAGCAAATTGTGCTTAGCCAGCAAACAAAGTCATACATAAAAAAAATTGCTTTTACTCTCCCTCTCTTTAGGTTTTGGCTTCTCTTTAAATTAAGCAGGGATGTGTAAGAAGTATTTTTAAATTTTATCTATATATTGAGTTGAAAGGCTTGTTGCTACTACTAGTATGTTTTGCTTTTATAATTGCATTTATTGTGTATAACACAAGATTTTTATTTATTAGCTTCGGACTGATGAAAATTTTATTTATTTTGTAAACTCGTTTATAACAAATGTTAATTTAAAATAAATATTTACTTGCTCATTTGCTCAGATCTATATGGCCTCGGTACTCTTTTGTTCTTAGTAGGTCGCCAACATGTCTATCGGATAATCGATTGCATACTTTCCATAGAACTATTTTCATGGTAGAAAATAATATTTGCTACCAAATATTGAATACAATTTGTAGATTTCTTTCTTCAGTTGTTTTAATAAATAATAAAAACCAAATTTTGTTATTCAATTATTTTTACATATACATAAGACAGTGGTGTTCAAACATGAAAAATATTTGTTCTAAGCAGCGAAATAAAATAACTTCTTTGAACTTAAAAAATAGTTTACTAATTCGCAATTGTTCTGCAATTATTAACAAGGAATGTTTTATTTAAATATTTCAAGCGATTTTAAAAATTAAAATGAGGAATAATAGAAGTTTTAATCTCACATAAAGAACTGGTTTAAAACGATTTATTTTTGTTTTTTCTCAATATAACTCTTTTATTCTTTACTATGGATAACTGCTATATATTGTCCCCGATATTTTATTTTCTTAAAAATAAAATTTCATTCACTTAAAAATTTGTTCATATGTATATGGCAAAAACTCTGTCTTTTTTCCTTATTTTAAGCGTTTGACATTATGTTTGCTGGGCAAAGTCTCTCACCAATTCATCTTCACTTTAATTTTTGAACATCACTGATATAAGATGAATTATAAATTTTTCAGCTCGGAAGTCTGAATTTATTCTTATCAAAAGCTGTGTTTTGTAGCTAGGAATAAAGAGACAAAAAAACATAATGGAGTAAAAACAACAGACATTTCTATACCATTTTGTATGGCAGATGCAGCAGGATTGGTTGAGACTCCATTGATGTAGTTGTTATAACTATTTCTTTCTATCACATGTAATCAAGCATCATTTAACCTATAACCCATAACTTGAAAGTAAGAAAACAAACAAGTTGTGCTTACACAACAGCCAAATTCAAACATAAAAAAATATTGTTACTCTCCCTTTCTTTAGGTTTTGGCTTCTTTTTAACATAATACACGGATGTAAAGCAAATACTATTCAATTTTATATATTTTTGGAGTTGAAGGACGTTTTGCTACTACTGATATGTTTTTGTATTGTATACAAAACGGACAAAGATATTCCCACTGATTTTCGGACTGATGAAAATTTTATTTATTTTGTAAACTGGTTTAAAATAAATATTAATTTAAATTAAATATATATTGCTCATTCAGGTTTGTACTCTTTTGTTCTTAGTAGGTCAGCCACATTTTATTCAAAATTTTTTCTGTATCTTTTACATTATTAAGAGTAAATTTATCCCTATTATTTAATTTCATCTTTTTTCATTTGGTCATTTATTATAGTCGTAAATCTTGTTCTTGCTACTTGTTGTTCTTCCTTTCCTTCTATTGTCTGTACTAAGTCTTCATTATCTGATATAATTTTTAATATAGGAAGTTTATCTTTCTTTATTGGTAGAGCATATTTCTTCCCTAAAGAAAGAGTTCTCTGAATATCAGTTGGAATATCTTTGTCCGTTTTGTTTATGAACCACTTTTTATTAAACCTAATGCCTTATTGTCTTCTTTGTAAATCACTTAAACTATCAAATTTCTTTTTATGTACCTGTTTAATTTTATTATATAAAGAATCTGCTATGCTGTCTTCAAATTCCAAAAATCTTTTCATTTCCTCATTATTCAAATATCTTCTTAATTTGTGTTCTATTATTATTATTTCCCTTTGAGAATTCTCAAGTAGCTGGTGTCTTTCCTTAATTGTAAAATTTAAAATTTTATTTTGAACCAGTTCCAACTATTTTGAAACAGAATTTTGTATCATCCGTTGTCCATTTACATGAAAAAGATTATAAATATTATTAGTAGATTTTCTTTTGAAATTTGAAACGATACCTGCATTACGGCCGAATAAGGACTGTTATATTCGCTTTAAACTTAATAATTTTATCTCTCACTTTCTTACTTCCTCATTTTTCTTAAACCAAGAGTAATTCATTTTGTTTGAAAAATTAAACTCCTCTCTTCAAGGTATTTTGATTAATATAATTCTTCTTGCCTATGAATTCAGACTTATTTTCTTCTTTTTCGTTTCTTGAAAATCCTCTTCTAATCTTGCTCTTCTTTTTAAAAAAAACGTATTTCTAATGTCAATCTTGATGGTTCTTTGATAATTTTGTATTTTTATTTATTGAAATTTTTCCAATTCTTAGTCGTGCTCTTCTTTTGTAGTATATTGTTCTATTTTGTCAGCCTTTGATATTTTATTTTTAATAATAATATTGAGCTTAAGGCTTATTTTTACAAAATAATAACTACAAAACTATTTATTTTATAATTGTATCAATATTTCGATATCCTCTGAATATGTTCTTCAGGATAACAAATTAATAATTATTTATAATGTTTCAACAATAACAAAATTTGTAAATTATACAAAGTTATATATTTTTGTTGTTTTTTGTTTTTATATAAAAATGAAAATGATTAAAAAAATTTTTCATACATATTAAAAACATTTCAAAATTTAAACTTTTTTCTTTCCTGTCTACATTATGAAAATTGAAAAATAAGGAAATGAATATACTGTTATGAAATTATTATTTGACATATTGTTGTCACAATGCTATATTAAATGAATTTTATTTGTTGGTGGTCAAGCAATGTATATATGCATTTCATTGGTGCTTTTATTCTGTTGTGATTTTTGAAAATAGTTTGTAATTTACAAATTGTGAATTCTCAGATGGGTTTCTAAAATATATGCATAAGATAAGAGGTTTTTAACTTTTCAAATCTGTGGTAAAAGTCTACTGATGATTTGGTAAAGCACCAATGAAATGCATATAGACATTGCTTGACCACCAACAAATAAATTTCATTTGGAAACGAATATACATAATAATTAATAAAATTTGAACACATATTAAGTAACCCTATGATAATTTTAATAATCTATTCTTGTAAATCAAATGTCTATAATTCTGTGCTACACTATCAGTATCAGCTTTAAAATTAATTCTTACATCTAATAGTACATTTATTATTTATAACATTTCTAACATACAGCGATGTCTATATCTATTTTCAAAATTTAAAATGGATATATTTTCAAAATCTGGTTAGTGCTTTGAATCTCGACATTGTAAATATACTGCTGTTTTTTGTGTAGACGTATAGTTCCTATATTTTAAGTTTGACCTATATCCCGTTAATCTGGTCTTAAGTTTATTTTGTGTTCTACCTATGTAAACTTTATTACAAATTTCATTATCTATTCCCTTACATGGAATTTTATAAAAAACATTAGACTTTTCTAATTTATCTATTTTATGTTTAGTATTACTAAATAGTTTACCTAATGTATTAAATGATTTGTGTGCCATCCTATATTTGTTTTTATTTAAAATATCTGATTTTTCTACTATTGCTGAAACTATTGGAATATATGTATGTCATAGATTTATAAATCGTTGGTTCAATATTATTTTTTGTTTTATTTATATTTTGTCGTCTGTTATATTGCTCTATTAAATTACAAGCTAATCTTACAAGAAAATCATTATTAACTAAAATTTCTTTAATAATATTTTTATTATACCCTCCAAAAAAGAATTTGGAGGGTATATTCACTTTGTCATTCCGTTTGTAACGCATCGAAATATCCATCTCAGACCCCATAAAGTATATATATTCTTGATCAGTGATGAAATCTAAGACGAACTGAGCATGTCCGTCCGTCCGTCCGTCCGTCTGTGGAAATCACGATTCAGTCCAAACGAAATGAGCTAGACTCTTGGAATTAGGCACAAATATATTTTAAAACTTAGAGCAGGTTAAGTTCGAAGATGGGCTAAATCGGGCAAGAGGGAAAAAAGTTCCCCTAAGAAGAACTAAACCAACCCAGAAAAAACAACATAATTTTTAAAGTTTTTTGGTTATTTTGTTAAGCAAATGATATATTTTTATGTCAAATACGGCCCAACGCCTTAAACTTGGAGCCATTAAATAAAATAAAAATATTTTTTGACCCCGCCCACTTCAGTGGGCGTTATTATAGGCAAAAATAACATAAAAATTTAACAAATTGTTTTACTTAAGCCTACATTCCTTAAAAATAACACTTTTAATCTTTAATGACGAAGATGAGACGAAACCTGGTACTACTCTGCCCTACCCCCTCCTTCCCCTTCGCCCCCTAAATGACCCTACCAAAAAAAAATTTTTTTTTAAATTTTGTATATAATCATCCCAAGCATTTATCTTTAGAGTTTTATGACTGCCGATTTCTGCCCTACCCCCCCCCCCCCTCTTTCTTTGCCCCCAAAATGACCCTACCAAAAAAAAAATGTTTGTTTTTAATTTTTTATATAATCATCCCAAGCATTTATCTTTAGAGTTTTATGACTGCCTGTTGCTGCCCTACCCCCTCCTCCCCCTTTGCCCGCTAAATGACCCTATTAAAAATATATATAAATTTTTTTTTATTTTGTGTATAATCATCCCAAGCAATTATTTTTACAGTTTTATGTGTATCTGTTTCTGCCCTACCCCCTCTCCCCCTTTGCCCTCTAAATGGCCCTATCAAAAAAAAGAATTTTTAATTTTGTATATAATTATCCCAAGCATTTATTTTTAGAGTTTTATGACAAAGGTGAAATGTTTCCCCCACAGCCCTTGCCAGAGCGACCCCGCCAAAATACAGTTTTTATAGCCTCCAAAGAGAATTGTGATGAAGTCTAAGACGGTCTAGCAATGCCCATACGTTCGTCTGTGGAAAACATGATATTGTATATTTTTGAACCCCGCCCCCTTTAGTGGGCGTTGACGTACGATATTATATAAAGGAACTCTGTCCCACCAAGTTAAACATATCAAATTCACTTACTAAATATTTGGAGGGTATTTAAGATTCGCCCCGGTCGAATATAACGTTTTTACTTGTTTTTATTATGAAATTTTGCATCACTTACACCTAGTAGGCTATCTATTAAATTCGTTGCTGTATTAATGACCATTCTCTTTGGATGTTTAGAATAATAATTCATAATTCTATCTGATGATGTTGGGGTCTGATACCAATCTATAGATAAACTATTGTTACTACGTATGATCAATGTGTTTAAGTAAGGAAGTTTATTATTCTTTTCTATTTCAACAATAAATTTAATGTCTGAATGGAAAGAGTTAAGTGATACTAGTATACTATCTAATTCAGATTCTAAAATTATACAAAATATATCATCAACATATTTAGTTATAATTTTAGGTTTAACTGATTATTGCCCTATACACTTCTTAAATAATTCTTCCATAACAAAATCAGCTACTATTGGAGATGCTGGGGATCCCATAGGAAGACCTTTATTTTGCATATAAATTTTATTATTATATTTAAAATATCTATTATCTATTATGCAAAACTTAACTATTTCTAAAAATAAATTTGTATCTAAATTAGTAAATCCTTCAATATTAATAAAAATTCTTCTTCTATAATACTAATTGCCAATTCAATAGGTATACTCGGAAATAATGAAACAACATCAAATGACACCAATATTTCATTACTATTTATTTTAATATTCTCTATCTCTTTCCTAAATTCTAATGAGTTCTTAATATAATAAATAGAATGTTTAGTCATATTTTTTAAAATATTTGTAATATATTTACTAAGTTGATAAAATGGAGAATTCATAAATGAACACATTGGTCTCAATGGGAAATTATCTTTATGAATTTTTGGTAATCCATGTAATCTTGGTGCAATTGATGTGTTTGATTTCAAATTTGTCTTTTCAGGCAAAGTAATTATTTTTAAATTGTTAATTTTTTTGGGCTCAAGTTCGAATCTGCATGACTGCAAATGATTTTTTTTATATTATTTTATTAATAAATGAATTTGTTCAAATTCTATTTATTATTTTTTTATATTAAGATTGGAATATTAAGAATATTTTCAATAATCATCAAACCAGCAGAACGGATCAGTACTGATTTCGAGGCCGCTACGCCATCTCATCAGCGATCTTTGTTCAATTTTTCCACTTTTGCAAGTGGTGCTAGTTAGTAGGAATATCAACTATTTAACCAATATTTTTAACGAAAATTGAATATGAGAAGTTATCACATTCATATTTTTAAGTTATCACCTTTTTGGTTAGTACGAAATTCCCCAACCCTGACGATTAATATTCCCAATATTCCATGTATCTCTTTCGCTTTTTCCAGAGCCATCGGCTGCTGATTGCTAAAGCTTCTTTGTTATTTATGTTCAAGTAATTGAATTTAGTTGTCAATTTACAATGAACAAGTGCGCGTGCCCCCGCAATGTTTTAAATTATGTATGAATTTTTATTAGTCGAACTTTGTAATGTAAATTGTTAATTTTTTTGGGCTCAAGTTCGAATCTGCATGACTGCAAATGATTTTTTTATATTATTTTATTAATAAATGAATTTGTTCAAATTCTATTTATTATTTTTTTATATTAAGATTGGAATATTAAGAATATTTTGGTGTTGTTAAATTCGCTCCTTATGAACAACAGTCACCGCCAGTGACAACAAATTCTATTTCGCAGTTTTGTGCGGAAAATCTTGTGGTTCCTTGCCTGCCGGAACAATTGGTTCTCTGCCTAAGAGACAAATTTTATTTCGCAGCTTTGTGCGAAAAATATTGTAGTTCCAAGCTGCCGGAACATTGGCGATATTTTGGAAAAATTTATTGTGCCTGCCGGGACAATTGGTTGTCTGCCTGTGGGAACAAGAAATATTTCAACGTTTGCAGAAATATTTGTGCTTCATTCTGCCAGCTGAATACAATATATTTGGAAATTTGTATAAAATGGTCCCTCGTCTGCCTGGACATATTTTAAATAATTTGTGGTGTCTTAAGTGTGTGTTTCTTCGTTTTTTGTGTTCTCACTTAAGCAATTAATTTGAAAAATGTTGGAGTTCACCATGCAACGATCGCCTGTAAGAAAAAGCCCTCGATTACAGTCAGCATTAAATCAAAATAGTAATGGTCCTCCATCTGCCGGAACAAATTCGCTGCCACAAAAATTCGCTACCCTTGCCGCTGGAGCTCCATTGTTGTCCACCAGTTCCTCTGCCACCGGAACAACAATGCCGTTGCTAGTAGTTCCTTCTACATCTGGTGTCACAAATACAAACGTAATTATTGCCAATGCAGGTAAACAAAATAAGTTCATTACAGCCGCTCCCTGTGTGCTGACTGGTTCCACCGCCACTGGAACCTCAGGTACCATAGCCACGACTTTCACTGCCGCGCCCATCATGGCTACCAGCACCTCTCAGCATAATCAACAAAATCCCGGTATTAATTTGGAAAACTTGCAAAGCCAAATCAATACGCTCCAGGCTCAGTTGCTGGCTGCCCATGAAGTTTTGTCCAACGCTCTCAATACCAATTCGTCTTCATCCACTGACATGACCCAGCCATCCAATTTGGCGCCACCAGCTACAGGTCCCAGTGATCTGCCTCAGCCAACGTCGACTGTGCTGGTCGTCGTACGCCATTTTCTTGTGTTAGCTGCAATGCAAATAATTCTGGTTTTCTTGCCATTAGTACAAATGTTCCCGCCTAATAGTCTTGTGTCTCAAAATGGTGGTTTGATGGCAGTGCATAGAAAAATTTATGATTTACCAGAGTTTAGTGGCACACCTGAGGATTGGTCCATGTTTTCAGCAACTTTTAACAATTCCACTGCCGTCTACAACTATAATAATTTTGAGAATTGTGTTCGGCTCCAAAAGGCATTAAAGGGTGATGCACGTGAAAGTGTTAAATCATTGCTCACACATCCGGAATATGTGAGTGTGGTGATGGAACAACTGCGTTTTCGATATGGTCGTCCAGAAATGCTTATTCGTTGTCAACTGCAACAAGTGAAAGAAATTCAGCCCATTGGTGAAAGTGCTATCGACAGGCTTGTGCCGTTTGCCGTTAAGGTGCAGAATCTTCCCGCCTTTTTGGAATCTGCTAATGGACAACAGCATTTGGCTAATCCTACACTTATGGACGAACTACTTGGCAAGCTTCCCTTGAGTAAGAGAATGGAGTGGGACCGATATGCCTCAACAATTAAGCCTTATCCAGCTGTTTTAAATATCAACAATTGGCTCAAAGATGTTGCTGATTAGGTACAAACCATTCAAGGGGTGAGTGGTAATCGAAATTATAGTGAACCAAAAAGAAAAGTTGTCCTCCATGCCGTTGATGGTCAACGTAAACAAGAATGCCCTATGTGCCAGGGTAACCACAAATTGTTTGAGTGCAAAAAATTTAGTTCATTGAGCGTGCCTAATAGATGGACTAATGTGAAAAAATTTAGGTTATGTTTTTCTTGCCTTGGCTCGGGGATTCCCAGTAGGAGTTGCCGTAATCGAAAAGAGTGTCCCATTGATGGTTGCCTAAGAAAACATAACAAATTATTACATGATGGTCAAAGTAATAATGGTGAAAATAGTTCTGTGTCAAATGAGTTGGGAGCTTCAGGTGGTTCAACAAATGGAAGTGCATCCATCTTAAGCTGTGTGTCCCGTGCTGCAGATAAGAGTGTGCTGCTATTTCGAGTTGTGCTATTTATACTTTATGATCCTAGTAACAAGGTTGAAACTTATGCGTTGTTGGATGAAGGTTCTTCTGTTACTATGGTGGACAGCTACTTGGTGAGGCAAAGTAAATAGAATTTATACTGGTACGCTAGGAAGGCATCTGAGGTAATGGCATCTGTGGTAGATCTTCACGTAAGTGGGATTGGCAAGAAAAGGAAGTATGCTCTAAAATATGTTTATGGTGTCTCAAATTTGAAATTGCCGGCTCAAAATTTTAATATGGACTTAAGTGGACCTATTAAAACTTACAATGGTGTTGCCCCTAAGGTCCTGATTAGATTGGATTACTGCCACCTTGGTCTTCCTGATGAAATTGTTCCATTGGAAGAAAGTGATCCTTATGCTGCCAACACACCATTAGGCTGGGTAGTTTTTGGCCCGATGAAGGGTAAGCCACTAAATTCTCATTTATGTTTGTTGTCAGTGCAGCCAGAGCAGAAGGTCTATAACTTGGTGGCAAGTTACTTTGAAATCGAAAATTTTGGAATGAAGGTTTTGCCTGTCGTAGAATCGAAGGAGGTTACACGAGCTCGTCAAATTATGAAGGAATCTACAGTGAAGGTTGAAGGGAGGTTCGAAACTCGGCTTTCGTGGTGCGCTGATGATATTGTCCTGCCTGACAGTTACTCCATGACTTTAAATAGACTCAATGGTATTGAGAGGAAGATGAAGAGGATTCCTGAATTTGGTGATGCCTATAAGTCCATCATGAAGGGTTATGTATCCAAGGGGTATGTACGAAAATTGTTGCCCAATGAAGCTTCTGGTGTTTGCCCTAGGACTTGGTATCTTCCTCATTTTGGAGTGGTCAACCCAAACAAGCCTGAACAGTTTCGTCTAGTTTTTGATGCTGCCGCAACCGTTGAAGGTGTCTCGCTGAATTCCATGCTGTTGAAGGGTCCTCAAGAATATAAGCCTTTGCCGTCAATTTTGTTCAACTTTCGTGTTGGCGCTATTGCAGTTTGTGGAGACATTAAAGAGATGTTTAACCAAGTCCTTGTTTCTCCTGAAGATAGGTGTTCCCAACGGTTCCTTTACGAGATGCTTGTGATGACATTTGGGGCTGCTTGTTCGCCCTGCGTAGCCCATTATGTTAAAGAAACCAACGCCTTGAGCTATCGTGAAGAATATCCTCGTGCGGTGAAGTCTATAGTCGATCATCATTATGTGGATGACTTTGGCGACAGCTTTCCAACTACTGAAAGAGCTATTGAGGTTGCCCAACAAGTTCGTGACATCCATAAGTCTGCCGGAGTCGAGCTACGAAACTTTTTATCCAATTCGACGGAAGTAATTGTGGCTCTTAAAGGTACAGTGGAGAAGCCGGTGAAGTTTTCCAGCGATATCAAGGAGCTGCAATCAGAAAAGGTCCTAGGTAAGTTTCACAACGTGAATGCTGACGCTTTGCCCGATGAAATGTATGACGTGTGGAACAATTGGCGCCAAGAGCTCAAATATGTTGTTAACCTAAAAGTGCCTCGATATTATTTTGGAAATGGCGATCCTACTCGACTGGACCTACATGTTTTTGCCGATGCTAGTGAGAATGCATTTGGTGCCGTGTCATATTGTAGGTATATAAATGCTGATGGAAAAATTGAAGTATCCCTCGTAGCTGCAAAAACTAGATGTGCCCCTCTAATAGCGATGAGTATCCCAAGGCTCGAACTTCAGGCTGCTGTTTTGGGCACTCGATTAATGAATACGATTTTGAAGGAGCATTCCATGAAGGTGTCTCGAACCATCTGTTTGAGCGATTCCACGAAAGTTATCAATTGGATTTTTTTTTCTTTTATCTTGGACCAGCACTCAGGGGATGACCCCTATATATGCAATGCGTTGCGCTGGAACTAAAAACGAGGGGATAGTATTGAGGGGACAGATTAGGAAAGATGAGAAGATAGACAGTTGTTTTTGTAGCTATTTCAACCTTTTACTTCGCCGGCTAATTTTTTGCTACAGGGCCGACGAAGGTGGTTTAGTACATGATAGTGTCAGTCGCTGCCAATTATGTTCAGTGACCAGTGACTATGTCTTCATCATTGAAACAGGCTGGCAACAACTAACACAACCACGCACTAATGCTGATCAGAAGAATTCAACACAATATTTCATGACTAAGCGCGGGCTCGAACTCAGGACCCTTCGCTTCATAGTCTCGTGTTCTACTACTTCAGCCAACAGCACCCACAATTGGATTGGCTCAGAAAGCCGTGGATACAAGCCCTTTGTTGCTCATCGAATCACGGAAATTTTAGATTCCACTAGCCCAGCAGATTAGAGATGGTTGCCCACCAATCTGAATGTTGCTGATGAAACCACGAGGATGAAGTTTCAAGTCAACTTTTCAAATGAATCCAGCTGGTTTAGTGGCCCTAGTTTCCTTTATGATGATAAAGATAAGTGGCCCGAACCTGTCAACATTGATCCTACCAGCTTTGATACTGAGGAACTACGTCTAAAATTTGCTGATTAATATTTCGCCTCTTATTGAATTCAGCAGATTTTCGTCCTATTTAAAACTGAAACGTACCGTTGCCTGGGTCTTACTTTTTATAAATCGATGCCAAAAGAAAGAGATTCCAGAAGGATGAACTGGTTTGACAGCTGCTGAACTAAAAACTGCGAAAATGTGTCTCTGCCGCCAAGCCCAACGAGATAGATTTAATGCCCAAATAAAAAATTTAAAATCTGAAGAAAATTTGCCAAAAGGTAGTGAATTGTTTATGTTGGCTCCATATTTGGATGAAAATTCACTACTTCGAGTTTATGGCCGTGTGGACGCAGCTAGTTGGTTACCCATGGAAATAAGACGTCCGATTATATTGCCTTCATCTCTTCCCGTTACCGAGTTGTTTGTGGCCCATGTACACTGCAAGATGAAGCACCAGAATTTCGAAGCAACGATATGTGAAATCAGAAGATCATTTTGGATCCCCCGCCTTAGAAAAATTTTGCGTAGGTGTGTTTCTAAATGTTTCATATGCAGGATTCGTAGTACATTGCCGGTGCCTCCACTTATGGGTTCTTTGCCAGAAGACAGACTAACGCCATATATTCGGCCCTTTACATACACTGGTCTGGATTATTTCGGACCACTAACTATAACCATTGGTCGACGCCATGAAAAGAGATGGGTTGCTCTATTTACCTGCCTAACCGTCAGAGCCATCCATCTAGAAGTTGGCTTTGACTTGTCCACAGATGCGTGCATTCTTGCCATACACAATTTTATGAACCGGCGTGGCGTGCCTACAAGACTCAGAAGGGACAATGGTAAAAATGTTGTTGGTGTTGACCAAGTCGCTAAGAGGTTTAACGAAGTGTTTGATGTGACCCGAATTGAAGATGAACTGTCATCGAAAGGTATTGACTGGCAATTCAATTGTCCGCATAATCCTGCAGAAAGTGGTATATGTGAACCTATGGTCCAGTGTGTCAAACGTGTGCTACAGTCAACTTTGAAAGAGTCTGCCCCTCGTGAACACACACTACAGAGTTTCCTGATTGAAGCTTAAAATATTGTGAACTCTCGTCCCTTGACACACTTGCCGTTGAGCCACGAAGACGAGGAACCAACCAGTTTTTGCTTGGTTGCCCAAATACAGCCCAAACTCCTGCCGGAGCCCCAGAAGAAAGGCCTATTTTATTGAGAAAGCAGTGGTGCGTCTCCCGCCAATTACGTGACCACTTTTGGAATCGCTGGATCCTAGAATATTTGCCCACATTGACAAGACGTTCCAAATTTTTTGATCCGTCAGTGTCTCGAAGAGATTGGAGACGTGGTAGAGTAGAAGAGGTCTACAAGAGCAAAGATGGTGTTATTCGTCGCGCTGATATCTGTCCTAGCACTGGTGTCTTAATGCGCCCTGTTTCTAAACTTGCTGTCCTTGATCTGGAGTAGTGAATCGTGGCCGATCCACGGGGGTGGGGATGTCGCTTAATGGATCACATATTTATTTTTGTTTGATATAATTTATTTACTTGATTTGTTAATTTTATTATCAGTCTGTGAATTGCCTAAAAGTTTATTTGTCCCTTGATCATTTACAATTATATTATGTATTTGTAGTCCCTCTTTTGCCTATTTGTTTACATGTAAATGATCAATTTCTTTTTGTATATTCATTCTACTGCAGTGCTTTTGTCTCGTTAAGTTGGCCCGTTATTTAAAAGGTTGTTTTTTGTACATAAAGAATTTTAGCTGAACTGAATTTATTTTAAAGACAAAATTTAGTTCGTAAGGAAAAGCACTGCGGTGAGTACTTAAAGTACTTTGCATTTTTTATATATTTTCATTAAAATTTTTTTGTATAGAAATAAACACTTCACACCATTTTATAACTTTGGTCTTGTTATTTTTTTGGTGTTGTTAAATTCGTTCCTTATGAACAACAGTCACCACCAGTGACGACAAATTGTAAAAAGTTCTACTAATAGAGTATATATGCATACATAATTTAAAACAGCGAGGGAACGCGCACGCTCACTTGTTTACTTATTCATTGTAAATTGTTAACTAAATTCAATTACTTGAACAAAAAGCTTTAAATATCAGCAGCCGATGGCTTGGAAAAAGCAAAAACAGACATATGGAATATTGGGAATATTAATCGTCAGGGTTGCGGAATTTCGTGCTAACCAAAAAGAAGTAATAACATATAAAATGAATGTGGGAACTTCTCATATTCAATTTTTGTTAAAAACATTGGTTAAATAGTTAATATTCCTACTAACTAAAAAAATTTAATAAAAAACGCTGATGAGATGGCGTATCGGCCTCGAAATCAGTACTGATCCGTTCTGATGGTTGGATGATTATAAGAAATATTCTTAATATTTTGACATGCGTTCATGTAAAAACTGAAAAAAAATTTAGTCAGCTGGGCTCTTGCATATACTTGATATACATAGATATACCTTGATGTAGACAGTAAAGAAAAAAGTTTCAATTTTGAAATGTTTTTAATATGTATGAACAAATTTTTTCATTCATTTTCATTTTTATATATAGCATTTTCAGTTTAAATTAAACCTTTTTCAAAAGAAATGAAACTTTTTTGGCTGAAGTAGTAGAAGACGAGACTATGAAACGGAGGGTCGTGAGTTCGAGCCCGCTCTGAGTCATGAAATATTGTGTTGAATTCTTCTAATCAGCATTAGTGCGTGGTTGTGTTAGTTGTTGCCAGCCTGTTTCAACCTTCGTCGGTCCTGTAGCAAAAATTAGCCGGCGAAGTAAAAGGTTGAAATAGCTACAAAAAAACTGTCTATCTTCTCATCTTTCCTAATCTGTCTCCACAATACTATCCCCTAGTTTTCAGTTCCGGCGCAATGCATTGCATATATAGGGGTCATCCCCTGAGTGCTGGTCCTACTCCTAAAAAAAAAAAAATGAACGAAACCTTTTTCAAAATTAATGAAACCTTTTTCAAAATGAACGAAACCTTTTTCAAAATGAACTAAACTCTTTTCGGAATAAATTAAACTTTATTTAAGTTTAATTAAACATTTTTCAAATTAAATGAAACCAGTTTTAAAATTTAATAGAAAACAAAAGAAAAAAATTAAAAATATTCAGTTTTTATTAATACTTGTTAAAATTAATGAAGAATTTTTCCACTGACCGCTTTAGGAATTATCATGATCATATCCATAACATAGTTCGCACAGTCATTTTAATTAATGCTTTCTCTACCGGGTTCAGACACCAACAACAATAGGTCATTTACAGTAATCGGTAAAAAAAAGATTTTCAAATAAAAAAAAAGAAAACAACAACATACGATAAATTTTAAAACTGGTTTAATTTAATTTTAAAAATGTTTAATTAAATTTGAATAAAGTTTAATTTATTCTGAAAAGAGTTTCATTTATTTTGAAAAAGGTTTCGTTAATTTTGAAAAAGGTTTAATTTATTTTCGAAAAGGTTTCGTTCATTTTGAAAAAGGTTTCACTTATTTTAAAAAAGGTTTAGTTTAAACTGAAAATGCTATAAAAACAAAAATATTTAACTGTGTATAATATTTAAATTTTTTTATTGTTGAAACATTATAAATAAATTTTGAAACAATCTTATTTCTAAGATTGTATGGAAAATTTAACATTTAAACACAATACATTCACCTTGTATTAAATACTTTATTTTGGTTTAAAAAATTTTCAGCAATGAGCACAAGTCTGGTACTTATAAAAGCCTAGACAAAGATGTTCACTGTTTGAAGTGCAGAAACCAATTGATTTGTATCATGCAAATGTCTCTGCTTTTATAGCATTGCCAAATGTTTACATTTTGATAGTTGTGTACAAGAGTAACAAAAATAAACAGAGTCGCACTCAAAAATAAAAGTTAAATTCAAATAGTATCAGTTAAATTAAAATATTTACAGAGTTGTATATAAAGAGTATCATATTTCAACAGAGTCGTACTCAAAAATAAACGTTAAATTCAAATAGTATCAGTTAAATTAAAATATTTACAGAGTTGTATATAAAGACAAAGTTATCTATAAAATACAATAGTCCTATATAAGCAAAGTCTAAATATTATATGATTAAATGATGTGGAATGCTACAATTTTAATCTGTTACCCTGAAAAAGATATCCAGAGGATATCGAAATATTGATACAATTAAAAAATAAATAGTATTATAGTTATTATTTTATAAAAATAAGCCTTAAGCTCAATATTATTATTAAAAATAAAATATCAAAGGCTGAAAAAATATAACAATATACTACAAAAGAAGAGCACGAGTAAGAATCGGCAAAATATCAAGAAATAAAAATACAAAATTATCAAAGAACCATCAAGATTTTGAAATTAGAAATACGTTTTTTAAAAAGAAGAGCAAGATTAGAAGAGGAATTTCAAGAAACGAAAAAGAAGGAAATAAGACTGAATACATAGGCAAGAAGAATTATATTAATCAAAATACCTTGAAGAAAATAGTTTAATTTTTCAAACAACATGAACTACCCTTGGTTTAAGAAAAATGAGGAAGTAAGAAGAGTTATCAATAGGTACAAGAAAGTGAGAGATAAAATTATTAAGTTTAAAGCGAATATAACATTCCTTATTCGTTGCCGTAATGCAGGTATCGTTCCAAATTTCAAAAGAAACTCTACTAACAACATTTATAATATTTTTCATGTAAATGGACAACGGATGATACAAAATTCTATTTCAAAATATTTGGAAATTGTTCAAAATAAAATTTTAAATTTTACAATTAAGGAAAGACACAAGCTACTTAAGGATTCTCAAAGGGAAATAATAATAATAGAACACAAATTAAGAAGATTTTTGAATAATGAGGAAATGAAAAGATTTTTGGAATTTGAAGACCGCATAGCAGATTCTTTAAATAATAAAATTAAACAGGTACATAAAAAGAAATTTGATAATTTAAGTGATTTACAAAGAAGACAATTAGCCATTAGGTTTAATAAAAAGTGGTACATAAACAAAACAGGCAAAGATATTCCAACTGATATTCAGAGAACTCTTTCTTTAGGGAAGAAATATGCTCTACCAATAAAGAAAGATCAACTTCCTATATTAAAAATTATATCAGATGGTGAAGACTTAGTACACACAATAGAAGGAAAGGAAAAACAAGAAGTAGCAAGAACAAGATTTACGACTATAATAAATGACCAAATGAATAAGATGAAATTAAATAATAGGGATAAATTTATTCTTAATAATGTAAAAGATACAGAAACATTTTTGAATAATAATAGAGACATACTTGTTTTGGATGCTGATAAAGGTAATACAGCGGTTGTTATAAATAGAATATATCATACATATATCAAAAATGAAGGATATTCAGCATAAAAAGTTTTAGAAAATGATCCAACAAATAAGTTACAAAAAATATATAACGAAATTGTTGAAAGACTTTTTAAATTAAAAATAATTACTTTGCCTGAAAAGACAAATTTGAAATCAAACACATCAATTGCACCAAGATTACCAAAAATTCATATAGATAATTTCCCATTAAGACCAATTTGTTCATTTATGAATTCTCCGTCTTATCAACTTAGTAAACATGTATATTACAAATATTTTAAAAATATGACTAAACATTCTATTTATTATATTAAGAACTCATTAGAATTTAGGAGAAAGATAGAGAATATTAAAATAAATAGTAATGAAATATTGGTGTCGTTTGATGTTGTTTTATTATTTCCGAGTATACCTATTGAATTGGCAATTAGTATTATAGAAGAAAAATTTTTATTAATATTGAAGGATTTACTAATTTAGCTAAAAATTTATTTTTAAAAATAGTTAAGTTTTGAATAATAGATAATAGATATTTTGAATATAATAATAAAATTTATATGCAAAATAAAGGTCTTCCTATGGGATCCCCAGCATCTCCAATAGTAGCTGATTTTGTTATGGAAGAATTGCTAAAAAAGTGTATAGGGCAATTATCAGTTAAACCTAAAATTATAACTAAATATGTTGATGATATATTTTGTATAATTTTAGAATCTGAATTAGATAGTATACTAGTATCACTTAACTCTTTCCATTCAGACATTAAACTTATTGTTGAAATAGAAAAGAATAATAAACTTCCTTACTTAAACACATTGATTATACGTAGTAACAATAGTTTATCTATAGATTGGTATCAGAAACCAACATCATCAGATAGAATTATTAATTATTATTCTAAACATCCAAAGAGAATGGTCATTAATACAGCAACGAATTTAATAGATAGGATACTAGGTGTAAATAATTCAAAATTTCATAATACGAATAAAAATATTATTAAATAAATTTTAGTTAATAATGACTTTCTTGTAAGATTAGCTTGTAATTTAATAGAGCAATATAACAGACGACAAAATATAAATAAAACAAACAATAATTTTGAAACAATGATTTATAAATCTAAGACATATATTCCAATAGTTTCAGAAAGAGTAGAAAAGTCAGATATTTTAAATAAAAACAAATATATAGTAGAATGGCACACAAATCATTTAATACATTAGGTAAATTAATTAATTGTGGGTGCTGTTGGCTGAAGTAGTAGAACACGAGACTATGAAACGGAGGGTCGTGAGTTCGAGCCCGCTCTGAGAAATGAAAGATTGTGTTGAATTCTTCTGATCAGCATTAGTGCGCGGTTGTGTTAGTTGTTGCCAGCCTGTTTCAATGATGAAGGCATAGTCACTGATCACTGAACATAATTGGCAGCGACTGACACTATCATGTACTAAAAAGCAGAGTAACAGCACCCACCTTCGTCGGCCCTGTAGCAAAAATTAGCCGGCGAAGTAAAAGGTTGAAATGGCTACAAAAAAAAAAAAAAAAAAAAAAAAAAAAAAAACTGTCTACCTTCTCATCTTTCCCAATCTGTCTCCTCAATGCTATCCCCTCGTTTCTAGTTCCAGCGCAATGCACTGCATATGTAGGGGTTATCCCCTGAGTGCTGGTCCTACTCCTAAAAAAAAAAAAAAAAAAAAAAACTTGGAGCCATTAAATAAAATAAAAATATTTTTTGACCCCGCCCACTTCATTGGGCGTTATTATTGGCAAAAATAGCATATAAATTTAACAAATTCTTTTACTTAAGCCTACATTCCTTAAAAATAACACTTTTAAGCTTTAATGACGAAGATGAGACGAAACCTGGTACTACTCTGCCCTACCCCCTCCTTCCCCTTCGCCCCCTAAATGACCCTACCAAAAAAAAATTTTTTTTTAAATTTTGTATATAATCATCCCAAGCATTTATCTTTGGAGTTTTATGACTGCCGATTTCTGCCCTACCTCCCCCCCCCCCCCCCGACCTCTTCCTTTGCCCCCTAAATGACCCTACCAAAAAAAAATGTTTGTTTTAAATTTTGTATATAATCATCCCAAGCATTTATCTTTAGAGTTTTGTGACTGCCGATCTCTGCCCTACCCCCCCTCCCAGCCCCCCTCTTCCTTTGCCCCCTAAATGACCCTACCAAAAAAAAAAATTTTTTTTTTAAATTTTGTATATAATCATCCCAAGCATTTATCTTTGGAGTTTTATGACTGCCGATTTCTGCCCTACCTCCCCCCCCCCCCGACCTCTTCCTTTGCCCCCTAAATGACCCTACCAAAAAAAAATGTTTGTTTTAAATTTTGTATATAATCATCCCAAGCATTTATCTTTAGAGTTTTGTGACTGCCGATCTCTGCCCTACCCCCCCCCACCCCCCTCTTCCTTTGCCCCCTATATGACCCTACCAAAAAAAAAATTTTTTTTTTAAATTTTGTATATAATCATCCCAAGCATTTATCTTTAGAGTTTTATGACTGCCGATTTCTGTCCTAGCCCCCCCCCCTCCCCCCCCCCCCGCTTTTTCCTTTGCCCCCTAAATGACCCTATCAAAAAAAATAAATTTTAATTTTGTATATAATCATCCCAAGCATTTTTTTTTAGAGTTTTATGACAAAGGTGAAATGTTTCCCCCACAGCCCTTGCCAGAGCGACCCCGCCAAAATACAGTTTTTATAGCCTCCAAAGAGAATTGTGATGAAGTCTAAGACGGTCTAGCAATGCCCATACGTTCGTCTGTGGAAAACATGATATTGTATATTTTTGAGCCCCGCCCCCTTTAGTGGGCGTTGACGTACGATATTATATAAAGGAACTCTGTGCCGCCAAGTTAAACATTTCAAATTCACTTACTAAATATTTGGAGGGTATTTAAGATTCGACCCGGTCGAATATAGCGTTTTTACTTGTTCAATTTCATAATGTAGACAGGAAAGAAAAAAGTTTCAATTTTGAAATGTTTTTGATATGTATGAAAAAATTTTTTCATTCACTTTCATTTTTGTATAAAAACAAAAAACAACAATAATATTTAACTTTGTATATTTAACAAATATTGTTATTGTTGAAACATTATAAATAATTTTGAATTTGTTATCCTGAAGAAGATATCCAGAGTATATCGAAATTTTGATACAGTTATAAAATAACTAGTTTTATAGTTATGATTTTATAAAAATAAGCCTTAAGCTCAATATTATTATTAAATATAATGAATCAAAGGCTGAAAAAATGGAACAATATAATTTTTGTTCTTCCTAAAATATAAAATAGTTTAATATAAATGAAATTTATTTGTTGGTGGTTAGGCAATGTCTATATGCATTTCATTGGTGGTTAACCAAATCGTCAGTAGACTTTATCCACAGTTTTGAAAAGTTAAAAACCTCTTAATTTATGCACATACCTCCGAAAACCATCTGAGAATTTACAACTTGTAAATTACAAATTATTTTAAAAAATAACAACAGAATAATAATAGTACGCCTTGAAACTCATACAAAACTAAACCAACAAATAAGGTATATTCGATATAAATCTATTTTATTTTTCTACACATCTATACAATCAGAAATCCATTGGATAACAAGAAAAGTATTTATAAGGCAAAATGAAAACTAAAATCTAAATCAAACTGTTATGCAATTTTTTATTTGACACATTGTTGTCACAATACTATTATATATAAATGAAATTTATTTGTTGGTGGTTAAGCAATGTCTATATGTATTTCATTGGTGCTTTACCAAATCGCCAGTAGACTTTAACCACAGTTTTGAAAAGTTAAAAACCTCTTATTTTATGCATATACTTCCGAAAACCATCTGAGAATTCACAACTTGTAAATTACAAATTTGTTTCAAAAATAACAACAGAATAAGAATAGTAGGCTTTGAAACTCATACAAAACTAAACCAACAAATAAAGTATATTCGATATGAATCTATTTTATTTTTCTACACCTTTATACAATCAGAAATCGTCATCGCTATTCATAAGGATCCAGAATATAAATACTTTATGGGGTCCCATGTGCATATCGAAGAAATTGCGCACGAAACGACAAACCTATATAAATTCAAGGCCTACTATTCTTATTCTGTTGAAATTTTTGAAAATAATTTGTAATTTACAAGTTGTGAATTCTCAGATGGTTTTCAGAAGTATATGCATAAGATAAGAGGTTTTTAACTTTTCAAAACTGTGGTTAAACTCTACTGATGATTTGGTAAAGCACCAATGAAATGCATATAGACATTGCATGACCACCAACAAATAAATTTAATTTGGAAATAAATATAATAATTAATAAAATTTGAACACATTCTAAGTTACCCTATGATAATTTTAATAATCTATTCTTGGAAATCAAATGTCTATAATTCTGTGCTACACTATCAGCTTTAAAATTAATTCTTTCATCTAATGGTACATTTATTATCTATAACATTTCTAACATATAGCTATGTCTATATCTATTTTCAGAATTTAAAATGGATATATTTTCAAAATCTTTCTAGTGATTTGAATCACGACAATGTAAAGATAGTGCTGTTTTTTGTGTAGACGTGTAATTCCTATATTTTAAGTTTGACCTATGTCCAGTTAATCTTGTCTTTTTTTTTTAGGAGTAGGACTAGCACTCAGGGAATAACCCCTACATATGCAGTGCATTGCGCTGGAACTAAGAAAATAGATTTTGGGAAGGAGGAAAAAGGGACTAGTGTCTGTGGATATTCGACTTGAACCCCCTCAAATTGAAAGTGGTGGAGAAGACATCTACAGGTAGTTTGTTCCACATACGGACTGTTCGGTCAAAAAAAGAAGTTTCTCTGTAATGCGTAGTGCGATTCGTTGGAATATCGACCACAAACGCATGCGCTCTTGTTTAAAAACGCGTTGACCGTAAGAAAGAATGGGATTCAGGAACAAGTTCCCTAATTTCAGAAGAGCACCTTCCATTGTTGTAACGATAAAACAACGATACGCTCCCCACATTGCGTCGATGCTCAAGAGAGTCACTAGAGTTGGCTACCATACTGTCTTCGATGGATTCCATCGCCCTCTCCTGCTCGCGGTCGAGTAACTTCAAAATAAACTTTGAAGCACCGGCCCAAACATGAGAGTTGTATTCCATCTTCGGTCGGATATAAGTGGTGTAAATATTAAGAGTATCAGAAGGGGTGAAGTATCTCTTGCACCGTGTTAAGAAGCCAAGGCACTTGAATGCTTCTTCTGCGACCTGAAAGACATGTTCCGTCCATCTGACATCACACTGCACTTTCATGCGCAGCACATAGAGAGCCCCTGACTCCATAATACTTACACCACTCATAGAAACAGATAGTCATACATACGTCGATGCGTAAGCATACAACACTGGGTCTTACAGGCATTAAAATCGACCCTGTTCGCCGGACCCCATTCGGAAATCTCCGCGAAGTCACTACCCAGAACGTCATTCATAAACCGCCTACTCGTCTCGATTTCAGACGTTGGCGGCCTGCAGTTAAATGAATAAGAATGCGAAAGGCTGCTATCATCTGCGAAATAGTGAATAGGACAGGAAGTTTGGGAAAGTGGATCTTTAAGAAAAATTAGAAATAGAGTAAGAGAAAGAACGGCCCTGCGGTACCCCTGAGTTGACTCTGAACTCATCGGATGAGACCCCATCTATAACAACTCGTATCGAGCGATCCCTGAGAAAGCTCGATATAAACCGAGAGAAGGTGTCTGCGACACAAAATGCAATAAGTTTGGACATGAGTGCTCCATGCCGCACTCTATCGAACGCCCTAAAAATATCTAGAGCCACCACTTTACTTTCGCCAAAGCGGTGTATGGAACTACATCAGTTTTCCGAAAGAAGGGCCAATAGGTCACCCGTAGAATGGCCTCTGTGGAAACCATACTGGCGGTCGTTTAGTAAACTGTTGGACTCCAGATATTTCACAAGATGGAAGTTAAGCATAGTTTCTATCACCTTAGATATATTAGAACATATTGCAATCGGGCAGTAATTTTCAGTGTTATAAGCCGCTCCCTTTTTGGGGATTGGCGTTACATTAGCCACCTTCCAGCACGTTGGAAATTTGCCGGAGTGGTATAGTGTACTGAAAAGTTTGGCTAAAGGACGTGATAACGTCGAAGAGCACTGCTTCAGGATCAGTGCAGGGATTCCATCCGGCCTAGGGAACTTCCTTGTGCTGAGTTCCGCAAGAACCCTTTTAACTGCACGCGCTCGAAAAAATATTTTAGGCATAGCTACTGATACTCTATCGAGCGCGGGGAGTGGTTGAGAGCTATTAAGCAAGTGAGAGTTACTTGCAAATATTTCAGCCAATATAAAGCTTTATCAACCGGGTCAGTAAATATTTGGTCATTCCTCAAAAGAGTCGGAATTGAAGAACTAGCAGTTTCCTTAACACTTTTGACGAATGACCAAAAACTCTTACTACCCCTGGGGGCAGTGATAATTTTAGTGCGAATACGCTGCTCGTATAAAGTCTTTTCGCGTCTTAACACTTTGGCACACGAAGATCTTGAATTCTTGCGTTGCAAATCAGTATAGGCATTTTTGTTATTACGCCAAGAACGCTTCCTCTATGGATCGCACTGCATCTTTACATGCCTGGTTAAACCAAGACTTCGCCCTAGGCTTAACCGAAATTTGCTTACAGGGAATAAAAGCTTTCATTCCCAGCAGAATTGTGTTTTCAACCATTTTCGCCATGGAATCGACATCATTGTCAAGAAAACATAGTTTCCAATTAAAATTCCGAAAGAATTCGTTGAGCTCGGCCCAACGACCCTTTTCGTAAATATATTTACTACGCTTCGTGGCTGCACACGAAACGTTGCGAAGTTTGGAGAACGGAAAGGTCGCGGAAATGGTGCAATGATCCGAGTTACCGAGAGGTGCATTGACGGTAACTTCATAGTTTTCAATCCTTCAACACACGGAATATGTGTTGGTTCATTAACTAATTGCACAAGGTGGTTGTGCGCGGCGAACAACTCCAAAAATTGCCCCTCTGAAGTTGGGTGGCTCGAATGGCGAAACCAAGATGTGTTATGAGCATTGAAATCACCAGCAACAACTATTTCACTGCTCGGACAACTATCAACAATCTTCGGAAAGAGTATCGAAGCCATGTATGGTAGCATATCTTTCCGCGTTTGGACTTCTATAAAGAAACCCGATATATAAAAAGTGAGTACCGACACTGAATTTAACCGAAAGGCAGCAAAATTCTGCGTCAGACATGCCTAATGGTTGCTGACATTGGTACACAGCTTCATTACGTACATATATTGCAAGGCCCCTGTGAAGGATCAAAAACGACAGCAGGTGATAACCGGGCAAATGAAAATCCTGTGGATTAGCATCCTCATGTACCTGGGTTTCACTTAAGGCGAAAACATCCGGCCGATGGAGACAAACGTGAGCATATACAGAAAAGAAATTCGCTCTTAACCCACGTATGTTATAGAAGTCGGTTCTAAACTTACCCGCCATCAAAAGATGAGAGAGAAAAAAAACTCTAGATTAGTGAATACGATGCGATGAGAAAAACCAAAATTTTGTAACCAGTTTGGTTATTCCATGTACTACAAAATATTACATGTACCAAAGAAAACTTTAATTTTCCAAACCCTGGAAACGAAATTTTAATTTTTGTTTGTTTTTTTATCAGTGCAACGCTTCATGAGGTATAAAGTAATTTTTTTTAAGAAAAATTTTAAATTTTTAACCATTTTGGTCACTTTCATGTACTATTATATATTGCACTTGTCCATCCCTGGATTCAAAAGTTTATTTTATATATTTGAATTTTTGAAATTTTAGTTACTACATGTACTACAAAATACGGAATGGGCCGAAAAAAATTTTAATTTCCCATCACTGGAAAAAAAATTTTATATTTTATTTTCGGCTTCCCAAAGCACAAAATAGGTTTAATTTACAAACATTAAAAAATAATTGAGTTTTTAAGTATAAAATTCAAACAAAAAAGTTTGACTTAGGTATGATGGAAAAAAAAAATTCAGAGAAATAGGACATGAAGGAAAAGAATCAAACGGTAACACGGGTATTAAAACAATAACATGCTGACATCAGGTTGATACAGTTCTCGGATTCTTTTTCACAATAAAATTTGTGTAAATAGGAATTGTTATCACATTCAACTAAGCCATCTAACAATTGGTGATAAGCACATTACACATGAGCACTGATGATGAAGGTATTGCGGCTTTCGAAAACAGCTGTTCTGCTCTGCTGTGTAAGTTGAATAAAACTGATGTTGACTTTCCTTTGTGCCTTGGAATACTTATCATGTCTTTCTGAGATTTAAAAACCAAATTTCGAACAATTAGCCTATGAATCTTAATTCGATTTAATATAGCAATATAAATGTTAGTGAAAATACTTACTACATTACATGAAAATATTTTAAATATTTATATCGAAAAATTGTTTTATTGTCGTGTATATTCTCTATTCGCAAACAAAAATCTGAGTGATATTGCAATTATAATAAATATAATTGTTTCTAGTAGAAAAAAAAAAAAATAAAAAAGGACAAATTTTATTGCTGTCTTAGTAAATTTTGAATCATATTCATATATACTGAAAAAATCGAATACCTATACATATATTAGAAAACTATATTGAGAGTTACAATATTTGCAAAATAAATTATCCACCTGTTCGTGGTGGGGGATATTACCCAATAATAACATTTGATAAAGCAAAGAAACTTAACATAATTTATGCTGGCGAGAAATTTTTGGTAATGGAGTGAATAGATAGTGAAAACAATTTGTCCAATATATCTCCATTTTTAATTAAAAAGTTATAGACAATGTAGCTGGAGGGGAAGTGATGCAGTGCAAGAAATTATTAAATGGTTTTATTCTGATTAAATCCAAAAATTTTATTCAAGCTAATAAGTTTGTGCAACTTACATCGTTATCTCCAGAAAATAAAATAAATATAAATTAAATTATCCCAAAGAAGTAATGTATTGAAATGGTTCACGTGAGATAGAAGAATCTGAAATTCTAATGGAATTAAAAGAACAATATATTACATAAGTAATAAAAGTAGATGATCAACTTTTGGAAACTGGACTCATAGTAATAACATTTGCTTCTACAGTGCTACCTACTGATATTTCAATAAAAACACCGAATCTGCGTTCATACATAATAATAATTGCATATATATTATTGACATCCATTTTTGATTACAGATATATAATCTTTAAAATTTTATTTTTTATTAAAGAGGTAATATATTATAATGAAATTTTTATTTGACATATTGTTTTCACAATACTATTTTAAATGAAAGTTATTTGTTTGTGGTCAAGCAATGTCTATAACAAATAAATTTCATTTAAAATATTATTGTGACAACAATATGTTAAATAAAAATTTCATAACAGTTTAATTTAGATTTTATTTTTCATTTTGACTTATAAATACTTTTCTTGTTATCCAATGGATTTCTGATTGTATAAAGGTGTAGAAAAATAAAATAGATTCATATTGAATATAATTTATTTGTCGGTTTAGTTTTCTATGAGTTTCAAGGCCTTCTATGCTTATTCTGTTGTGATTTTTGAAAATAGTAGTATAATATTGTTCGTGCCAGGACCATTAAAATTCTCAAATTTCATGTAAAATTTTAAAAATTTGCATGTTAATTACCCAAATTTTGATTTTAATGTGTTTATTTTGTAATTTGATACTTTAATGTTTGTGTGTGTGTATTTTCCCACGGTTTAATAAGGGGGTTCGCATTGTTGTTGTTTTTTTTTTTATAATGTTGGGGTAGGCGTGGGAATTTGTGTCTGTCCATATGTGACCTTGGAATACATGTCCGTCCATATGTGAGCGTGGGAATTTGTGTCTGTCCATATGTGACCTTGGAATACATGTCCGTCCATATGTGAGCGTGGGAATTTTTGTCTGTCCATATGAGAGCTTGGGAGTTTGTGTCGGTCCGTATGAGACCGTGGGAATTTCTGTCCGTCCATATGTGAGCTTATGAGTTTGTGTCTGTCCGTATGAGACCGTGGGAATTTCTGTCCGTCCATATGAGTTTGTATAAGTAAGCTTGAGACCGTGGGAATTTTTTGTCTGTCCATAAGAGAGCTTGGGAGTTTGTGTCTGTCCATATGTGACCTTGGAAATACATGTCCGTCGGTATGTGAGCGTGGGAATTTGTGTCTGTCCATATGTGAGCGTAGGAATTCTGTCTGTCCATGTGTGCTATGGCCTAATAGAAAATAAGAAATTTTTAGTATCTGACACAAAACTTTTTTAGGAAGTACAATATCTTAAAAGTGTTGTATAAATGGATGGCCCTAATGTTTATGGTTCGTTTCTTCTTGCTGGAGTGAGATTTCTTCTTTTATTTTTGGCTTGTTTTTAATTTTGGTGTGTTTACTTAAGATATTTTGTCCAGGCTGGAGTGAGGTTTCTTCTTTTATTTTTTGCTTGTTTTTAATTTTGGTGTGTGTTTACTTAAGATATTTTGACCAGCAATTCAGTTATTTCTTTTTTGTGTGCAATGCTTAAGTGTGGGGGAATAATTTGATTATTCTGATCTTGAAGACGTTGAGAAAAAAAATTTACTATTGCATAAATATTGAATCTGATATTTTGTTTATTTTATACATGACGATCATCGATGGATTTTATTTGGGGATCTGGATGGTGGTGCGATTTCTGTATTTTGTAGAATATTAATATTTATGCTATGTTTAAGTGTGTGTATGTGTGTGTGTGTGTTTTTGTGTTCTGAGTGGCGATTGGAATGTCAGACTGGGGTGTGTGTGTGTGTGACGATTGGTGAGTCTGTGTGACAGTCCGCTTTTTTTTGTTGCCTTCCTGGATTTAGCGCAAGTGGGTCAGTATGCAATGTGATAAGATGTACATATTCATGCGTACATAAATATCTACAAATTTATTTCATTTACGCATATACATACAAACAAATAATAAGCGTTTATTCTTTGTGCCCAAATATTCCCTTGACCATTTGAATGAATGAACCATTATGTTTGTTGTGTGTTCTCTGAAATAAATATGTATGTATGTAGGTTTTTATTTGAAATAAAAAGACATTTATTTTAATTTTTATAAGCATTTATTTAAAAGTTTGTTAACATTTTCATTTTTAAGTAAAATTGCATTCCTTAAGACACAAACACCATAGTCGTGATAGCTACAATAGAGATATTTTGAATGCTTAGCTTCCATTTGTTTAAAATTAATGCAGCCAATGTCTTCAATGTTATAAACTGCTTGATGAATCATTTTTTCTAACCATTTTTTCTTCTCTCCTCCCTTAACATATATATGTGAATTTCTTATATTGGATCTTAAAAACTTGCAAACGCTTTGAAATGAGACTGATCCATCATTCCAGTTAATATGATGATAGTTTTTTGTTAACCAAACTGCTTCTCTCTGTTTTTCGGCTGATAAACATGCGAAATCAAAAGGAGGTTTTATGATGAAATTGAGGCATTCGTTGTTGGTGAAAACTACAGCTACTTCTTTTGCGATGAAGTCATTTGAATTATTTTTGAAACCTTGCAAGTCTACAAAAACAATATCACCATCCATGTTATTTAATTTATAAGACCTTCCGGACTTGACCTCTTATTGGTATGTATTCTATTACGCGGTCATGAATAAGAACGCAGAAAGCTGATGTCGTTGCTGGAATATTTGTTGCTGTTTCAAATTCAAGTTTTATATCAATCGGTCCGGTATTGACTGACTCGTTCTGATAGCTTACATCTACTACAATAATTGGGGCGTTGTCTTTAAACTCCTGGGCTGTTAACAATGGTTGAGCCTCTTTCATATAGTAGCTTTGTTGAAATCTTACATACATATCATATAGAATTGCATACCGTTCATTTTTAAATTTTATGTTAAGATCATCATATGGGTAAGAGGTTGAATTTAAATGTACTTTTAAATTAGTCAGGTCACAGTGAACAAATTTTTTATCTCGTTGAAATGCGACCAGTACAAAACGTGGTCGCTCTTTACTTGCAGCTAATTTAACATTCCAAATATGACTTGTTCCTGTATTCAATTGTGGATTCATATGACAATCCCAGCTACGAAATGCCATCGGTATAGAAGCACCATTGTTAATGATTTTAATCATATTCAACTTGCTCTGATCAGATAATTGTACGTGTGGAATTTGCCAGGAGATGAGTGAAATTGTAAGTTTCGATTTTTCAGTAGAAACGCTCGAGTGTACAAGAGCTTCATCATTTTTATTGCGCAAGAGTATCAGTTCATGTTTTCCATTAAGTATAACTTTGTTGTAGTCTTCAGCAAATCCCAAAAGCATTTTTAGTGGTACATAAAAATTAAAATATCCATTCTTAAGATTCAAATCATCAGTTTTATGCCATCCACCATTTTGCATTACAACGCCTTCAGTTGGTGATAGAGATACCAAATTTTTTATTGTTGTTGTTGTTCCTAAATACCTTGTATGATCGATTTCAATACCATTAAGCTCGTAGCGGATTTCATCAAATAAATGTGCAACAAAGTTATTTTTTAATTTAAAATTTTCTGAAAAATTTCCAGTTTTTTCATCTACAACTAAACCTTCCACATATATATAACTCTCACTAGGTAACACGTACAAATCTTGATTTTGTATTGAGATTCGAATCTCATCATTATTGTTGTACGATTGTAGATATGGTATGTAGGTATGATAGTCCTTTTTTATTATATTTTCATCAGACAATGACTTATCCAATACGTTTATTATTGAGCTCATTTTGTTTTCAGTTTGAAATTCAAAGACTTGAGAAAACTTTTGTTTGTTGTTGTAAGTGACCTTTGACGAGCAGATCTTTTCAATTGTGGTTTAGGTTGTAATATCTGTGGATGAGACGTGACTGCCGTATTTTGTGATATACTTGTATTGTATATTATCATTACTTAGTTGGCCTTAAATGTATTCGTATTGTAATTTCCTCTCCTCGAAAATTAATTAAATCACCGTTCTGATCAACCACGCGCAGTGATAGAGAACTTATCTCTTTGGTGTTTACAGGTAAATAAATGAGATTCCTTGGAATCTCATCTATTTTATAGCCTGCAGGCACATTAATCGGAAACTCATGAAGTGTGTGTGATTTTGAATTGTTCATATATGTATTTGTAGCGATACTACTTTCAATTCGCAAGAGATTTACTTTAAAAATATTAACTGGAAGATCTGAGTAATGATCATCGGTCGGTTTTAGGATTTTACTATTGAATCCTAAAAGATTCCCAATTGTATTTTCTTTATTAAAATATATCGGATCTTTAGAACTATTTATTTTAACTTGCATCGTATTGTTGTTAGCTTCTATAAAAATATGCTCTCCAGGACTAAGTCGTTTGTATTGCTCTTCTATGTAGTCAACTATATCTTTCAATTCATAAGATCCAATTGGTATTTCAATTACATGTTCCCCTATATGAAACATATTGTTATAGGAGTCTACATTTGGAATACTGTTGTATGAATGAAAATCAGTTAGCGCACACTCATATGTGTCGTTTAATTCAATGGGAGGAAAATAATTAGCATATAGCGCTGATGAGTTAGAGCTCAGAGTAAGTGTTATTGACATTATAACAGCCTGTTCACAAATAAATAAAGTTTACTACACAGCATGGTTTATAAGAATAATTTGCATATATATTTCATAATCTTATGTTAAAATTAACATTAGTTATTAAAAATATTGATGTTATTGTCGTTGTTATCATTGCGGATGGCGATTTATTTCATTTTCCAACTACAGTATTTCATCTTTGCTTATCCAGGAATTGTGTTGATTAGAAAATCCCAACCATTTAACTAATGCTTTGTCTCCTTTCAGTCTGATCACCTTTTCAACTAGATATGTATTTGGAAATCTAGTTCTTGACAGTTCTTCCGTGTAGAAGCCACCTTTAATAGGATTTCCCAGATAATCTTCTAATATGTATGTTGTAGGATACGTATTTTGAACTCTTTTGATTGTGAAAATTTCTGTTGTCCAATTCGGAGTATAGCCTTTCTCAAAAATATGTTTATATTTGCTAATACGTACATGGTCCCCTGCATTAAATTTTGACATTTTGTACATCTTTAAATGGCTGTATACTGTATTTAGGAGCTGTTTTTCATTTTTTGAGTTGACTTTAATCGGTGGCATTTTAATTGTGCGATGAACTTTTCTATTGTATGCATTAAGTAAATCTTTGTATATATCAAGCCAGTTGTAGGAACCATTAAAACTAAACTCTTTCCACATCATTCCTTTTAATGTTCTATTGAATCGTTCTACTATTGATGCTTTCATGATGCTATAGGTTGAGTAGTGATTGACGTTGTATTTACCCATCAATTGATTAAATTGTTTGTTAAAGAATTCTTTACCATCATCTGTTTGTAAGTTTTTTGGCACACGCCCCAATTGAAAAATAGTCTCCATTGCCTGCGTTGTGTCAACAGCTGTCTTTCTTCTCAAAGGTACTGCCCAAGCATATTTGGAGAATGTATCAATTACAGTTAGCAAAAATCTATAATTTTTATTGTATGTAGAATAGTTCCCCATTTCAACTAAATCCGCTTGCCAAAGATCGTCTATTCCTTTCATAACAACTCTCCTGCGTCCAAACATTTTTCGAGCTTCCTTATGGAGCTCGTTCACTAAATTTCTTTTTGTATCCATGTCTAAGCTTTAAGAAGTCTTTTGGGTGTGTTGCGATCTAACTGATGCGCTTTCAGCAATTGACACAAGCATGTAATTTTCAAATCTATAAATTTTCTCATTTAATCTTTCAATTTCTTCTTCGAAGGATGCACTGATCTTGGAAATGCTTTCTTGCATTTTTTTATTCTCTTCCAACTGTAATATTATTTCATGTTGTTGCATTTCGATTTGATTTCTTAGAGTATTATGCATTTTGTTGTTATCGTCTTTAAATTCTTTTAATAGTTTGTATTCTACTTCTTCGATTTGAGTTTGCAAAAACAATTTATTGATAGCATCGTTTTCCTCCAAAGCTTTTGCAACATTTTTGATTCTTTTGTTTTGGACATCAATGTTGTTGTTCGCATCCAAAAATAACCCCAACAATTTAGGTGCATTTTTCAATGAAATTATACTGCTAGTGTCGTTTAGATAATGTCCGAATTTATCAACAGACATAATTTATATATAAAATGTGTATGCGTTTATATAGTTTATACTATTATATTAGCTTCACGTAGTTCTTCAATAATTGAAACAATCTCGTTGTTGTGATTAGTATGACCTGCAGACTGTGATGCAAGCAGTAGTCTAAGTCGATCTACCAACTCGTTTGGATCATCCCAGTATATATAGTTTGATTTATGAGGATTTACCTGCATCACCCCCTTACCTAAATAATTAGCCTTTGTTAATTCCGATGAGCTCTTATGATTTTTCTCTTTAAAAAGTTTTCCAATAATATTTTTGTACTTGTACCCTCTAGTCCCCTTGATTTGACCATCGGACTTATAATCTCTTCTGTGTGCATTGGTAGTAAGTAATATTTTTTTATAGATTTCAAGCTCGAATTTATCATAGTTTTTTGGTGTTTTATGAAACATTAAGGAAAACAGTCCTGGGGTGAGAGCCCATATTTGACCACCAACTTGTATTTTATCTTGATTTAACTCGATGTTGCTACTACCAAATTTCCATTCGTTATTATAATCTCTATGTGGACCATAGTTAGTATCTAGTTCATTTCTCGATTGCAATAGTGATAAGTCAGGATAACTCTCGTCATCATTAGAATGTTGTGAATAAAAGTCATCTTCATCAAAATCGCTGTTACTTTTACTATTAGACTGTTTAAACATTGATTCTTCAATTAGTTTCTTAGGAGTACTTGTTTCCAACTTCATTGTTGAGTTCTGAAGATGAAAATTGGCACTGTCCTCATATTCAGTTTTCTTATCATTCTTTTCTTTTTTATTCGGTATATCAATAAGTTTAGAGATATTTATAAATTCTTTTAAAGGTTCTGTTATGGGCTGGAATGTATCTTTTAATTGCTGATGTGTATCTATTTCACCAGTTCTTATACTACGAAGCTTTTTCTTCAATACATTTCTTGTTGTCACCAAGTCTTTTAGAATTTTTTCATTCATTGTAGCTAATTTACTTTACTTTACTTTATCAGGTATCAGATCAGCTTATCAGGTGCCAGATCAGGTTATCAGATCAGGTATCAGATCAGTTTATCAGATCAGGTATCAGATCAGTTTATCAGGTATCAGATCAGCTTATCAGGTATCAGATCAGTTTATCAGATCAGTTTATCAGGTGTCAGATCAGGTTATCAGATCAGCTTATTAGGTATCAAATCAAGTTTTGCTTAGATGACCAGTTATAACAATCACATGTATAATGTTTAAACCCAGATTATGTACTAAGCGATACCCTTGATGAACAGTAATTTATATTATGATGAAGTAATCAAATGATTTTCTATAGCGACCATTGTTTAGTTCATTATCTTTACTTATCATCAAAAATCCATATTTATCCTTCCAACATTCTTGACATATATACTGAAACTTTTCAAAGTTCATGTCGCTGGCAACATGATCGTCGTATACATGTCTCATATTTTTCGCATCTTGTTTAAACATTATAATTAAATTGGCATTATCTCTTATTAAATGTTTTGGAATTCTTGTGTAGGTTTGACACAAGTAAAATGAATCTACATTCTTATGACGCCCCATACAAAAATATGCACGTATATTGTTTTGGTTTTCACATGCAACATCATCGAAAATCATAATTGAATTGCTTTTAGCTTCACTAGGAGGAACAACGGACTCATTGTCTGCGAATGTGTAGTATCCCATTCCTTTAATTGGCGAAATTAAATTCTTTAGGTATTCATATTTAGGTTGATACAGAGATTTTGAGTACAAATAGATATTTTCAAACTTGAGACCATTAGGACTTTCTAGCAAACTGATCATTACATTAGTTTTTCCACAATTGGAGGGACCAACTATTAATGCTCGAATAGAATTTGGTAGCAAGGAACTATGTCTTATTTTTGTACTGTCATCTGAAGATACATCCACATTACGAACTAAAATATTTTTGTGTTGTTTTACTAAGCGCATTTCAATAACTACTTGTAAAATTCACAAAACAATATCTTTTATTGTAGATTAAAGTAATATGGTTGTATTTTATAACAAAAGTGTTAGTCACAAACGAACTATCGTTGGTGAAGGTTTACTAAATAGAACAATATATTCTCTACCTTTTGAATTACATCTTCCTGGATATCAGTACTGTGGACCTGGCACAAGATTGGAAAAGCGTTTAGCTAGAGGAGATAAAGGAATTAATTTATTGGATGCTGCGTGCAAAAATCACGATATAGCTTACTCCAAAAACAAAGAATTAAACAGTAGACATCAAGCTGATAAAGTTCTTGAAAATAAAGCTTGGGAAAGAGTTCTTTCTACTGACAGCAGTCTTACTGAGAAATCATTTGCGTACATGGTTACTAATGCGATGAAAGCAAAAACTAAATTTGGTATGGGTATACAGAAGAAGGCGAAGAAGAAAAACAATATAAAAATACTTTCGCCGCGAATTCATTTATTTGATAAAAAATTGTTCAATAAATCAATTAAAGCGGCAACAAAAATATTAAAGGCGGAAAAACCCCAAGACATTAACTCAGCTATTAAGATTGCCCGTAAAGTAATCAACAAATCGCTCAAGGGGAAAAAGGCACGAGTTGTGATACCACGTATAATAAATGTTCCAAAAATTGGAGGATTTCTACCCATAATTCCAATTCTAACTGCTCTAGGTGCAATAGGTAGCCTTGCCACTGCTATAGCTAAAGCGGTAAATGCAACAAAGAATGCAAAAAATCAACTTGAAGAGGCAAATAGACATAATAAAGCAATGGAATCTATAGCAGTCGGTGAAGGACTTTTTCTAAAACCATATAAGAAGGGTTATGGCTTAGTTTACGAAGGAAAATCAAAAAACTGTTAAAGATGCTACCTAACAGACCACTATCTGATGTCGACCTGAGTCATTTTTGTATAAATGTACCATATTTTAGAGGAGTTTTCATGATAGACTCGCTACCAAAACGACCAAAGAAAATAGAATGTGGAATAGTCAATTTAGATTTATCAACAGGACCGGGAACTCATTGGGTAGCATATTATAAAAACTGCAGCGAAAATGAATATTTCGACAGCTTTGGAAATTTACAACCTCCTTCAGAATTAATCAAATATCTTGGTGGAAATATTAAATACAACTACACTCAACATCAAACATATGATACATTTAATTGTGGACATTTATGTTTAAAATTTCTTTGTGAAATAACGAAAAATATTAAATAAAATCACAAATATACTATACACATATATGTATTTTAATAATTTTTTTTATTTGGTTTGTTATATTAACAAATATAAAACACACATAACATTTTATTTTTATTGCCAAACGGGGTACTGGGAGTTTGGTATTAGAAACTCATCCATCTCAGTATCCAGAATTAAGCTTCGTTCTCCTTCTCGATGTACTCGAAATGTACCACTCGAGAGATCCTTTATTTCGTCATCTGTTAGACAGTCATATCGATTAGGTAAAAACATTATATGATTTTCCAATTCTAACTGAATTGTTGATCCATATTTTGTTGTCACTCGCTTTGCTTTAATTATAGGATATTTTTCTAAAATATCCAATTCTTTAGCGTGAATTATACTTTTATTATTGATCGAATTAAATTTTTTCACTAAAGATTTTACGGAGTCCATTTTTTGTAAACTTTACTCTTCGAACGTTTCTTCAAAAGTAATAGCAAATGAAGCTTTGGTAGTCCCAAGGAGCCTAACCGACAACATTTCTTGTGAAATAGCAAATGAATTCATAAAAAAAAGAAATAAACAGGAAAGAGTGGGAGAGATAAAGAGAGGAATAAGAGAGTAATAATAAAGGAATTAACCATAGCATTGTTGATATACATATTTTTAAATATCAGAAAGACTACTTTCAAAATTTATAAAAGAAATCAGTAGAAAAGGAGCACTCAATCAATCATCACTCTCATCTGTTAATATATACCGAAATGTCTCAAATCAGAAATAAAATTAACAAGTTTTTAGTAAATTTCGAGTGCTTTAAACTCTACGATCATTTCGAATTGATTAAATTTTTCCTGAACATGCTTGATGAGAACGAGGAATATGGCGTTATAGAAGATGAGGACAAAAACGAGTTACATTTTAAATGTTGTCCATGGTACAACCCATTTTGTGAAGAAGGTCCAGATACCTGCCGCTGCTCCATATACCAATTAAGAAAAGAAGTAGTAGAAAATTTAATCAATTCATACTATTTGAAATTTCATTAAAATAAAAATAAATCAAGACTAAAATATGATTGTGTTTTCATTATACATTTATTTTTTTGTTTAATGTTAGCAGCATAAGAATACTTCTTAGGAACTAAATTTTTTTATTTGTTATTAATTTAAATCTGCTTCTTGCAATTTAGCAATCTCTGCTAACAGCATATCTAGCTCATAATCAGGATTGGTTTCCTCTATCCGAAAATGATTCCATGCAAAGGTATTTATGCTATTGCTGTCAATTTTTCTTTTATCATCTGAATAACTTAAAACTACTTTACTCAAATGGTTAGTATATATCTGATGCAATTTAGACTTAAAAGTTAACATGGTGTCATATACAATAGACTTGTCAAATAAACAATTTCTATATGAACTTATACTATACATATCAAGAACGTATTTCTTTACCCCTTTCGACTTTTTAATATCATTTTGATACTGCACACTAAAAGAATACATCTTTGATCTCAATCCCACAAATTCCTTCATTACCTTTCCACAATTTTCATCCTTCACCATACCCAACACCTTTTTGTTCACCAAGGGTAAACCATAAGTATTATCTTGGGGATAATCAGACGTATCAAACTTTTGGTCGAGGTCAGTTTTGATGTCGTGGTAAAAGTCTTCTGTTTTTATATTATAAATGAAAGAGTCAGTGTCCATATAATTTAGTGATAATTTTGACTTGAATTTAGGTTGCATGTATCCATAATGGAAATCATACATTTTCCATTTGGAGAGCTCAAGTACACAAAATCCTAAATAAATAGGTTTGTTGTAATAGGTTTTTAGCCTATTCATTTCAATTGCTACCATATCCTCAGAAAATATTGATAAACTATGAAAATTTGGTTTGCATATCCAATCTTGAGCTCCTAACTGATTTCGATTTGTCCTATTCCACTTCGTAACTATTCGTACATCTTTTCTCTTCTCCACATTCTCCATAGTTTTACCGTAAACTGCGTTATTTAGCAATTTAAAGAAATTTTTCTCAAATGCATTTTTTGCAGTCGCCCTATGTTTGGTGTTTAAGTCTATGTAACTTTTCAGCCAGGTCGATTGCTTAAAAGTGAGAATCCGATGTACATTCTTTAGAACTAGCCCATACTTCAAACATTGTTTAAGAACTCTGTAATGTATAACATATGTCTGTTTGGTGGAAAAATCTGCAATCAATTTAGTATGCTTTGTTTGTGGAATTTTTTTATTTTCCGGACAGAAAGGAAGATCATTGTGCAAGTCATGTAAATTATAAGGATAGTCTAAAGTAACTTCATAGACATATCCATCACTTGAACTATCATCTATGGTTTTCGGATCCCGATTTAGCTGATCAGTTGACAGCCATCTGAATCCTCCATAAGGTAGATATTCAGACATCGCCCAACCGTAAAGGTTATTGGCGTCTAAGTACACAATATATTCTGAGGGCTTCTCTCTATCGAAATCTTGTAAATATTTATTGTTAGCATTGGAATATCTCTTACTGCATTGTACAAGTCCACCACATATTCCTTTCTTAAAGAAATTGTACATATCTATGTCTGTCAGAAGTTCTAATTCAACGTTAGTATACTTCAACATAGCATCCCACGGTAGTCCTGGTGCAGTGAAATACTGACATGGATCTAAATGGTAGATATTCTTACATACCTTTCTAAAATTTTCAAATATATCAGCAAGTAAGAGTACATCTGTTTTTAAGTATACTTCCATGTAATCTTGCAAGGTTTTGCAGCTGAATGCATTCCAAACTTCCTTCGCATGCTCATAATCTTCAATCGAACACTCCTTATTATTAAGATGATTGAAGAAATCTTCCCTTGCTGGAAGCTGGCTAACATTTAATTTTTCAAAAGAATTTAGAAATTCATAAGGAAAAATACCTTTTCTTCTCACAAGATCAAACTCTTTTTTGGTTTTGAATTGTGTTTGAACAATGAAGAAATCTTGTTCTGAGAGATTATTGGCTAGAGATTCTAAGCTCTCAGACATAAAACGTATTGTATCTAAAAATCTCAGTTCAAGGTTGTAGTTGTCGGTCATGTGTGAAAATCTAGAAAGTGAAATGTATAATTCTTTGTTGAGAGGAAGGACTTTTATATTGTCTGATCTTTTAGCCAACTCTTTAACAAAGAGATGTGAATCAAAGGATGAATAATTGTGGAAATAGATTGGAATAAATTTTGGGATTTGAAATTTCAAATTGCAAATGTTATGAGCTGCACCTCTAAATTTACCACTTATGTGACAGTGATCTCGCACCCTATCACCGCCTAGATATTTGTGGCATATGTGGCAATTTGTAGCATGTTGAAAATTAAAATTTTCGAAAGGGGTCAATGCATCCATTTGACTTTTATTTGTTAAATAACTATTATAAATATCTTCACTATCATTAATTATACTATCTACAAACTTTTCCGCAGCATCTTTGCCTGTATATAACTTAAACTTATCTAGCCTATCATCATGACTACATTTAATATAATAACTAAAAGCACAAGGTATGTGCTTTTTTGTATAACTACTTTTTCCACTTACTCTAATATTACTATCCTCTAATATGCACTCAAAATCCGCATATATGACAAACGGTACATCCATCTGCCGTTGATGATCTTTGAAGTATAGTATGGATTCGTCCTCTGATGGGAGCTCAGACACGATTTTTCCACACTCTAATTTGTGTTGCTCCATAGTCCTACCATTGTGAGTGTATTGCAAGCAGCTATTGCAAAATAAAAGTTTTGTGTGGTTCTTTGTTGTCTGGGATTTTAAAAGTCTATGCGAAGAAAGGGAAACATTATAAGTAAGCATGTTAATATATTAGCATATTATATGTCTTTAATTACTTTGATATGTGTTTTATAAAAATGTAGTGGTGATATCCTTCAGTATTTTCTAATAGTAATAAATTCACATGGCTGTGTCTTTCTTCTTTGGTGATGTAGTACGGCCCAACAATTTCATCGCTTTCATTATTATATCCAAATACATTAACGCTAATATCAGGATTGCGTTCTTCAAATATCTAGATACTTTTTAATGTTAACGGGAAGTTTAAGTTTTTAAAATCAATTTCAACTCCGTTTTGTAGGTGAATAATATCAGAGCTGATGTCTGTGATGTTGTATGAGCAACACCGTTGCCTTCTTTTAACAACACACGTATCCAATGCAGATATTAAAGCCCATTTAAAACAAAAAATGTCGTTATTTTCTACATTTATACATGCAGATTTATTTTTTAATTTTTCTGGTGTGCTTATCCAATTGGATCCTCTCACTAAAGATGACTTATTTACCGAAATTTCAAGACGAGCAATTCTTATTAAGGTCCACCCAGAATCCCGCTCTTGAAAATCTGACATTTTATTTTCAATTTCTTGCAGTTGTTTTGTTATGAGTTCCTCAACATCATCCCCAAGACATAAAAGATTCATTTTCGATCTATGCGAAATAGTACACAGTTCCATATCTTCGCTAGTAATTTTAATATACTCTCCAATGAGAGTAATATTAAATTTGATAATGTTGTGTACACCTAGACTATTTTCAAGCCTTTCCTTGATGACAGCTCTATTTTCCTTAACAACATCTTCCAATAGAAGACAGTCCTTAATTATTGGTATCCCATAAGTTATAATATTATTTTTAAATGCACTGTTTATTATGTAATATTTAGGATCATCTGTAACTTGATCCTGATGTTCATTCAAGGAATTGGGTATATCCATATCTTCACTATTGTTTGTTTGACTTATCTCCATGTCCTTGTATTCATAATTGTCAGCCTGATGAGGAGGATTATTAGTGGGCCAATAACTAGGGTAATAGCTGGGTAAATTATATTGTTGCAACTGCAAGGGTACAGCGTATTGATATGGATAAGGTTGTACTTCCATAGGTAATAAGAATTGATAGTTATAAGAACCCATTGGATATTCCTGCACTGGATATTCCTGCACTGGATACTGCAACTGAAAATTGTTCCAGCCCATTGGGTTATATGTAGGTAATGGATTGTATGCAGGTGTTGGCTGTTGTATGGACAGTTGTCCTTGTTGAGGTTGAACATGTCCTTTACAATGTGTCAAATAGGATTTTTGATATCTGTATTCCTTATTACAGATATTACACCGGAAAACTGATGAACTCATATTTTATTTTTTTATTTTACTTAAGTTTAGGAACACAAAAGAACTAAAATATTCAGCACTTGTTAGTTTTAGATACAAAAATGTACTGAATTCTGTCCTAGAAAATTTGTTTGATATTAATTCATGAAAATTTTTTCAATGATATAGTAAACTTCATTCCAACAAAGTAGTTTTCAAAGTCAAAAAACTTTAGCTGCAAAATATGTTTGTGGACAGAATAATACATTTCTTTTTTTGAGATAAAATTTGCTATAATGCAAAAATTAATGTAAACACCGAATTCTTGTATGTGTACGAAACCATCCGATGTAGGTAGAATGAAGAAGCATGCTTCATCATACGGATAAGTCGCACGTTTTTAAGGGAATGAAACTATTACGTAGAAAAAATTTATGTAAACAAATATTTTGGTGCCTGGAGACATGAAACAAAAAAATTATAATATTGAAGTATGCTTATGCATGCAGATTAGTTAAGAAATAACTATGGGAATGAAACTGCTACGTAAGCAATATTTATATAAACAAACTTTTTATAAGTAATATACACAGAATACGGAAGCATGCTCGTGCATGCATATACGTTAAAAATAGCTAAGGGAATGAAACTGCTACGTAAGCAATATTTATGTAAACAAACATTTTATAAGTAATATACACAGAATACGGAAGCATGCTCGTGCATGCATATACGTTAAAAATAACTAAGGGAATGAAACTGCTACGTGAGCAATATTTATGTAAACAAACTTTTTATAAGTAATATACATGTAAACAAACTTTTTATAAGTGACATACACAGAACACGGAGGCATGCTCGAGCATGCAGATAGGCTACAAAGTTTTATAGTGTAGTAAGGCAGATAGATGCCTTACTACATATTGTATAGAAAGTAACTGCCACGTAAGCAAATTTATGTGAACGAAGAGAATAGAGTGTCTATGCTACAAAAATTTTGTAGCTAAAGAAAAAAGAGAACTTTTCAGAGAATCTACTTGTTAACTTATAATGCTATCATTATTTCATTTCAACAATGCCCTCCATTTGGAAGACACCTCTATATAAAAGGGTCATGCGTCAGATTCGAAAAGACTGGGCTAAAGCAGTTATGATGCGGGAATTCGAAAGACACCTGGAAGGCCACGAAGAGTTATTTCTCTCGCTAAATACTCCGCAACGAACTGAAGAAGACGAAGAGTTCGAGACGCTATTGCAAGGTGATGAGGATGCATTACTTGCAATAAACTCTCAACAGCTTGAAGAAACGCATCGCCCACCTGTTGATATCATCAGTGTGGAAATCCTCCCACCAATCGATTTGCCAATATTTTTGGCAATGTATGAAAACTCGGACGATGCAATTTTGGATGAGGCAGCTCGTTCGGTGGAAAACTTACTTTAAAAGTGAAATATCTGAAAAATTTATAAATAAATGCATCTAAAAAATTAAAACAAAAAACTAATGGCTTTTTATTTTAATTGTAATCAAAATACTTATTTCAGCGGTTCGTACAATGGTTCATTGAAGCAAGCGGTCGAGCAAATATTTTTGTACAAGAAGCTTGTATGTACATATGTACATGCGTAAATGAAATAAATTTGTTGATATTTATGTACGCATGAATATGTACATCTTATCACATTGCATACTGACCCACTTGCGCTAAATCCAGGAAGGCAACAAAAAAAGCGGACTGTCACACAGACTCACCAATCGTCACACACACACACACCCCCCAGTCTGACATTCCAATCGCCACTCAGAACACAAAAACACACACACACACATACACACACTTAAACATAGCATAAATATTAATATTCTACAAAATACAGAAATCGCACCACCATCCAGATCCCCAAATAAAATCCATCGATGATCGTCATGTATAAAATAAACAAAATATCAGATTCAATATTTATGCAATAGTAATTTTTTTTTTCTCAACGTCTTCAAGATCAGAATAATCAAATTATTCCCCCACACTTAAGCATTGCACACAAAAAAGAAATAACTGAATTGCTGGTCAAAATATCTTAAGTAAACACACACCAAAATTAAAAACAAGCAAAAAATAAAAGAAGAAACCTCACTCCAGCCTGGACAAAATATCTTAAGTAAACACACCAAAATTAAAAACAAGCCAAAAATAAAAGAAGAAATCTCACTCCAGCAAGAAGAAACGAACCATAAACATTAGGGCCATCCATTTATACAACACTTTTAAGATATTGTACTTCCTAAAAAAGTTTTGTGTCAGATACTAAAAATTTCTTATTTTCTATTAGGCCATAGCACACATGGACAGACAGAATTCCTACGCTCACATATGGACAGACACAAATTCCCACGCTCACATACCGACGGACATGTATTTCCAAGGTCACATATGGACAGACACAAACTCCCAAGCTCTCATATGGACAGACAAAAAATTCCCACGGTGTCAAGCTTACTTATACAAACTCATATGGACGGACAGAAATTCCCACGGTCTCATACGGACAGACACAAACTCATAAGCTCACATATGGACGGACAGAAATTCCCACGGTCTCATACGGACCGACACAAACTCCCAAGCTCTCATATGGACAGACAAAAATTCCCACGCTCACATATGGACGGACATGTATTCCAAGGTCACATATGGACAGACACAAATTCCCATGCTCACATATGGACGGACATGTATTCCAAGGTCACATATGGACAGACACAAATTCCCACGCCTACCCCAACATTATAAAAAAAAAAAACAACAACAATGCGAACCCCCTTATTAAACCGTGGGAAAATACACACACACAAACATTAAAGTATCAAATTACAAAATAAACACATTAAAATCAAAATTTGGGTAATTAACATGCAAATTTTTAAAATTTTACATGAAATTTGAGAATTTTAAACTACTGAAAATAGTTTGTTATTTACAAATTGTGAATTCTCAAATGGTTTTCAGAAGTATATGCTTAAGATAAGAGGTTTTTAACTTTTCAAAACTGTGGTTCAAGTCTACTGATGATTTGGTAAAGCACCAATTAAATGCATATAGACATTGCTTGACCACCAACAACTAAATTTCATTTAAAATAGTATTGTGACAACAAAACGGCAAATAAAAATTTCATAACGAATATAATTTGTTTGTTGGTTTAGTTTTGTATGAGTTTCAAGGCCTACTATCTCATTCTGTTGTGATTTTTGAAAATAGTTTGTTATATACAAATTGTGAATTCTCAGATGGTTTTCAGAAGTATATGCATGAGATAAGAAGTTTTTTAACTTTTCAAAACTGTTGTTAAAATCTACTGATGATTTGATAAAGCATCAATAAAATGCATGTAGACATTGCTTGACCACCAACAAATAAATTTCATTTAAAATTAATTATTATATTTATTTCCTCATATTTCAATTTTCATTATGTAGACAGGAAAGAAAAAAGTTTCAATTTTGAAATGTACAGAAAAAATTTTTTCATTCATTTTTATACCCTCCAAAAAAGAATTTGGAGGGTATATTCACTTTGTCATTCCGTTTGTAACGCATCGAAATATCCATCTCAGACCCCATAAAGTATATTCTTGATCAGTGATGAAATCTAAGACGAACTGAGCATGTCCGTCCGTCCGTCTGTGGAAATCACGATTCAGTCCAAACGAAAAGAGCTAGACTCTTGAAATTTGGCATAAATATATTTTAAAGCTTAGAGCAGGCTAAATCGGGCAAGAGAGAAAAAAGTTCCCCAAAGAAGAACTAAACCAACCCAGAAAAAACAACATAATTGTTAAAGTTTTTTGGTTATTTTGTGAAGCAAATGATATATTTTTATGTCAAATACGGTCCAACGCCTTAAACTTGGAGCCATAAAATAAAATAAAAATATTTTTTGACCCCGCCCATTTCAGTGGGCGTTATTATAGGCAAAAATAGCATAAAAATTTAACAAATTGTTTTACTTAAGCCTACATTCCTTAAAAATAACACTTTTAAGCTTTAATGACGAAGCTGAGACGAAACCTGGTACTACTCTGCCCTACCCCCTCCTTCCCCTTCTCCCCCTAAATGACCCTGCCAAAAAATTTTTTTTTTTAAATTTTGTATATAATCATCCCAAGCATTTATCTTTAGAGTTTTATGACTGCCCGTTGCTGCCCTACCCCCTCCTCCCCCTTTGCTCGCTAAATGACCCTATTAAAACTAAATAAAATTTTTTTTTAATTTTGTGTATAATCATCCCAAGCATTTATTTTTAGAGTTTTATGACTGCCCGTTGCTGCCCTACCCCCTCCTCCCCCTTTGCCCTCTAAATGACCCTATCAAAAAAAAGAAATTTTAATTTTGTATATAATCCCAAGCATTTATTTTTAGAGTTTTATGACAAAGGTGAAATGATTCCCCCACAGCCCTTGCCAGAGCGACCCCGCCAAAATACAGTTTTTATACCCTCCAAAGAGAATTGTGATGAAGTCTAAGACGATCTAGCAATGCCCATACGTTCGTCTGTGGAAAACATGATATTGTATAAGTTCTTTTAAAGGAACTCTGTCCCACCAAGTTAAACATTTAAAATTCACTTACTAAATATTTGGAGGGTACTTAAGATTCGACCCGGTCGAATATAACGTTTTTACTTGTTATTTTTATATGAAGCCTAGTACTCTGTTTGAATTTGTGAAAAATGTTGCGCAACATCAGTTATTTCAGTTTTTTTCTTTTTTTGTTGAAATTATGTTTTCTATTTTCAATGAGAAAACTTTTAGTTTCAAAACATTTTCGTACGAAATAAATAACATTCATATTATTTCACATGATTTTCATAATTAAAACAGAGTACTAGTTTAGCAACATTTTCCACAAATATATCGATTGAATATTTTTTATATGGGTTCTGTCAGAATTTCACATGAAATTTTAAACAGAGTACTAGGCATAAGGGAAAGATAATGAAATTTGTAATAAGATTTATGTAGGGACAACACAAAATAAACTAAAGACCAGATTAACTGGACATAGGTCAAACTTAAAATATAGGAATTATACGTCTACACAAAAAACAGTACTATCTTTATATTAAATTGAATTAAGATTCATTGGCTAATTGTTCGAAATTTGTTTTTAAATCTCAGAAAGACATAGTAAATATTCCAAGGCACAAAGGAAAGTCAACATCAGTTTTATTCAACTTACACAGCAGAGCAGAACAGCTGTTTTCGAAAGACGCAACCCTTTCATCATCAGTGCTCATGTGTATTGTGTTTGTCACCACTTATTAGGTGGCTTAGTTGAATTTGATAACAGTTCCTATTTACATAAATTTTATTGTGAAAAAGAATCCGAGAACTATATCAACCTGATGTTAACAAGTTATTGTTATAATACCCGTGTTACCGTTTGATTATTTTTTTTTCACGTCCCATTTTTCTGAAATTTTTGTTCCATCATACCTAAGTCAAACTTTTTTGGTTTGAATTTTATACTTAAGTACATGTGAACGTTTTTCCAATTTTTTTTTTATTGGTAGCTCAAGCCATAGCTTAAATTTGTATGTAGTAAGAATTTAAACGAACATTTATATTGCTATATTAAATTGAATTAAGATTTATAGGCTAATTGTTCGAAATTTGTTTTTAAATCTCAGAAAGACATGATAAATATTCCAAGGCACAAAGGAAAGTCAACATTAGTTTTATTCAACTTACACAGCAGAGCAGAACAGCTGTTTTCGAAAGACGCAACCCTTTCATCGTCAGTGCTCATGTGTATTGTGTTTGTCACCACTTATTAGGTGGCTTAGTTGAATTTGATAACAGTTCCTATTTACACAAATTTTATTGTGAAAAAGAATCCGAGAACTGTATCAACCTGATGTTAACATGTTATTGTTATAATACCCGTGTTACCGTTTGATTATTTTTCTTCATGTCCCATTTTTCTGAATTTTTTGTCCCATCATACCTAAGTCAAACTTATTTGGTTTGAATTTTTTATACTTAAGTACATGTGAACGTTTTTCCAATTTTTTTATTATTGGTAGCTCAAGCCATAGCTTAAATTTGTATGTAGTAAGAATTTTAACGAACATTCATATTGCTATATTAAATTGAATTAAGATTCATAGGCTAATTGTTCGAAATTTGTTTTTAAATCTCAGAAAGACATGATAAATATTCCAAGGCACAAAGGAAAGTCAACATCAGTTTTATTCAACTTACACAGCAGAGCAGAACAGCAGTTTTCGAAAGACGCAAGCCTTTCATCATCAGTGCTCATGTGTATTGTGTTTGTCACCACTTATTAGGTGGCTTAGTTAATTTGATAACAGTTCCTATTTACACAAATTTTATTGTGAAAAAGAATCCGAGAACTGTATCAACCTGATGTTAACATGTTATTGTTATAATACCCGTGTTACCGTTTGATTATTTTTCTTCATGTCCCATTTTTCTGAATTTTTTGTTCCATCATACCTAAGTCAAACTTTTTTGGTTTCTTTACATTGTCGTGGTTCAAATCACTAACCAGATTTTGAAAATATATCCATTTTAGATTCTGAAAATAGATATAGACATCGCTATATGTTAGAAATGTTATAGATAATAAATGTACCATTACATGAAAGAATTAATTTTAAAGCTGATACTGATAGTGTAGCACAGAATTATAGACATTTGATTTACAAGAATAGATTATTAAAATTATCATAGGGTAACTTAGAATGTGTTCAAATTTTATTAATTATTATATTCATTTCCAAATGAAATTCATTTGTTGGTGGTCATGCAATGTCAATATGCATTTCATTGGTGGTTTCCGACTCCATAGCGAAGATTCTTGATAGTTGTCCGAGCAGTGAAATTGTAGTTGCTGGTGATTTCAATGTTTATAACACATCTTGGCTTCGCCATTCGAGCCACACAACCTCAGAGGGCCAATTTTCTGAGTTGTTCGCCGCGCATAATCACCTTGTGCAATTAGTTAATGGTGCCCTTCAACATATTCCGTATGTTGAAGGGCACCAATATAATACGATTGACCTTTTTCTAACTTCACATCCTGAAAAGTATGAAGTTACCGTCAATGCACCTCTCGGTAACTCGGATCATTGCACCATTTCCGCAACCTTCCGTTCTCCAAACTTCGCAACGTTTCGCGTGCTGCCCCGAAGCGTAGTAAATATATTTACGAAAAGGGTCGTTGGGCCGAGCTCAACGAATTCTTTCGGAATTTTAATTGGAAACTATGTTTTCTTGACAATGATGTCGATTCCATGGCGAAAATGGTTGAAAACACAATTCTGCTGGGGATGAAAGCTTTTATTCCCTGTAAGCAAATTTCGGTTAAGCCTAGGGCGAAGTCTTGGTTTAACCAGGCATGTAAAGATGCGTTGCGATCCAGAGAGGCAGCATTGAGTACTTGGCGTAATAACAAAAATGCCTATACTGATTTGCTACGCAAGAAGGCAAGATCTTCATGTGCCAAAGTATTAATACGCGAAAAGGCTTTATACGAGCAGCGTATTCGCACTAGAATTCTCACTGCCCCCAGGGGTAGTAAGAGTTTTTGGTCATTCGTCAAAAGTGTTAAGGAAACTGCTAGTTCTTCAATTCCGACTCTTTTGAGGAATGGCCAAATATTTACTGACCCGGTTGATAAAGCTAATATATTGGCTGAAATATTTGCAAGTAACTCTCACTTGCCTGATAGCTCTCAACCACTCCCCGCGCTAGAGAGTGTATCCGTAACTATGCCTAAGATATTTTTTCGAGCACGTGCAGTTAAAAGGGTTCTTGCGGAACCCTGCACTGGTTCTGAAGCAGTGCTCTTCGACGTTAGCACGTCCATTAGCCAAAATTTTCTGTACACTATACCACTCAGGTAAATTTCCAAAGTGCTGGAAGGTTGCTAATGTAACGCCAATCCCCAAAAAGGGAGTGGCTAATAACCCTGAAAACTACCGCCCGATTGCAATATGTTCTGCTATATCGAAGGTGATGGATGCTTAACTTCCATCTTGTGAAATATCTGGAATCCAACAGTTTACTAAACGACCGCCAGTATGGGTGACCTATTGGCCATTCTTTCGGAAAACTGGTGTAGTTCCATACACCGTTTTGACGAAAGTAAAGTGGTGGCTCTAGATATTTCTAAGGCATTCGATAGAGTGTGGCATGGAGCACTCATGTCCAAACTTATTGCATTTTGTGTCGCAGACACCTTCTCTCGGTTTATATCGAGCTTTCTCAGGGATCGCTCGATACGAGTTGTTATAGATGGGGTCTCATCCGATGAGTTCAGAGTCAACTCAGGGGTACCGCAGGGCCGTTCTTTCTCTTACTCTATTTCTAATTTTTCTTAGAGATCTACTTTCCCAAACTTCCTGTCCTATTCACTATTTCGCAGATGATAGCAGCCTTTCGCATTCTTATTCATTTAACTGCAGGCCGCCAACGTCTGAAATCGAGACGAGTAGGCGGTTTATGAATGAGGTTCTGGATAGCGACCTCGCGTAGATTTCCGAATGATGTCCGGCAAACAGGGTCAATTTTAATGCCCGTAAGACCCAGTGTTGTATACTTACGCATCGACGTACGTATGACCATGCTGCTTCATCTGTTTCTATGGGTGGTGTAATTATTATGGAGTCAGGGTCTCTTAATGTTCTGGGCATGAAAGTGCAGTGTGATGTCAGATGGACGGAACATGTCTAACAGGTCGCAAAAGAAGCATTCAAGTGCCTTGGCTTTTTAAGATGGTGCAAGAGATACTTCACCCCTTCTGATCTTCTTAATATTTACACCACTTACATCCGACCGAAGATGGAATACAACTCTCATGTTTGGGCAGTTTCTTCAAAGTCTATTTTGAAGTTACTCGACCGCGTACAGGAGAGGGCGATAAAACTCATCGGAGACAGTAGGGTAGCCAACTCTATTGACTCTCTTGAGCATCGTCGCAATGTGGGGTGCGTATCGTTGTTCTATCGTTACTATAATGGCAGGTGCTCTGGTGAAATTAGGGAACTTGTTCTTGAAACCCATTCTTTCTTACGCTCAACGCGTTTTTCAACAAGAGCGCATGCGTTTGTGGTCGACATTCCAACGAATCGCACTACGCATTACATAGAAATTCGTTTTTTTTGGCCAAACAGTCCGTATGTAGAACAAACTACCTGCAGATGTCTTCCCCACCACTTACAATTTGAGGGGGTTCAAGTCGAATATCGACAGACACTACTCCCTTTATCCTCCTTCCCAAAATCTATTTTCCTAGTTCCAGCGCACCGTTCAAATCTCCGGGACCAGATGGAATAATTCCAGCGGATCTACAGAGAAATGCGGACATTGTCCTACTGTAGTGTGCATATGACTATGACTAATTCCCACCAGATATTTTTAAGTATCTAGTGTGTGTGGTCTGATTACAAGTGTATCACTAGTTTTTTTGCTTGTTTGTTTTATTGCATACAGTTTAAGTAGATCGGTGTCATCGTTACCTGATATCATACAAGTACTTGACATCGATACGAAAATAGAACACAAAAATTATTGAATGCATGTGATTGACTTAGTAGAATGTAAGAATGTAAATTGTATAAATATAAGACAAATCAAATAAAGAAGAGAGAATGAATTTTATAGTGAAGCTATCCAGATGGTTGAGCAAAAAAATTAAAAAGTCTTTTAAATAAAAATCAAAAATAAGTTATATATATAAATAACCCACCACACTACCTTGGTTCACGGTAATTTACAGTAAATGCCTTAGGAGGGCATATATACCTATATTTTGGCGCACGTGCAAGGTTGTCTTTATCCCGAAGGGGGGTAAGACGTCGCACACCAAGCCTAAGGACTTCAGACCGATAAGTCTTACTTCTTTTTTACTCAAAACTTTAGAAATGGTAATTGATATTCATCTGAGAATGACCATTCCGAATGAGCTTCTCTCTAAATCACAGCACGCCTACACTAAAGGCAAATCTGTGGAGACGGCACTACATTCTCTAGTGGGCCACATAAAAAAATCTCTTGAGTATAAGGAATTTACTATGGGGGCTTTTCTGGACATAGAAGGTGCTTTCAACTATGTCAACCCCGACTCCATCATCAATGGGATGGTAGCAGTTGGGATTGATAACAATTTATGCCGGTTTGTTAGAAACTTACTAACTTTCAGGGTAGTCAGGGCCTCGATTGGGGATGTCACTGAATATAGGGCAGTCTGTCGGGGCACTCCACAGGGAGGTGTTCTGTCACCTCTGTTGTGGAACCTGACCATTAATTCGCTTTTGCTAAGTGTAGAACGCAGACAGACTATGACTGTCGTGTACACGGATGACGTAGCGGTGGCGATATCGCGTAAGCACTTGGATACCATATCTCAGTGTATGGAGTCTGCGCTGACTCTGCTGAGTAGGTGGAGTGTCAGCTGTGGGCTCGGCATCAACCCAGCCAAGACTGAGTCGGTGCTCTTCACTAGGAGGTACAAGACCGATAGCTTTACACACCCAAAGCTTAACGGCACCTCCTTGAAACTTTCTAAAACCGCTAAGTACCTGGGTGTGATTCTGGATAGTAAGCTATCATGGAATCAGAACATACTGGCGAGAGCGGAAAAGGCCTTAGTGGCTATTTATACATGCAAAAGGGCAGTAGGCCTCAAATGGGGTATCAACCCTAAGGGGATCAATTGGATCGTTGAGGCTGTTATTAAACCAGTACTCTTTTACGGGGTGTTGGTATGGTGGAATGCGATGGACAAGCAGGCTCATTGCAGGACCTTTGAAAAAGTCTTTCGGGTCGTAGCGAGACTGATGACAGGCGCACTACGATCTACACCAACGGGAGCAATTTTTGCAATGCTAAATTGGCTCCCGGTTGACATTCTGTCCAGACAATTAGCTCTATTCTCTGCGGTCAGGTTGAATACGGTATGTCCATGGACTAGGACTGACTATGGGAATGCTAGGATTTTAAGAGAGCACTCGGAAATCCATGCCAACATTGACTATTGTGTACCAAGACCCTTCTTTGGTGGACTTTTCCGTTCCATTGTCGTTGACAGGGAACAGGTGGACAGACTTTCCTTTCCCGAGGATTCAGTTAGAGTTTTCACTGACGGATCCAAAAGGGGAACAAGAACGGGCGGAGGCTTCTATGTGGAGAACTTCAATGTAAGATCTCCATTCCGGCTCCAAAACGGTTGTACTGTCTTGCAAGCAGAAATCACTGTTATTACTCGGGCAGCGAGATGGCTGAGGTACTATAGGATATCGAATGATATCTTCATACCGATATCAAAGCAGCCATCTCTGCTATTAGTGGTGTGTACAGTACATCAAAAACTGTGGTCGAATGACGACTGTCTATCAACGAGATAGCGAGACATTCGAGGGTGACACTGGTTTGGGTGCCGGGACATTCTGGATGTCCAGGCAACCATACTGCGGATGAGATTGCCAGACAGAGGACTGAATTGAGCAGTTCAATGAGCAGTCACTTTACTGGCATTCCATTATCGCGATGCAAGTTTCTGATTCAAAGCGAATCATACAAACTAGCTCAACTTAGGTGGGAAAGCGTGGCTAACTGTCTCGTGGCAAGGGCCACGTTGGCCCAATATGATCTGCGCAAAACACGCGACCTTCTCAAGTTTGACAAGGCGCGCATGCGTCAACTGGTGACTGTTCTGACAGGACACTGTAGCTTTGGGACTCATGCGAGAAGGATGGGTCTTACATACAACGACTATTGCAGAAGCTGCAATGATGAAGAGGAGGAGGAGACTGTCCTTCATCTTCTGTGTCAGTGTCCTGCCCTTGCAAATGCAAGGGCAGTGGCGCTGGGTTTCTCATTCCTGTCAGACTTAGACAGCCTTTCAAACATGGAGCTTTCAGGGGTATCATCATTCCTCAGGGGTACAGAGTGGTTTGAAACGGCGGAGGACATCCCTTAGGAGGTCCTCTGCTTAAGGGCATCACAAAAGGACCGATATCGACGGACCCAAGTGGGTTGTCCCGCCAGGGACAACGGCCCTCTGACCTAACCTAACCTAACCTAGTTCAAGCGCAATGCACTGCATATGCAGTGGTTATCCCCTGAGTGCTGGTCCTACTCCTAAAAAAAAAAGACCAGATTAACTGGACATAGATCGAACTTAAAATAGAGCTAATTGCGGCCTAACTTTTTCCTTATGTCAATAAAAATTCCTTTTATTACATATTTTACCCGACGTTCCGTCAATTTTTTTTTTTTTACTTTTTCAAGGGTTTGTCTATTTTAAATTGAAATTAAAACTTAAATAATTACAATACATAAACACCAAAATAATTTTACATTGATACTTACAATTATTCAAAAATATATTAAAAACATAAATAAAAACATAATTAAAATTCAAAATTAAAGATGGATAGAATTACATATTTTAACATTTATTTATTACTTAAAGCTACTCTGTAACTTGTGCTGATGTTATCTGTGTCCTCTTTCAAGTTCATAGTGTTGTTGATATTCTGTTGTATACGAAGACTCTCTATGGTGTATCTTTTTCTTCCCTTTTCTTCTTTAACTAATATCTTAACATTGCTAAAATCAGGTATATGACCACTTTCTAGAGTGTGTTTGGCTAATGCTGTTGTTTCTTTTTTCTTTAAAATATCATTCCTATGCTCCCTCATTCTCGTCTCTAAAGCTCTTTTTATACCCTCCAAAAAAAAATTTAGAGGGTATATTCACTTTGTCATTCCGTTTGTAACGCATCGAAATATCCATCTCAGACCCCATAAAGTATATATATATTCTTGATCAGTGATGAAATCTAAGACGAACTGAGCATGTTCGTCCGTCCGTCCGTCCGTCTGTGGAAATCACGATTCAGTCCAAACGAAAAGAACTAGACTCTTGAAATTTTACATAAATATATTTTAAAACTTAGAGCAGGTTAAGTTTGAAAATGGGCTAAATCGGGCAAGAGGGAAAAAAGTTCCCCTAAGAAGAACTAAACCAACCCAGAAAAAACAACATAATTTTTAAAGTTTTTTGGTTATTTTGTTAAGCAAATGATATATTTTTATGTCAAATACGGTCCAACGCCTTAAACTTGGAGCCATAAAATAAAATAAAAATATTTTTTGACCCCGGCCACTTTAGTGGACTTTATTATATGCAAAAATAGTATAGAAATTTAACAAATTGTTTTACTTAAGCCTACATTCCTTAAAAATAAATTTTTTAAGCTTTAATGACGAAGCTGAGACGATACCTGGTACTCCTCTGTCCTACCCCCCTCCTCCCCCTTTCACCCCCTAAAAGACCCTACCAAAAAAAAAATTTTTAATTTTGTATGTAATCATCCCAAGCATTTATATCTAGAGTTTTATGACGCCCTGTTTCTGCCCTACCCTCTCCTCCCCCTTTGCCACCTTTATGACCCCATAAAAAAATATTTTTTTAAATTTTGTAAATAATCATCCCAAGCATTTATTTTAAAGTTTTATGACTGCTTGTTTCTGCCCTACCCCCTCCTGATCCTTTGCCCCTAAATGACACTATCAAAAAAAATATTTTAATTTTGTATACAATCATCCCAAGCATTTATTTTTAGAGTTTTATGACTGCTTGTTTCTGCCCTACCCCATTTCCCCGTAAATTACCTTAAAAATAAAATTAAAAATTTAGATTATGTATGAATTTTTATTAGTCGAACTTTGTAATGTAAATTGTTAATTTTTTTTTTGGCTTAAGTTCGAATCTGCATGACTGCAAATAATTTTTTATTATTTTATTAATAAATGAATTTGTTCATATTCTATTTATTATCTTTTTATATTAAGATTGGAATATTAAGAATATTTTCAATAATCATCAAACCAGCAGAACGGATCAGTACTGATTTCGTGGCCGCTACGCCATCTCATCAGCGTTCTTTGTTCAATTTTTCCACTTTTGCAAGTGGTGCTAGTTAGTAGGAATATCAACTATTTAACCAATATTTTAACGAAAATTGAATATGAGAAGTTATCACATTCATATTTTTTAAGTTATTACCTTTTTGGTTAAAAAAAAGCGAAAGAGATACATGGAATATTGGGAATATTAATCGTCAGGGTTGGGGAATTTCGTACTAACCAAAAATGTAATAACTTAAAAATATGAATGTGATAACATCTCATATTCAATTTTCGTTAAAATATTGGTTAAATAGTTGATATTCCTACTAACTAGCACCACTTGCAAAAGTGGAAAAATTGAACAAAGAACGCTGATGAGATGGCGTACCGGCCTCGAAATCAGTACTGATCCGTTCTGCTGGTTTGATGATTATTGAAAATATTCTTAATATTCCAATCTTAATATAAAAAGATAATAAATAGAATTTGAACAAATTCATTTATTAATAAAATAATAAAAAATCATTTGCAGTCATGCAGATTCGAACTTAAGCCCAAAAAAAAAATTAACAATTAAAAATTTAGTTTTGTATATAATCATCCCAAGCATTTATTTTTAGAGTTTTATGACAAAGGTGAAATGTTTCCCCCACTGCCCTTGCCAGAGCGACCCCGCCAAAATACAGTTTTTATACCCTCCGAAGAGAATTTTGCCCTATAAAGTAAATATGTATATTCTTGATTAGTAATGAAGTTTAAGACGGTCTAGCAATGCCCTTACATATTGTCTATATTTTAATACGTGAAGAATTTTTTTGAGCTAATTAGGCCTAACGCATTCAATGTTAATAAAAAACCTTTATTACATTTTTTTTTCCCCCAATTGTTTGTTGACATCTTCAGGGGTTTTTTTTGTCTATTTGAATTTTAAAACATACAAGTGGAAAACATGATATTGTCTATATTTTAATACGTGAAGAATTTTTTTGAGCTAATTAGGCCTAACGCATTCAATGTTAATAAAAAACCTTTATTACATTTTTTTCCCAATTGTTTGTTGACATCTTCAGGGGTTTTTTTGTCTATTTGAATGTTAAAACATACAAGTTACAATTTAAAAACATTGTTTCTTTTAAAGTTAGAATTATATTCACAATATTGCGGTTCGTACTACATTAATTGTTTTTGTTTTTAACAATTAAACTCAAATTAAAACAAGTAAAAACGTTATATTCGACCGGGTCGAATCTTAAATACCCTCCAAATATTTAGTAAGTGAATTTGAAATGTTTAACTTGGTGGAACAGTGTTCCTTTATATAATATCGTACGTCAACGCCCACTAAAGAGGGCGGGGTTCAAAAATATGCAATATCGTGTTTTCCACAGACGAACGTCTAGACCGTAGACCGTGCTAGACCGTCTTAGAATTCATCACAATTCTCTTTGGAGGGTATAAAAACTGTATTTTGGCGGGGACCCTCTGGCAAGGGCTGTGGGGGAAACATTTCACCTTTGTCATAAAACTCTAAAGATAAATGCTTGTTATGATTATATACAAAATTTAAAACAAAAAAAAATTTTTTCGCAGGGTCACTTAGGGGGCAAAAAAAGGGGGGGGGGGGGTAGGGCAGAAATCGGCAGTAATAAAACTCTAAAGATACATGCTTGGGATGATTATATACAAAATTTACAAAAAAAATTTTTTTTTGGTATGGTCATTTAGGAGGCAAAGGAAGGGGGGGGGGGGGGGGGTAGGGCAGAAATCGGCAGTAATAAAACTCTAAAGATAAATGCTTGGGATGATTATATACAAAATTTACAAAAAAAAATTTTTTTGGTATGGTCATTTAGGGGGCAAAGGAAGGGGGGGGGGGGGGTACGGCAGAAATCAGCAGTCATAAAACTCTAAAGATACATGCTTGGGATTACAAAGTTTAAAAAAAAATTTTTTTGGTAGGGTCATTTAGAGGGCAAAGGAAGAGGGAGGGGGGGGTTGTAGGGCAGAAATCGGCAGTCATAAAACTCTAATGATAAATACTTGGGATGTTCATATACAAAATTAAAAAAAAAAGTTTTTTTTTGGTAGGGTCATTTAGGGGGCAAAGGAAGAGGTGGGGGGGGGAGGGTAGGGCAGAAATCGGCAGTCATAAAACTCTAAAGATAAATGCTTGGGATGATTATATACAAAATTTAAAAAAAATTTTTTTTTTTGGTTGGGTCATTTAGGGGAGAAGGGGAAGGAGGGGGTAGGGCAGAGAAGTACCAGTTTTCGTCTCACCTTCGTCATTAAAGCTTAAAAATGTTATTTTTAAGGAATGTAGGCTTAAGTAAAATAATTTGTCAAATTTTTATGCTATTTTTGCCTATAATAACGCGGGCGGGGTCAAAATATATTTTTATTTTATTTAATGGCTCCAAGTTTAAGGCGTTGGACCGTATTTGACATAAAAATATATCATTTGCTTAACAAAACAACCAAAAAACTTTAAAAATTATGTTGTTTTTTCTGGGTTGGTTTAGTTCTTCTTAGGGGAACTTTTTTCCCTCTGGCCCGATTTAGCCCATCTTCGAACTTAACCTGCTCTAAGTTTTAAAATATATTTACGCAAAACTTCAAGAGTCTAGCTATTTTCGTTTGGACTGAATCGTGATTTCCACAGACGGACGGACGGACGGACGGACGGACATGCTCAGTTCGTCTTAGATTTCATCACTGATCAAGAATATATATACTTTATGGGGTCTGAGATGGATAATTCGATGCGTTACAAACGGAATGACAAAGTGAATATACCCTCCAAATTCTTTTTTGGAGGGTATAAAAATTAAATTTGTTTAGATCACAATTTGATAATTACTAAAATCAACCAGTGTATATCTCAAGCACTGAGTCAAGTTCAATAGTTGATATGGCAGTTTATTTTTTATTTTATAGCAACAATATAGCTAGCATTATTATCGGTATCCTCTTTTATATTCATAGTTCTTTCTATCTTTTGTTGTATACGTAGGCTTTCGATCGTATATCTCTTCCTTTCTATCTTTTCTCTATCTAAAATTTTGACTTTGTCAAAATCCAGTGAATGTTTCTTGTCGATAACATGGGCTGATAAAGCTGTCGATGTTTTTTCTTTAGCGATATCGTTTTTGTGTTCTGACATTCTGGTTCCCAAGTTTCTTTTTGTAGTACCTATATATATTAGGTTGCATTCTTCTTCATCATTGCCTTTATATTGTAATTCGTATACTAAATCACATTGTTGTTGTTTCTCTGTTGGTGCTTTGATTCGTGTGAATATACTGCTGAGTATTGTGTTTGGTTTGTATGCAAATTTGATGTTTTTATTTTCAATTGCTGCTTTTATTTCTTTCTTGTCCGTCAAACCAGGAATAAATGATACACTGTAAAAATAATTTTTGATTTCTTTGTTAATTTCCTCAGCAGGTGTTATTTTTTTGGTCTTGTTTTCTAAATTTACAATGGTTTCATTGATTAGGGCATTTTCCGGAAAACTGTTCTGTTTAAGAATTGTTGTGACTTTTTTAATAATTTTAGTGTGGAACTGTTTATTACTAATCTTTAGGACTCTGAGAATAAAATTCTTTGCAGTATTAACGATCTGACTTTTAGGATGTGTTGCGTTGAAATTGATAATTCTGCCTGAAGAAGTTTCCTTAGAGTACCAATCTAAGACGATATTGTTTTTTATCCTATGTAAAGTTGTGTCCAGGTAGTTTATGCAACCATTCTTTTCATATTGTCTATTTTTGAACGCCGCTCCCTTTAGTGGGCGTTGAAGTACGATATTATATAAAGGAACTCTGTCCCACCAAGTTAAACATCTTAAGTTCACTTACTACATATTTGGAGGGTATTTAAGATTCGACCCGGTCGAATATCACGTTTTTACTTGTTGACTTTCATAATGATATAGCGTATAGGCTTTTAGCTCCGTCAAATCAAACGGCATGTTCCTGTAAAATAGGACGCCCAACGTCATCCCTAAATGAAGATATTTCAATTTCTCTGGAACACATGACAGACAAAGGAAGATGCAAAGTGAAAGGGTCAAACCAGCTACAAGTGCTCAAAGTGCAATGTTTTCCTGTGCATTCCCAATGGAGAAATTGCTTCAAGGATTTTCATTATATATCAAATGAATAAATTATAGGTAAGAATTTATTTTGGTTTATAATTTTTAATTTATTTATGTAAATATTTGTATATATTGTTTTTAGTGTAAAAAATTTATTTCATGTGTTAAAATTACTAAAATAAATAAAAACTCAAATATAAATATATATAAAATACTGGCATTTTTCTTTACCATAGCCGAAATATGTACCCATATGGATACAGTCCAAAAACATATTTAGGGTAAATTTTTTTTTTAAATCGATTATTGATTGTTATTGCTAGAGCCATTTACAGTAAAAATCCAAAATATTTAATATATTTACCAACCCAGTAAAAACTTGTAGCGAAAGGGTTAACATAAGGCAGGGATGGATAACAAATAATTTTCAATTTTATGAAATTTTTTATTTGACACATTGTTGTCACAATACTATTATATATAAATGAAATTTATTTGTTGGTGGTTAAGCAATGTCTATATGCATTTCATTGGTGCTTTACCAAATCGTCAGTAGAGTTTAACCACAGTTTTGAAAAGTTAAAAACCTCTTATCTTATGCATATACTTCCGAAAACCATCTGAGAGTTCACAACTTGTAAATTACAAATTATTTTCAAAAATAGCAACAGAATAAGAATAGTAGGCCTTAAAACTCATACAAAACCACCAACAAATAAATTTCATTTATATATAATAGTATTGTGACAACAATGTCTCAAATAAAAAAATTGATAACAGTTTCCAAATATAATTGACCTAAAATTACATAACATATAATTTCAAACAATTTGTGGATTTAAAAAAAAAATGTGTTTAATATTGAACAAAAGATGTTTAATACTTTTAAACATATTGTGTTTAGTTTCCCCCCTATTTTAGGTATATATATATATATATATATATATACATATATATATATATATATATATATATATATATATACATATATATATATATATATATATATATATATCTATATATATATATATATATATATATATATATCTATATATATATATATATATATATATATATATATATATATATATCTTTAATTTAAACCTATATAATTATTTTTTTTTTATCTTGGACCAGCACTCAGGGGATATATGCAATGCATTGCGCCGGAACTGAAAACGAGGAATAATATTGAGGGGACAGATTAGGAAAGATGAGAAGATAGACAGTTGTTTTTGTAGCTATTTCAACCTTTTTACTTCGCCGGCTAATTTTTGCTACAGGGCCGACGAAGGTGAGTGCTGTTACTCTGCTTTTAGTACATGATAGTGTCAGTCGCTGCCAATTATGTTCAATGATCAGTGACTATGCCTTCATCATTGAAACAGGCTGGCAACAACAAACACAACCACGCACTAATGCTGTTCAGAAGAATTCAACACAATATTTCATGACTCAGCGCGGGCTCGAACTCACGACCCTCCGCTTCATAGTCTCGTGTTCTACCACTTCAGCCAACAGCACCCACAAACATGTACTTGTACAATTATTATTTAAAATTATATTTATTTTAAAAAAGATATAGAAACTTACATAAAAACATATTAAATATTTAGTATCTCAAATTCTTCTGGTTTCTTGACCTCTTCTTAATTATTATTGTATTCTGATATTTTTAAGCTTAAGGTCTCTTTATTTTAGTTTCATTTTTAATTTTAATATTACGTCACTCCTTTGTGTGACTTCTTCAGGATATAATAAAATAATTAATTTCCTGAAGAAGTCACACAAAGGAGTGACGAAATATTGAAATTAAAAATTAAACTAAAATAAAGAGACCTTAAGCTTAAAAATATCAGAATACAATAATATTTAGTATCTCATTACTTATTAATGTACGTACATAGTACATATGTAAAATACAAACTAAAATAAAAATATTTATTTCAAATGAATAAAATGCACTGATAAGAATTATTATTATTGAAATTTTTCCGCATCTATAAAACAAACACTTAAACCCATTGCTTTTTTCAAATTTTTTTCACAAACTTGGCATTTTAACAGTTTGTTTATACCTTTTTTTATAAATATCTCAAATATTACTTGTATATATTTATCCTTCACAGAAAATATCAGGCCACATGCTATAAAATAAAAACTCTCTAATGCTTCATCTTTAAGAAAAAGTTGCAATTATTAAATTAACTGTTGTGTATGTACTTGGATATATATGTTTAATTTTAAACATTTTTCATATTGTTAAGTCACATTGAACACATTTTTAAACACAGTCGTTTAAAAGAAGAAAATTTTTACATAATATTTTTAAACATATTTTTAAACATAATTTGTTCAAAAATCCACAAATTGTTTGAAAATATATTTTGTGTAATTTTAGGTTATTCGGTGTTGTTGCCGACTATTATTGACGTAAATTTCAACAAAAGTGTTTTAGTGTGTAGCATTCAACCAAGGAACGACATATTTTATTAGTTTCAGGCTAAGTTCATGCATGCATTTGTTTTCCGGCACTATCTCGTCGGCAATTAGGCGGGGCTTAGAACTTACCTCATGTTGGATACCCCTTTATATTACATTTGATCAAGCACATCTTGTCCTATAACGCATGATATGAAAGCAAGAAAACAAACAAGTTGTGCGTACCCAACAACCAAATTCGTACATAAAAAGAAATATTGTTACTCTCCCTTTCTTTACGTTTTGGCTTCTCTTTATCATAAAGCACGGATGTATAACAAGTACTCTTCGATTTTATCTATATATTGAGTAGAAGAGATTTTTGTTACTATTCATATGTTTTGCATTTATTGTATATAACACAGGATTTTTATATATTAGCTTCAGACTGATGAAAATTTTATTTATTTTGTAAACTTGTGTATAGTACATGTTGATTTAAAATAAACATTTACTAGCTTATCCTCATCTATATAGCCTCGGTACTCTTTTGATCTTAGTAGGCCGACCACATGTCTATCAGATAACCGATTGCGTACTTTGCTTAGAATTATTTTCATTGTAGAAAATACGCCTTAACAATTATATGGGATACCAGACATTATATACAATTTGTAGATTTTTGTCTTCAGTCCCTTTAATAAACAAAAAATAAATTTAATAACCCAAAAAAAGTGTGTGTGCAACTCATACAAGGTATAAGTGAAACTTCTGAAAAGTCCCTGATTAAAGAACTTATTGATTAGTATTAAAAAAATGTACAGTCGCTTATTGTGAACTGTATAATTACTGAAAACAATTCCAATTTCATCATTTTCAATATTCTTCAATGAGGAGTTTTATTTAATTTTATGTTCATATATTTTCCGCCAGTATTCACGATTCTTTTCACGTTTACCTTTTGGCATGATTGTAGAATTAATTTATCAAGGAGATGAAAATATTGATACAAATAAAAATTCATCAGAAATCAACACACTTATACTAAAACTTTCTAATACGCAGGCGCAAACAGATATATTAAACACATACTAACATAACACGTAGAACGCTCGAACCTGGAGCAAGATAGATATAGATATACTGAGTATCCACTGCACAGGAGCATACATATGGACAATGTTTAGTAGACGAAGAGTCGCACAAAGAGGAGACCGAGAACGTCTAATATGTTCCATTTCATGTTCTCGCCGGCTGATTCCTATACATTTATGTGTTTGTGTCTCTATGAGCACATACCTAAATACGGGCGGAAAGCGGAACGTTTTTTTCTGCTGACCTTTAACGGTGAAATGCCATACCTAAACAAAAGCGGCAGCGTTATGTAAAAACACAATAAAATCAGGGTTATCAAACAAACAAATTAAACAACCCTGATTATTTTAACAGCTGGACGGACGACATTTGTGATTTTGTTATTGAAATTTTGTACAAATTACAAAAGTGCATACATACATATGTATATAATCATATTGTAAATATTTTCGTACCACCATTTTCTAATACGAAGTGCACAAATTTTTTCTTTTATTATATAGTTCACTTTTGTAAATCTTTGCTCATTTTCTCTGGTTACAATTCTCTTCTTTTGCAACCAACTTCATTAGAAAACGCTCTGTCAAAATCGGATTTTCCAATAGCAAAGCGTTGCCGCCGCATTATTTCGGTATGCTCCATACAAAATGTATGGACATGAGAACTTTTGACAGCTAAAAAACGCTTGCCGCCCGTATTTAGGGATGGCAGTATGGCAGTGAAGTCAATTACGGTTGTGTTGGTGAGGTTACTCTCTCTAACATACAGCGGGAGAAATATACGGTTGCGAGGCTTAATTAATGACCTTTTCATTTTGTTTTCATGTAGAAACATCGCAACCTACACGATAGTTAAGTAAATTTTACTTAACCGCTATTGTCTAACGGTCTTATGCAAAAAAGCTATTAATTGATGCTTGAAGTTCACGTCAGTTAATAGCTGCTTTAACGGATGTTTTAATAATGTTTTGTTTATTTTTAATATAAAATTAAATTTTTTATTTATTGTATCAAAATAATATATATACTACATAAAAAAACATAAACTAAACATATTTATAATAGTGCAAAATAATAAATACGAAATTTTTTTGTTAAGAGTTTAAAGCGATTATTACAAAAACAACCATTCTTTACTTGTGTTGATTGTATATACATCACTATAAATTTTATTGTTTTTACATTAAGGGTGTTAATACTTTGAATGATATTGTAGTGTATTTCATGTTTAATACACTTATTTTTAATTATTTTATAATGTAATACACTTATATATATTATTTGTAATTATATACACTACCCTAATATATTACTTCACTTTACCTATTTTTTATAATACAACAATTCAATATTATAAGTAAGAACAAATAAAACTACCTGTTAATATTGGAAGGGTCGTTGGAAATATACCAAATTTGTATACCGTTAAGTTAGTATATAAGAAACAAACTTTTCAAAATAAAAACATTACTTACTTATCAGCCTTAAAATCGGCTCTTTCAATTACATTAGCATTCAACTGCTATGAACAAAAAGGCATAATAACTGCCTAAATATTAAGTCAAGCCAGTGGCGTTTTTAAGCGCCGGCTCCAACACATAGTTTGCGTCATCCCATTTTTGCGCACATTACATGGCGATCCTGCCAGGATACTGTCGCAGATGGCGATACTGTCGCAGATACTGCTTAACGAATTCATAAAAAAGAAGGTAATAGTAATTGAAAACAAAATTACGGACAACAATACCAACCATTCAAAGAAAAAAGCATGGGTAGAAGTGGCAGAAGGTTATGTACATCAGATATGCATCTATGTATGTAAACAACCACATGATCATTTCCTTTTTTCAAATATCTTAAATTTTTTAGCTTCAACAGCTTATGTGTCGGGAGTCAACGCACAATAACACAGCTCAAAAATCAATGGATGGCTACCAAAATTTTATTCTGGTGATGTTCCACATCCCCTGCTGTCTACTTCAATCTCTTGTTTTACCAATGTTACAATTTTCCTCACTGTTTCCTTGCTAAAACGGTACTTCCTTTTGAATTGGTCATCTACAAGAGAGAAGCCATCAAACCTTATTTTTTAAGTTCGTGCCCCATAATTTAATGTATCCATTTTTAATATAAAAATATACAAAACTGAAATGCTCTCATTAAAAGTTTTCACAAAACATTTGTAAAAAAAGGATTTAACACCTTTAAAGTACATGAGTGGCTACTTTAAATTATTTGATGTTAACTTCGGTTTGCAACACGTGTGTTAATCGTTTTTGCATGATACTTTAAGGAATTTTGCTTAACATTGGTTTACCAGTCTGTGTTAAGTTTTTTTGCATTAGGCTGTAAATGATGAATAAATGTAATATGAAGTTTACCATAGCCAAATAAAGTCAACATACAGGGGCTCACAGCTAATTTTATGCAGCAAAAACAGATATTTAATTTTAAAATTACTCCATTTTTTACCTGAGCATTTGGTTAGTTTAAATACAAAAGAAACAACTTTTGCAAAAAGCCTACTTATTTATTTATTTTTTTCGTGTTTATTTATTTACAATATTTTTACAATTTCTACTATAATAAACTCTAGTACAATATAATACATATTTAGGTATATACAAAATTCCAGAAACGAGCTCTCTAGTATTTTGGATATAATATTAATTTTCATTTTCAAATATAATAAAACTTTAAATGCATTGAAAAATACAAAAGTATATTTTTATTTGCGATGAAAAATTTTTAAAAAACATTACTTAAGTATACAAAGCAAAAATAAAAACAAAAGTCCAAAATTAAAAACAAAAAAGTTCTATATTTTACTATTCCGTTATCTACCAAAACTTTTTAGTTTTTGTGCTTTGCAATGCAAGAAAATCTTTGTTAGCTATACTTTTATCATATCTGTTTGAAAAATTTAATATATTGCAATCAATTGCTTCGATATAGGCACGCCTATAATTATGATAGAAAATTGGTATACCGTTATTGTCCTGCATAATCTTTAATCTATCTAATAATAAAAATATGGGGGGACCATAACCATTTTGTAGAGCATTATGTATATATTCAAGTCTTCTGTAATAAGGTGCCATTATCAAATTATTTTCATTACATGAGGTACATCTCAAAATGTAATTTCGTATTAAACTAATTATAAAATTATATATTCTTTTAACGTTTGACGTATTATATAACTTTCTATTAGATACATATATTAAATAATTACTGTGCGACGATCTAAATAATCCTGTGCAAGCTCTCAAACATTTTCTTTCGAATACCCTTATTTTTTCTTATATACGATGGTGAGATATTAAGCCATATCGGACACCCATATGTTAGGATTGGTCTAATTAGCGATTGATACATAATTAGTTTAACTTTGGGTTTTAAATATTTTGAATAAAATAGAGCCTTATACATAAAAAATTCTCTCTGAACTTTCCTAATTGTTTCAGTAACATGATCATTATAGTATAGGAATTTATCTAATTGAATTCCTAAATATCGAACAGTTTATTTATTAGGTATATTATAGCATTGCTTAAATTCGATTTTATTCCAAAATATTTTCAATTCCTTGTTATATTATTGTTACATTTACTAACAGGTGGTCTAAATAAAATTGTTTCACATTTTTATACCCTCCAAAAAAGAATTTGGAGGGTATATTCACTTTGTCATTCCGTTTGTAACGCATCGAAACATCCATCTCAGACCCCATAAAGTATATATATTCTTGATCAGTGATGATATCTAAGACGAACTGAGCATGTCCGTCCGTCCGTCCGTCTGTGGAAATCACGATTCAGTCCAAACGAAAAGAGCTAGACTCTTGAAATTTGGCATAAATATATTTTGAAGCTCAGAGCAGGCTAAATTTAAAGATGGGCTAAATCGGGCAAGAGGGAAAAAAGTTCCCCTAAGAAGAACTAAACCAACCCAGAAAAAACAACATAATTTTTAAAGTTTTTTGGTTATTTTGTTAAGCAAATGATATATTTTTATGTCAAATGCGGTCCAACGCCTTAAACTTGGAGCCATTAAATAAAATAAAAATATTTTTGACCCCGCCTACTTTAGTGGGCCTTATTATATGCAAAAATAGCATAAAAATTTAACAAATTGTTTTACTTAAGCCTAGATTCTTTAAAAATAACATTTTTAAGCTTTAATGACGAAGCTGAGACGAAACCCAGTACTACTCTGCTCTACCCCCTCCTTCCCCTTCACCCCCTAAATGACCCTACCAAAAAAAAAATTTAATTTTGTATACATATAATTATCCCAAGCATTTATTTTTAGAGTTTTATGACAAAGTGAAATGTTTCCCCCACAGCCGTTGCCAGAATGACCCCGCCAAAATACAGTTTTTATTCCCTCCAAAGAGAATTGGACCCCATAAAGTAAATATATTCTTGATCAGTGATGAAGTCTAAGACGGTCTAGCAATGCCCATACGTTCGTCTGTGGAAAACATGATATTGTATATTTTTGAACCCCGCCCCCTTTAGTGGGCGTTGACGTACGATATTATATAAAGGAACTCTGTCCCACCAAGTTAAACATTTTAAATTCACTTACTAAATATTTGGAGGGTATTTAAGATTCGACCCGGTCGAATATAACGTTTTACTTGTTTTTATTAATTTTCATGAACCAGTCAACTGAAAACTGCTTTACTACATTAAAATGCTCCTTGAGCTTTGAATTTATTTTTTCAATTGCAGAGTCAGCGCGATATATAATGATATCACCTGCAAATGCTATAATATTATATATTCTTTTAATCAGATCTAAAATGAAAACGTTAAACAGAGTAGGCGAGTTAACTGTTCCTTGCTGCAGGCCATTAACAATTTTAAATGATTTATTACTTTTGTAATTTCGATAGAATACCTATATTCGCGTGACTGCGAATGTAAAAAAAGATGAGGCAGAGCCAAAAGAAAAAAAGGAATCGGAGATCATTGCATCTCAAGAGGCCTCCTCATAAATCCTCCTCTGAATAAAGATGCTGCTGCTGCATCGAAGTAAAACGGCGACCCAAGCCCTGATGGAGAAAGTAATTAAAGGTAAGATACACGTTGTGTTCATACAGAAACCATGAACAATTAAGAACGAGGTTTCTGGCTTGAACGACTGTAATTATCAAATTTTTTATGCAAAGACCAGGTCTAGACCCACGGCGTGCATACTATGTCATAAGGGACTAAATTTTTTTTCCCCCAGAACTATCAACATCAGACACCACAACTTTAGCATATGACAGTCGAAACATGTTGATGGCTTCACTGTATCTACCCTTGGATACCCTGGCACTCCCACCAACTTCGGAACTGAGGTGCAACATATCTTCCTCCAGGAGTAAGGGTAGGAATATCTTAATAGGCTGTGATCCCAAGTCGCATCATCTCTCTTGCGGTAGTACTAATTGTAACAATAGAGGTGATGCGTTATTTGAATATTAAATGGAAAATAACCTCTTCACAGTCAATACTGCAAAAAATCAACTTTTATTATTTAGGTCTAGTTTATGAAAAAAACTCGTGAACTATCCGCCACTAGTAGATACTGTAGGCGCATAGATTCAGAGACAAATATACTAAGTACTGATATTAGGGAATCCTTTGAGGACAATTGTTCACTCCGAAATGGGCGAAACCGAAAAGAAAAGCCTTAGATGACGGGTCAACTTATAAATCTAAAGAGACAAACCAGAAGGCTCTGGTTCCTACTTGCCCTGTAGGAACTTGATATAAACTGGGAAGAACATAAAAGTAAACGCGAATCCTGGAAGTTTTTTTGGGAACAGATAGATAGCGATAGTGAAACTTCCAATATCAAGAAACTTCTGTCGAACACCCATACTTAGCCTGAAACACTTGTCGACTCGGAAGGCAGGAGGGCAGAAACGATGGAGGAGTTATTAGGATTTGTTATGGTTGCACACTTCCGGACGGGACAGGAGAGCTGTAACATGGCATGGAGGGGGCTGAAGTTGTCTTTATTCCAAAACCAGGCAGGGAAAGCTATGCAGATCCGAAAGCTTACAGACCGATAAACTTAACTTCAATCTCACTAAAAACATTGGAACGAATCGTGGACACAATGTTGAAGAAGAATACCGAATAATAAAATGAAATTTAAACAACACGTTTATATTAGGGGAAGGTCTGTTGAGACAGCCCTACAGGAACTTGTACATTATATAGAGAGAACCTTCGATTTAGGTATGTCCTAATACTCGACTGGAGGTTATCCCGGAAGTACCATATAGAAAGCAGGGCAAAAGGTCCAAGGAGTCTGGACCACTTGCAGAAGGGCATTCGGGTCCAAATGGGGAATGACCCCAAGGTTGACCCCAAGGTGTGGTAAGACCAATTGTGACGTACGCCTCGTTAGTATGAACATCCTTAGGAAAGAAGTTTAATATCAAACACCTTAAAAAAATACAAAGACGGTGCTGTATCGGCATTTGTGGCGTAATAAGAACCACATCAAGTAAGGCGATGGAAAATATTCTATCAATACTACCTATTGATATACAGATTAAATACGAGGCAGCTCTGGCTGCTACAAGATTGATGGTAATGGGTGAGTGGACCTTATAACTATCCTATACACGGACGGGTCGAAGATTGGTAACTGATCGGGTGGAGGACTCTATGACAAAGGTCGTAACTTTCGTAAATAACACAGTATTTCAAAGTGAGATCGTGGCTATTGCGGAAGGGATAAAATAGTAAAAGAAATCGATAACAGACTACCAGTTCGTTAATTCACGGATAGTACGAAAGTCATCGAGGCTCTGAGGAATTATGCGGTTCAATCTCGGTGTGTACTACAATGCAAGGATGAGATTAATTCATACACGCATTATGGAAGCATAGAAAGAATATTGGTTCCAGGACATCAAGGAATACCTGGATATGTTGAGGCAGATAGACTAGCAAAGATTTATTGTATACAACAAAAGATTTTTATATATTGGCTTTGAACTGAGGAAAATTGTATTTATTTTGTAAACTCTCTTGTAATAAATGTTTTTAAAATTAAAATTTATTAGCTGGTCCAGATCGATATGGCCTCGGTACTCTTTTTTTAGTAGGTCGGCCACATTTCTTTCGGATAATCGATTGCGTACTTTCCATAGAATTATTTTCATGAAAGAATATGTGGCTTTACAATAATAAGGGGTACCAAATATTGAATACAATTTGTAGATTTCTTTTTTCAGTTTTTAATAGACATTATTAGTATATAATTAAAGAAAAATAAAAAATTTTGCTATTCAATTACTTTTACATATAAGATGAAGTTTAAATTTTTCAGCTTGGAAGTCTGGTTTTGTTCTTATTAAAGCTGTGTAGCTACGAACAAAAAGACAAAAACCCATAATGGAATAAAAACAACAGAAATTTCTATACCATTTTGTATGGCAGATGAAACAGGATTGGTTGAGACTCCATTGATGTTAGTGTTATATCTATCTCTTTATATCACATCTGTTAAAGAATCTTTTGTCATATTACGCTTAATATGAAAGCAAGAAAACAAACAAGTTGTTCTTACCCAACAACCAAATACATACATAAACAAGTAAAAACGTTATATTCGACCGGGTCGAATCTTAAATACTCTCCAAATATTTAGTAAGTGAATTTGATATGTTTAACTTGGTGGGACAGAGTTACTTTATATAATATCGTACGTCAACGCCCACTAAAGGGGGCGGGGTTCAAAAATATACAATATCATGTTTTCCACAGACGAACGTATGGGCATTGCTAGACCGTCTTAGACTTCATCACAATTCTCTTTGGAGGCTATAAAAACTGTATTTTGGCGGGGTCGCTCTGGCAAGGGCTGTGGGGGAAACATTTCACCTTTGTCATAAAACTGTAAAAATAAATGCTTGGTATAATTATATACAAAATTAATATTTCTTTTTTTTGATAGGGTCATTTAAAGGGCAAAGGGGGAGAGGGGGTAGGGCAGAAACAGATACACATAAAACTGTAAAAATAAATGCTTGGGATGATTATACACAAAATAAAAAAAATTTATATTTATTTTTAATAGGGTCATTTAGCGGGCAAAGGGGGAGGAGGGGGTAGGGCAGCAACAGGCAGTCATAAAACTCTAAAGATAAATGATTGGGATGATTATATAAAAAATTAAAAAAAAATTTTATTTTTGTTAGGGTCATTTTGGGGGCAAAGGAAGAGGGGGGGGGGGGGTAGGGCAGAAATCGGCAGTCATAAAACTCTAAAGATAAATGCTTGGGATGATTATATACAAAATTTAAAAAAAAAATTTTTTTGGTAGGGTCATTTAGGGGGCAAAAGAAGAGGTGGGGGTGGGGAGGTAGGGCAGAAATCGGCAGTCATAAAACTCTAAAGATAAATGCTTGGAATGATTATATACAAAATTTAAAAAAAAAAATTTTTTTTGGCTTATCCTGATCTATATATCCTCGGTACTCTTTTGATCTCAGTAGGTCGACAACATGTCTATCAGTTAATCGATTGCGTACTGTGCTTAGAATATATTTTCATTGTAGAAAACACGCCTTCACAATTATAGGGGGGTGCTTTAAAATCATGTGAAGTAAGGCCATGATGCCTTTATTGCTCAATTGAATGGGAGATAAAGCGATAATGGCCTTATTTCCCAGTCATTGAGAGTTAAGGGCATATCCAATATTGCGCGAAATGAGAGATATAGCCATATTTTTTTTGCGAATGTGAGATAAAGCCATATTTTTTTAGAATATTATTATGCATGGTGTAAACATTCTGTAAAAGGGAAAATCCTTAGTTATGATTGGAAAAATAACAACTAAGAATAAATATTTTGAATTCATTTATTGTTTAACCAAAATTAAAAAAAAAAACAAAAAACCCAACAACAAAAACAAACAAAGAAACAAAAAGTTCAATTAACTCTGATGTAATAAGCACAAAATCAATGGGTATTTACATACGTATTACCAACAAAAAATTGCATGAACATCTTTTATGACTGCTCTACATATTGGACATAATGTTTGTACTCCTAATGCGTCACTGTTGTTTTTCATTCAGCGAAGCCACTTTTCGACATACATAGAGGAGAAAATATTTAAGCCCGGCCAAAGGCCGGCAATGCAGAAAATCTTTCCTCAGCGAAGCCACTGTTCGACATACATAGAGGAGAAAATCCTTAAGCCCGGCCGAAGGCCGGTAATGCAGAAAATCTTTCCTCAGCGAGGCCACTGTTCGACATAGATAGAGGAGAAGATCTTTAAGCCCGGCCGAAGGCCGGCAATGCAGAAAATTCCTCCTCAGCGAAGCCACTGTTCGACATACATAGAGGAGAAAATATTTAAGCCCGGCCAAAGGCCAGCAATGTAGAAAATCTTTCCTCAGCGAAGCCACTGTTCGACATACATAGAGGAGAATATCCTTAAGCCCGGCTGAAGGCCGGCAATGCAGAAAATCTTTCCTCAGCGAAGCCACTGTCCGACATACATAGAGGAGAATATTCTTAAGCCCGGCTGAAGGCCGGCAATGCAGACAATCTCTCCTCAGCGAAGCCACTGTAACGTAGTTTATTTTTCCAGCTGAGGTATGACTCAGTCGCTCCAGGTTCGTATCAAAGGTCTACTTCCTTTCACAATAAAAACACGAATATTTTAGGTGATGTATGTATTCGGGAACAAAATGTTTATTGAAACGAAACATAAACTATTTAGATTATCTTAAAGTTAGTGGATTACATTTTCAGTATCGGGGCTGCGCTGATTCCTCTGCTACGCCGCTCTGGTACTTAGGCTGATAATACTCGCCTTCTGTTCGGGGTACTTATGAAGTAAGACAGGTAATATTAAGTTGTATTCGGGTTAGAAATTATCAACTACGAACTCAAGAGTATTCGGAGGCTCGAGCTCGGCTACGGATTAGTACGACTACAAGAGTATTCGGAGGCTTGTAAACGGCAAAACTACGAACTACGAAATCAAGAGTATTCGGAGGCTTGAGCTCGGCTACAGATTAGTACGACTACAAGAGTATTCGGAGACTTGTAATCGGCAAAACTACGAACTAATTTGGTTAAATATTAGTACTTGAACAAGAATCGGTAGAGCTCTCGGACGACAATTCAAGAATATTGTTCTTGTAATTATCGTTCGTACGATATCGCTAATTGCTCCCCGATTGTGTGCAAACCTTGTCTACTTATCGTTGTCATCATATGAAGCCACTGAGAATTATTAGCAATGTTAGGTTTTCTTTACCTACATTTGCTTGTATGTTGTTATGTATGTATGCGCGTGCATGTGTTTTCTTGTGTTACTTGTTTTGTGCTGGTTGTGCTATTAGGTAAGTGTATTTGTTCTTTTGTATGGATTATTGCTAAGCAATGTGTTTTATTGTGAGTACATGCTATAAATACACTAGCCAGCATACTTTACTAGTGGTATTGGGTGAGGGTATTTGTAACGGCACGTTACACCACTGTTCGACATACAAAGAGGAGAAAATTCTTCAAAACTGAAATGAGAGATAAAGTCATTTTCTAATATTGCTAATGTGAGCTAAGGCCATGATGGCTTTATATCCCATTCAAATGTTAAAAAAAATGGCTTTATCTCCCATTTGATTGAGAGATAAAGCCATCATGGCCTTATTTCACATGATTTATAAACTGCAGGTGTTGTCAAGACATTATCTAATGAAAACCCCGCGTAAGACTCTAATACGTTTACAGAGCTTTGGCAGCTCTAAAATTAAAAGTGTATTATCTGTATCTTTGCTTTTCGCCACTCTTGCTAAACATTATTGGTATGAAAAATGGGAATCGCCATGTAAAAAGCAAAGCTCATTTTCTTAGCGCAGAATATTTTTCAGTCATACAATTTACATCGAATTGATAAGACTTATCAACATCGTAAAGTGTCGAGGCTGTATTTTTTTGCGGAAAATTAATAATAGTGATATAGAAAATATCCTAATTGCATTAACGGATGAAGTGCAAATTTGTTCAGAATATGAAGATAATTTGGAATATGTCGAAACATATGATAGTTCTAGTAAAGATGATATTGATGTAGAGGCAGCTGCAACAATGACATCAAAAATCGGTGGAACAAGATATTACAAACAACCCGTTACAAATAGTCAAGGAAGAGTCCGAGCTGGAATATTCAGATCAAATAAAGAAAGTATGTAAAGTTTATGGGACTCTGAGAAAGGAAGGCTGATTTTTAGAGCAATCATGCCTTTGAAAAGATTAAAAAATATTTCTAGAGTGATAGGATTGGACAATTAGGATACTCTCAGTGAACGGGAAATTTTAGATGAGTTTGCACCGATACGTGAGTTATGGAATATGTGGATTGAAATATTGCCCAAACTTTGCAATCCATCACCAGATGTAACAGTTGATGAGCAATTAGTCGCGTTCAGAGGAAGGTGTCCATGCCGGCAGTATATACCATCGAAACCAGCTAAGTATGGTATAAAATTTTGGGTGCTCTGCGTTTCAAGTAACAGTTATGTCTAAAATTAACAACCATATGCAGGCAAAGAAGTTGGAGCTATGCCCGAAAGTAATCAAGGTATGCGAGTATTTCTCGATTTGACAGTTGCCCTGAAAGGTTATAATGCGACTGCAGATAATTTTTTCGTATCTTACTAATTGGGACAAAAATTGCTCGAAAAACAAATTACATTAGTTGGAACGATATGTAAAAATAAAACTGAATTGCTCCCTGAGCTTTTGTCAACTAAAGAAACGCCGGTATTATCATAATTTTTTGTCAAATAATTACTTTATGTAACCGATGTGATAATTAATATTGAAATCCATTTTTATTTATTTTATATTTTTATACTAAGAAACCTTTATCTACATTTCTTTAATACCTGAATTTTTTCTTTATATAAAATAAACATTTGTATGCGTTAAATAAACATAATATATAGCTTTAGTATTTCAATTAAAAGCTTAAAATAAAGCATTAATTTTTAAAATTTGGGTCAAATTTGACCCAAAGAACGTTGACGTAAGTAACATTTGAGGACCTTATCAAGGTTAAATACCAAAAAAATATAACAAAATTTTGTTATTCAATTACTTTCATATATAAGATAAAGTACTTTCCATAGAATTGTTTTCATATTAGAAAATACGCCTTCACAATTTTATGGGGTACCAAACATTATACACAATTATGAAATTTTTATTTGACATTTTGTTGTCACAATACTATTTTAAATGAAATTTATTTATTGGCGGTCAAGCAATGTCTATATGCATTTCATTGGTGCTTTACCAAATCATTAGTAGACTTTAACCACAGTTTTGAAAAGTTAAAAAAGTTTTTAACTTTTTTAAAAAGGTTTTTACTTTTCAAAACTGTGGTTAAGGTCTACTGATGATTTGGTAAAGCACCAATGAAATGCATATAGACATTGCTTGACCACCAACAAATAAATTTCATTTATTATATACAATTTGTAGATTTCTGTCAGAAATCAGAAAATGAGATTAAATACCAGAAAAAAACTAAATTTTGTTATTCAATTACTTTTACATATAAAAGTTTAAACTTTTCAGCTCGGAAGCCTGCTTTCATTCCTATTTCATAACAGTTTGAATATATATTTGTGATTATTGTATATAACACAAGATTTTTATATATTAGCTTCGGACTGATGAAATTTTTATTTATTTTGTAAACTTGTTCATAATACATGTTCATTTAAAATAAACATTTATTACCTTTTTAGGAATATTATTACATATCAAGAAAATGAAAAAACAATGCAAGCGGAAAAATGTATGCAAAGTACAGGAACGGAAATCTAAAAAGGAGAAAGCTTTTGAAATCAGAACCGTAGCAAGTCCGACGTCATTGCATCTCTTATTAACTTTTGTGCCAGTAATTAAAACCTAATTCCAAAATGTATATATGTTTTAGGTGTGGTAAAAAGTTTGATAAAGCTAATACATAGTACATTTGAAAGTTGATCATTTAATGTCAACTAAGCTCTTAAAAGTTGAATGTGCTCAAAACAACTGTAACCAAAAATATACTTCATACAGAATTCATTTAGAAAAACAACACCGAACTAATGCAAGTACAACCTTAAAAAAGAATTTAATTAAAAACCCAGGTGATATATTATCGACGGATTTGAATGGGTCTTATTAAAACCCTGAATGTTTTGTTGATAAAAAAGAAGTTGAAATGGATTTAGAAATTATAAAGAAGAGAGCGTTGCGTCTGTCTTTGCAATTATATCAGGAAAACTATAAGCCTAGAAATAGAGCTATTGAAATACAAAATTCAGTTTCAGTAGCTTTTTCATCCATTTCTGATTCTATAGAAAAATATATTAATAATCCACTCCACGAAGATTTGAAGTGTTAACTGAACTTTTGTAAAAGTCATTTTGAATAATTTATGACGGAATATGGACTTCTAAAAATTTTGAAAGAACTAAATTTATATGAAAAACCAAAGTTATTTACAATCAGCAATCAAATTTCAGAGATTCTTATTAGTAGGAATCCTATTTTGGAGCCCAAAATCAATTTTTAAAATTCCCAATCTCTTAGAATTAACTCTACAAAATGCTAAAAAATTTCTCAATTAAATATTCTTCAAAATTTCACAAACGGAGATCTGTACAAAACAAAATTATTGAAATACGAGTTTGATTTAATTATTCCCTACGTTCCTTATTTTGATGATTTTCAAATAAACAATCCTCTCTCTATATGTGGTTGTTACATTACTTTTCCTTCAATGCCACAACACTTATGATCAAAATTAGAGTTCATATTTAGGGTTGCATTTATATCTTCTACAGATTCACGGAAATGAAAAAACTTGTTATCACTTAGTACAAGAGTAGTAGTTGAAGAAGGTGTTGAAATTATAATCTATCAAAAAGTTCACAAAGTACATTTTATTTTGGGTGTGATTATTTTGTTCAATCATTTAATTCTAAAAGATTTTGCCGTCTCTGTACAAGAACAAAGCTCCAAATGCAATCGGATGCAGTTCAATATATGGATTCTTTAAGAAACAAAGAAATTTACAATCTTATTGTCATAGAAAATAATTTTCAAGAAACTGGTATTAAAAACCGGTGCATTTTCGAATATATTCCAAATTTTCATGCCACAGAAAATTTTTGCTTCGACGTTATGGATGATATATACGAAGGCGTTTGTATTTACGATGTATGTAATGTTTTACTTGGGTTGATTGATGAAAAAGTTTGAACTTTAAGCTGTATTAACAGCAGAAAAACTCTATTTCAGTATGGAGAAATTGAAGTTAGAAACAATTCTATACCACTAGATTTATAGAGATTAAAAGCTAATTGTTTAAAGATGACCGCTAGCGAAACTATTTGCTTTATTAATTTTTTGCCTTTAATGATCGGCGATTTAATTCCTCACGGAAACAACCATTGGGAAGTTTTCAAATTATTATTGGAAATAATTGGTTTACTCTTAAAATCAAGTTTTATAGAAGACGATTTAATAAAATTGGAGAAATTGATTAAAAATCATCTTATACTTTATTTAAAATTATACGGTCCTCTAAAACCAAAGCATTATTTTCTTGTCCATTACCTAACAGCTATTCGAAAATGTGGCCCTTTTAAATATCTGTGGTGTATGATCTTTGAGGCTAAGCATAAAGAGGCAAAAATTTATTTCAGTAATACTACATCAAGAGGAAATCCATGTCATTCGTTGTCTTTAAAATCTGGATTAAAATTTTCAAATTTTTTGTTGAAACACGAAAATCATTTAGAACCTAATTTTATTATTACTTCTTATAGTAATGGAAACTTATTAGAAGAAGAGTTATTTTACAAAATAAGTAAGCCAGCACTAGATATTCAAAATTGCAAACTTTAATGATATTATATATAAAGGGACCCGATATAAAACATACTTTTACATTAAAGAATTTGACAATCATTTGCAATCCTTTGAAGTTGGTACACTTAACCAGGATAAATCTTTTTTAATACAAAATTTAGATTTTATAACCCTCCCATTTCATTTATATCCAATGAATAATGAAAAAATTTATTTTAGAATAAAGTCAATTTAAATGTTCGTTTTACGTTAATTTAAATGCTATATATTATGTACGTATACTGTTGAAAATTTTAAGCAATAACTTGAATTTTTATTTTAATGGGAATAGATTGGAAAAGGAACGGAAATTTTATAATCCACAACGAATGGTGTCAAATTGACACCATACCGTTGCAAATTTGACACCGTCACGGTGTCACTTCAACACCGACATGGTGTCAATTTGACAACGGAATGGTCTCAATTTGACACCAATACGTTGTCAATTTGAACCAGTTTGTGCTCGGTTTGACAACGTCTACGATTTCAACATTTCGTTGTCGATTTGAACGCCGTGCTCAACTTGACCACAAGCCTTGTTGCTACACTTTCGACACTGATTGTAGTCAATTTGAGCACGTATGGTATCATTTTTTCTCTGGGTGTACTCTTTTGATCTTAGTACGTTGACCACATGTCTATTAGATAAACGATTGCGTACTTTCCATAAAATTATTTTCATGGCTTCACAATAATTTGGAGTACCAAACATTTAGTACAATTTGTAGAGTTCTGTTTTCAGTTGTTTTAATAAACAGAAAATAAGTTTAATTACCACAAAAAATAAAATTTTGTTATTCAATTACTCCAACATATAAGAAAAAGTTTATCAGCAGTATTCACAAAAAATAAAGTAGACTTGATCAATACTTTAAAATAAATTTTGTATGAAATTTTCACTTAAAAGCACACTTGAAGTACACATTAAATTTTGTGAATACAACAGTAAATATTTCTGCTTGGAAGCCTGCTTTTATTTCTATTAAAAGCTGTGTATTAGTAGCTACGAATAAAAATACAAAAGACAACGGAGTAAAAATAACAGCCATTTTTATTCCATTCTGTATGGCTGATGCAACAGGATTGGTTGAGACTCCATTGATGTAGTTGTTATATCTATCTCTTTATATCACATCTCATAAAAAATCTTTTGTCACTTTTCGCATAATATGAAAGCAAGAAAACAAACAAGTTGTGGTTACCCAACAAATTCGTACATAAAAAAAATATTGTTACTCTCCCTGTCTCTAGGTTTTGGCTTCTCTTTAACATAAAGCACGGATGTATACCAAGTACTTTTCAATTTTATTTATATATTGAGTTGAAGTGATTTTGCTACTACTCATTCATATGTCTTGAATATATAATAAATGAAATTTATTTGTTGGTGGTCAGGAAAGTCTATATGCATTTCATTTTTGCTTTACCAAATCATAAGCAGACTTTGGCCACAATGATATGCATTCATTTAAAAAAGTATTGTGACAACAATATGTCAAATAAAAATTTCATAACAGTTTGAATATATAATTGTTATTATTGTATATAACACAAGATTTTTATATATTAGCTTCGGGCTGATGAAAATTTTATTTATTTGGTAAACTTGTTTATAATACATGTTCATTTAAAATAAACATTTATTAGCTTAGCCTGATCTATATAGCCTTAGTACTCTTTTGATCTCAGTAGGTCGACAACATGTCTATCAGCTAATCGATTGCGTACTGTGCTTAGAATTATTTTCATGGTAGAAAACACGCCTTCACAATTATATGGGTTACCAAAAATTCAATACAATTTGCAGATTTCAGTCTTCAGTTGTTTTAATAAAAAGAAAAAGAAACAAAATTTTTTATTCATTTACTTTTATATATAAGATCAAGATAAAATATTTAAGCTCCGAGGCCTGCTTTCATTCTTATTAAAAGCTGTGTAATTTTAGCTACGAATAAAAAGACGAAATATATAATGGAGTAAAAACAACAGCCATTTCTATACCATTCAGTACGACAGATTCTATAGGATTGGATGAGACTCCATTAATGTAGTTGTAATATATATCACTTACCATCACATGTGTTCAATCATCTCTTGTGGTAAAATGCTTAATATGAAAGCAAGAAAACCAACAAGTTGTGCTTACCCAACAAACAAATTCGTACATAAAAAAATATTTTTACTCCCCTTGCTTTAGGGTTTGACATCGTTTTAACATTAATCAGGGATTGATAAGAAGTACTTTTCAATTTTATCTATGTTCCAACTACTCGTATGTTGTGCATTCATATTTGTATATATTGTATTTAAACCCGTTTATTCTACATATTGATTGTCTCAATTATATAAGTGTCTTTTGTTTGTTATGTGGTCAAGTTTGTCTATTTGCCTGCATTTCATTGGGTCTTACACCAAATCATCAGTAGACTTTAACCTAATTAAAAATGAAAAAAAAACCTTTTATCTTATATATAAACTCCCAAAAATGAATTGATAATTACACAAGCAAGTCCACAGGACTTAAAATTGCAGAAAACACAACAAACTAATATTATTATAAAAAATATGGAAAATTTTAATTCCTTTTATAATAAATAATCTTTTATAATAAAGGTTTATTTAAAATAAAAACTTACTAGCTCATCCAGATCTATATGGACTCGGTGCTCTTTTGTTTTTAGTAGATCGGCCACATATCTACCGGATAATCAATTGCGTATCTACTATGCTTAGAATTATTTTCAAGGTAGAAAATGCGGCTTCACAATAATAGGAGGTATCAAACATTGGGTATATTTTTGTAGATTTTTAGTAATTAAACCTGTTTTCTGTTTATCAAAAAACTGAAAACAGGTTTAATTACTAATAAAAAAACATAATCCTGCTATTCAATTACTTTCACATATAAGATAAAGTTTAAATTTTTCAGCTCGGAAGGCTGCTTTTGCTCTTATTAAAAGTTGGGTATTAGTAGCTACGAATAAAAACCCAAAAAACATAATGGAGTAAAAACAACAGCTGCTTCTACACTATTCAGTATGGTAGATACAACAGAATTGGTGAGACTCCATTGAAGTAGTTGTTATATCTATCCCTTTCTACCACATGTAAAAAGCACCACTCATCCTATAACGCGAAATATGAAAGAAAGAAACAAACCAGTTGCGCACTTATGTTTTGCATTAATAATTGTATATATTGTATATTGCACAAAATATTAATATATTAGCTTCAGAGTGATGAAAATTTCATTTATTTTGTAAACTCGTTTATAATCAATGTTAATTTAAAATAAATACTTATTTGATCTCCATATATAGCCTCGGTTCTCGGTTCTCTTTTGTTAAAACAATAACATGTTAACATCTGGTTGATACAGTTCACGGATTCTTTTTCACAATAAAATTTGTGTAAATAGGAATTGTTATCACATTCAACTAAGCCACCTAATAAGTGGTGATAAACACAATACACATGAGCACTGATGATGAAGGTGTTGCGGCTTTCGAAAACAGCTGTTCTGCTCTGCTGTGTAAGTTGAATAAAACTGATGTTGACTTTTGTCTGTGCCTTGGAATATTTATCATGTCTTTCTGAGATTTAAAAATAAATTTCGAACACTTAGCCTATGAATCTTAATTCAATTTAATATAGCTATATAAATGTTCATGAAAATACTTACTACATACAAATTTAAGCTATGGCTTGAGCTACCAATAATAAAATTGGAAACCGTTCACATGTACTTAAGTATAAAATTCAAACCGAAAAAGTTTGACTTAGATATGATGGAACAAAAAAATTCAGAAATATGGGACATGAAGAAAGATAATCAAACGGTAACACAGGTATTAAAACAATAACATGTTAACATTAGTTGGTACAATTCTCGGATTCTTTTTCACATTAAATATTGTGTATATTAGAACTATTATCACATTCAACTAAGCCACCTAATAAGTGGTGATAAACACAATACACATTAGCACTAATGATGAAGGTGTTGCGGCTTTCGAAAACAGCTGTTCTGCTCTGTTGTGTAAGTTGAATACAACTGATGTTGACTTTCCTTTGTGCCTTGGAATGTTTATCATGTCTTTCTGAGATTTAAAAACAAAATTTCGAACAATTAGCCCATGAATCTTAATTCAATTTGATATAAAACCAAATTTTGTTATTTATTAGATACCGTATGATTTTTTATTAGTCGAACTTTCTTATGTAAATTGTTAATTTTATCAACGGGCTTAAGTTCGAATCTGCAAGACTGCAAACCTTTTTTATACCCTCCAAAAAAGAATTTGGAGGGTATATTCACTTTGTCATTCCGTTTGTAACGCATCGAATTATCCATCTCAGACCCCATAAAGTATATATATTCTTGATCAGTGATGAAATCTAAGACGAACTGAGCATGTCCGTCCGTCCGTCCGTCCGTCCGTCCGTCTGTGGAAATCACGATTCAGTCCAAACGAAAATAGCTAGACTCTTGAAATTTTGCGTAAATATATTTTAAAACTTAGAGCAGGTTAAGTTCGAAGATGGGCTAAATCGGGCCAGAGGGAAAAAAGTTCCCCTAAGAAGAACTAAACCAACCCAGAAAAAACAACATAATTTTTAAAGTTTTTTGGTTGTTTTGTTAAGCAAATGATATATTTTTATGTCAAATACGGTCCAACGCCTTAAACTTGGAGCCATTAAATAAAATAAAAATATATTTTGACCCCGCCCACTTTAGTGGGCGTTATTATAGGCAAAAATAGCATAAAAATTTGACAAATTATTTTACTTAAGCCTACATTCCTTAAAAATAACATTTTTAAGCTTTAATGACGAAGGTGAGACGAAAACTGGTACTTCTCTGCCCTACCCCCTCCTTCCCCTTCTCCCCTAAATGACCCAACCAAAAAAAAATTTTTTTAAATTTTGTATATAATCATCCCAAGCATTTATCTTTAGAGTTTTATGACTGCCGATTTCTGCCCTACCCTCCCCCCCCCCCACCTCTTCCTTTGCCCCCTAAATGACCCTACCAAAAAAAAACTTTTTTTTTTTAATTTTGTATATGAACATCCCAAGTATTTATCCCTCTTCCTTTGCCCTCTAAATGACCCTACCAAAAAAAATTTTTTTTAAACTTTGTAATCCCAAGCATTTATCTTTAGAGTTTTATTACTGCCGATTTCTGCCCTACCCCCCCCCCCCCCCCCCTTTTTTTGCCCCCTAAGTGACCCTGCGAAAAAAATTTTTTTTGTTTTAAATTTTGTATATAATCATAACAAGCATTTATCTTTAGAGTTTTATGACAAAGGTGAAATGTTTCCCCCACAGCCCTTGCCAGAGCGCCCCCCCAAAATACAGTTTTTATACCCTCCAAAGAGAATTGTGATGAATTCTAAGACGGTCTAGCACGGTCTACGGTCTAGACGTTCGTCTGTGGAAAACACGATATTGCATATTTTTAAACCCCGCCCTCTTTAGTGGGCGTTGACGTATGATATTATATAAAGGAACACTGTTCCACCAAGTTAAACATTTCAAATTCACTTACTAAATATTTGGAGGGTATTTAAGATTCGACCCGGTCGAATATAACGTTTTTACTTGTTTATTATTTTATTAATAAATGAATTTGTTCAAATTCTATTTTATTAATTTATATTACGATTGGAATATTAAGAATATTTTTCAATAATCATCAAACCAGCAGAACGGATCAGTACTGATTTCGAGGCCGCTACGCCATCTCATCAGCCTTCTTTGTTCAATTTTCCTCTTTCGCTTTTTCAGAGATACATGGAATATTGGGAATATTAATCGTCAGGGTTGGGGAATTTCGTACTAACCAAAAATGTAATAACTTAAAAAAAAATATTAATGTGATTACTTCTCATATTCAATTTTCGTTAAAATATTGGTTAAATAGTTGATATTCCTACTAACTAGCACCACTTGTAAAAGTGGAAAAATTGAACAAAGAACGCTGATGAGATGGCGTAGCGGCCTCGAAATCAGTTCTGATCCGTTCTGCTGGTTTGATGATTATTGAAAAATATTCTTAATATTCCAATCGTAATATAAATTAATAAAATAGAATTTGAACAAATTCATTTATTAATAAATGAACTTGCAGATTCGAACTTAAGCCCTTTGATAAAATTAACAAGTTATTTATTACCTTCACATATAACATATAGTGAAAATTTGTCAGCTCGGTGGCCTGCTTTTATTATACCCTCCAAAAGAGAATTTGGAGGGTATATTCACTTTGTCATTCCGTTTGTAACGCATAGAAATATTTATCTCAGACCCCATAAAGTATATATATTCTTGATCAGTAATGAATTCTAAGACGATCTGAGCATGTCAGTCCGTCGGTCCTTCTGTGGAAATCACGATTCACCCCGAACGAAAAGAGGTAGACTCCTGAAATTTGGTACATATATATCTTGATGGATTGCACAGGCTAAGTTCGAAGATGGGTTATATCGGGCAAGGGGGAAAAAAGTTACCCTAAGAAGAACTAAACCAACCCTAAAAAAACAACATAAGTTTTAAAGTTTTTTGGTTATTTTGTTAAGCATATGATATATATATTTATGTAAGATGCGGCCCAACGCGTTAAAGTTGGGGCCATAAAATATATAAAAATAATTTTTGGACCCCGCCCTCTTTAGTGGGCGTTATTATATGCAAAAATAATGTAAAAATTTAACAAATTGTTTTACTTACGCCTACATTCCTTGCGCTACCCCCTCCTCTCTCTTCACCACCTAAATGACCCTACAAAAAATATATATTTTTGTATACAATTATCCCTAGCAATTATTTTTAGATATTTATGTCTGCCGATTTCTGCCCTACCCACCCCTCTCCCTTTGCCCCCTAAAAGACCCTTCCAAAACAAAACAAAAAAACTTAATTTTGTATACAATTATCCCAAGCATTTATTTTTAGAGTTTTATGACTACCGATTTCTTCCCTACCCCCTCCTCCCCCTTTGCCCGGTAAATGACCCTATAAAAGATAATAAAAAAATTTTATTTTGTATATAATTATCCCAAGGATAAATTTTTAGAGTTTTATGACAAAGGTAAAACGTTTAACCCACAGCCCTTAACAGGGCGACCTCGCCAAAATACAGTTGTTATACCCTCCAAAGGGAATCGGACCCTATAAAGTATTAGTGATGAAGTATAAGACGGTCTAGCAATGCCTATACGTCCGTCTTTAGAAAACATGATATTGTGTATTTTTGAACCTGCCCCCTTTAATGGGCGTTGACGTTCGATATCATATAAAGGAACTCTGTCCCACCAAGATAAATATGTTAAATTCACTTACTAAATATTTGGAGGGTATTTAAGATTCGACCCGGTCGAAAAAAACTCGACCCGGTCGAATATAACGTTTTTACTTATAAAAGCTGTGTATTTGTAGCTAGGATTAAAGAGACAAAAAACATAATGGAGTAAAAACAACAGCCATTTCTATTCCAGTTTTATACCATATGCAACAGGATTGTTTGAGACTCTATTAATATCTACCTCTTTCTATCACATGTAAACAAGCATCTCTTGTCCTTTAACACATAATTTGAAAGCAAGAAAAGAAACAAATTATGGTTAATATACAAACAAATTCGTGCATTAAAAAAAAGCTTTTTTTGTTACTCTCTCTTTCTATAGGTTTTGGCTTCTCTTTAACATTAAAAAGCGATGGATAACTAGTATTTTTTAATTTTATTTATAAATTGAGTTGAAGGGGTTACTACTTCTCATATGTTTTGCATTTATAATTGTATTTATTGTATAAAACACAAGATTTTTATATATGTACATATGTATATTAGCTTCGGACTGATGTAAATTTTATTTTTTAAACTCTTTTATAGTAGATGTTTATATAAAATAAATATTTATTAGCTCATCCAGATCTATATGACCTCTCTGCTCTTGTGTTCTTAGTAGATCGGCCACATATCTATCGGATAATAGATTGCGTACTGTGCTTAGAATTATTTTCATGGTAGAAAATGCGGCTTCAAAATAATGTAGGGTACCAAACATTGAATACAATTTGTAGATTTTTCTCTTCCGTTGGTTTAATAACAAGAAAATAAAATTAACTACCAAAAAAAAAATTTTTGTTATTCAATTTCCTTTACATATAAAATTTTAAATTTTTCTGATCGGAAGCTTACTTTTATTCTTATTAAAAGCTCTGTATTAGTTGCTACGAATAAAAATGCAAAAAACATAATGGAGTAAAAGCATCAGCCATTTCTATACCATTCAGTATGGCAGATGCAACAGGATTGGTTGAGACTCTATTGATATCACTGTTCTATCCATCTCTTATATCACTCTCATAAAGCATAATTTGTCATATTACGCATAATACAAAAGCAAGAATACAATAAAGTTGTGGTTACGCAACAAACTAATTCGTACATATAAGACAATATTGTTACTCTCTCTTTCTTTAGGTTTTGGCTTCTCTTTAACATTAAGAAGGGATGGATAACAAGTACTTTTCAATTTTATCTATATATTGAGTTAAAGGGATTTTTGCTATTACTCAATTATTTTGAATATAAAATAAATGAAATTTATTTGTTGGTGGTCAAGAATGTCTATATGCATTTCATTTTTGCTTTACCAAATTATCAGTAGACTTTAACGACAATGAAATGCATATATACATTGCTTGACCACCAACAAATAATTTTAATTTAAAATAGTATTGTGACAACAATATGTCAAATAAAAATTTCATAACAGTTTGAATATATAATTGTATTTATTGTGTATAACACAAGATTTTTATATATGTTAGCTTCGGGCTGATGAAACTTTTATTTATTTTGTAAACTCTTTTATAATAATTGTTTATTTAAACAAAAATTTATTTGCTCATACAGATCTATATGGACTGGGTGCTCTTTTGTTCTTAGTAGATCGGCCACATATCTATCGGATAGTCGATTGCGTACTGTGCTTAAAATTATTTTCATGTTTGAAAATGCGGCTTCACAATAATATGAGGTATCAAACAATGGGTAGTATTTTGTAAATTACTGTTTTCAGTTTTTGATAAACAGAAAACAGGTTTTGTTAAACAGAAAACAAGTTTTAATTAAAAAACATAATTTCAATTACTTTCACATATAAGATAAAGTTTAAGCAAAATTCCTTAAAGTATCATGCAAAAAAGATTGTTAGCTTAACACACGTGTTGTAAACCGATGTTAACATCAAATAATTTAAAGTAGCTACTCATGTACTTTAAAGCTGTGTTATATATTTTTTCACAAATGTTTTCTGAAAACTTTTAATGAGAGCATATCAGTTTTGTGTATTTTTATATTAAAAATGGATATATTAAATTTAATAAAAAGAATCGGTAAAATTATTTCTTTCGATGTGAAAATTTTGGTTCAATGTGTAATTTTTCATTTAGAACGTATAAGCCAAATAGCGGGCTACTATCGGGCACGAACTTATAAAACAAGGATTGATGGCTTCTCTCTTCCCGATGACCAATTCAAAGGGAAGTATCGTTTTAGCAAGGAAACAGTAAACAATATTGTAACATTGATAAAAGAAGACATTGAAGTAGACAGCAGGGATGTGGAACATCACCAGAACTACAAGTTTTGGTAGCTTTACGTTGCTGGGGACGAAGGGAAGTAAGTATAATATTCCCCGATAGAAAACTGAATAAAAATTTGCTTACTTTTAATGTCAAGACGATGCTGGTGACCTTCATGGCCTAACACAAAGCACAGTCAGTAGAATTTGTGCTAAAGTGTCTCGCGCTTTAGCGAAACATGCTAGAGAATTTATAAAAATGCCCTCTTCTGTTGAAGAAGAAGCGGAATTAGCAAAAGGTTTCAAAGGTGTTCGCAATTTTCCGGGATCTGTAGTTCCAGTTGACGGCTGCCATATAAAAATTAAGAAAACTGGTGGTGATGCCGCGCAATATTACATTAACCCAAAGGATTCTATTCGCTCAATGTTCAGGTAATGGAAGGTGTAAATTATATTTACCTATCTTTAATAAAATTTTCTTAAAGGTCGTTTGCGAATCGCGTCTGAAAATATTGGACATTGTTGCAAGAGGGAGAGGCAGCACACACGACTGCCGGAAATTTAATGAATCGGCAATAAAAGTACGGTTTGAAAACGGATAATTTCGATGGCATTTGCTTGGTGATTCTGGCTATAAATAAGCGCATATTGCAACCCGAAATACAGTTGAGCGATGTTTTGGTGTTTGGAAGCAGAGATTTCGGTGCTTGCTCGATGGTATGACTGTAAGCTTTTCAAATGCTAATATATTAGTTGTAGCCTTAGCTGTTCTCCACAATGTTGCAATAGAAGCAAACGATGATTTTTCAGGTAAGCTTTATTTTAACATGTACTTACATATATTTTTAGTTTAATTATTCTAAATCAAAAGTAATTTTTAGATGATTTTGAAGCAAATGAGACAATTCAAGTAGAATCAATTGAAAGCGAGGAAGAATATTTAGGAAGAAGAGAAAATGCTATACTTAGAGCATTTATTGGCAAACATTTCTAAAACAAATTAAATTAAAAGAAGTAAAAATAATATATTTATTCATGTACATTTTTATTTAAAAATATTTATTAATTTTAATATATATATATATATATATATATATATATATATATATATATATATATATATATATATATATATATATATATATATATACATCTATTTTAATTCCTATATTACTAAAGAATTACAATGGAAATTAATAAAACATAAATAATTCAAATATTGCAATGTTTATTTTAATTTACTTAGGTTCTGTACTAGATTACCAAAACAAAAATTAAATTTCATGAACTAAAAAGTTTTAAATAAAGTTTGTATGTAAGCAATTACTTTTTTTCCTTTCCTTTGTCATTTTGTTTATTTTTTCGTTTTGTTAAATGAAATCATACGTACCAACAGAATATGTGCTATATAAAAAATTTCTGTCTTTAATTAGGTCGTGCTCTAAATTTAAGTTTCTTAATTTTGCCTTCTTCACTTCCAATCTTGCCTTTTCCACCTCCAATTTAGCTTTCTCGACCTCCAGTCTCATACTTTCAACCTCTAATTGATTTTTATGCAGCTCTTCTCTGCACTTCATGTCAAATTCAACCATATCCTTTATATTACACTCATTAGATGTTTTCTTATGGATTTTCTAATGATAAACATAATATTACATATGAATCAATAATAAATTGCAATATTCAATGCATATACAAACCTTCTCTATGAGAGGTGAGGAAATGGGTGCATTTTCTTGCAGTTCTGCTGTCTCCGTTTCTTCCAAACTTTTATCTTTATTTTCTAAAGTTGTCCCACTATCTTCGACGATCTTCAATATAAAAGAATAGTTTACTTAATAATTTTTACTAATTGTTATGAAATTTTCATTTGACACATTGTTGTCACTATATTATTATATATAAATGAAATTTATTTGTTGGTGGTTAAGCAATGTCTATATGTCTTGTGATTTCAGATTGTATAAAGGCGTAGAACAATAAAATAGATTCATATCGAATATAATTTGTTTGTTGGTTTAAGTTTGTATGAGTTTCAAGGCCTACTATGCTTATTCTGTTGTGATTTCTGAAAATAATTTGTAGTTTACTAATTAATTGTGAATTCTCTGATGGTTTTCAGAAGTATGTGCATACGATAAGAGGTGTTTAACTTTTCAAAACTGTGGTTAAAATCTACTGATGATTTGGTAAAGCACTAATGAAATGCATATAGACATTGCTTAACCACCAAACAATAAATTTCATTTATATATAATTTTTACAAATATAATTTGTTTGTATCTATACTTACATCTTTCAACACAGTATCCGAATCAAATTCGTTGGAATCTACACAGAACTCATTCGGCAGCCATACTGTTATGTCATCGGTTACACATTCTTGTGTATCTAGTGACCCACCACCAGTTGTCATAATTTCCTTGCGTCGCTCCGATACTTGCTTTTTTGCTGCAATTTTGGTAGCCATCCACTAATTTTTTAGCTGTGGTATTGTGCGTTGACCCCCGACACATAAGCTGTTGAAGCTAAAAAAATTTAAGAAATTTTTAAAAAAAGAAATTATCATGGAGTTGTTTATATGTACATATATGTATGTGTGATGTACATACCTTCCTGCTACTTCCACCTATGCGTTTTTCTTTCAATGGTTGGTGTTGTTGTCCGTATTTTTGTTTTCAATAACTCTTACCTATTTTCTTATGAGTTCCTTAAGCCGCATCTATGACAGTATATATCATCAGAGTATTAACACACATTTTTAACAAATAGTTAACCATAATAACAAAAATATACTTACTCTGTCCTATTCGCTCCAGTTTTCGGATCTTTTTTTTCAAATCGTCTGACTTATCCATTTTTTATTAACTTGACAAAATTTATGTTCCTATACACCAAAATTTCTTTGCAAAATAATGTAATAATAATAAAATTTATAGTGATGTACATACAATCACACAAGCAAAGAATGGTTGTTTTTTAAGTAATCGGTTTAAACCCTTAATAAAAAATGGCGTATTTATTATTTTGCATTATTATGAATATGTTTAGTTTATGTTTTTTATGTAGTATATATATTATTTTGCATATGGGCATTTCCAAGATTGCGAATGGGACATTCGTACGCATTCAAGTTAAAAAAAAAATATGAAAACATAACAATTTTTAAGCTCTTTATAACGGTTTAATTGCATTTCAGTAGCACTATTTTTGAGTGCAAAATGCAAATTGTACAACTCTTACATTCTCAAAATACTTTAAAAAAACATAGCATTGCAAACGGGACAAGAAATGGAAGTCATTTTTGGCAGCATGTGGAATAATTGAAAAATTAGCGAATTTAGTCGTATTTTTTAGGAGCAAATTTTTTTTAAATATAATAGAATAATAAAGCTTGCTTCATAAAGTTATTCCTTTCCAATAGCTTTTATTATTAAAAAAAAAATAAAATTTATAACTATTGCAAACGGGACATTGCAAACGGGACATAATTTCCAAAAATTATTTTTTAGTGTTTTCTTTTTATTACATATTTGAAATAAATAAAAAATATACATATTTCAAGTAAAAGAAACTAAATATAATAAAATATCAAGATAATTCCGGAATTTTCATTTTTAAAGAAATTTAACCGTTATTTGTTGTTGATACAATAAGTGTATAAAAAGAGTGCAATCGTTATGATACTTAAGAGTCACTAATAACAAAAGGAAAAAATTACAAAAAGAGACGCAAAGTGTAAGAAAACATACATCTTGCAAACAAATTTACTCAAAATAAAAATGGAAATATATTTTTAAGTTAATAAATTATAAAAATTTAGACAGTTCTCTAATTAAATTTGAAAAAGAAAAATTTTTTTCGCGGTTTTTAATATTTCTGTCGTGGTTGACCTTTTTCTGGAAATGCCCATATAAAGAATTAAAAATTTTATTTTATATTAAAAATATAACAAAACATATGTAAAACATCCGACTATCAGGATATATTAATACTCCCTATTTTGCATCGCTAACTATAATGAGACAAGAGAGAATGATGACGTTGCCAGCATGAACATGTAAAATTATTTGAAGTACGCAATATTTGACGTACTGTTTTCGAATATATTTTTTTAACATAGGTATGTTAGCATTAAAGTAGCCATTAACTGACGTGAACTTCAAGCATCAATTAAGAATTTTTTTGCATAAGACTGTGAATTTTTCAGCTCGGAAGCCTGCTTTTGTCCTTATTAAAAGCTGTGTATTTGTAGCTACGAATAAAAACACAAAGAACATAATGGAGTAAAACAACAGCCATCTCTATACAATTTTGTATGGCAGATGCTACAGGATTGATTGAGATTCTATTGATGTAGATGTTATATCTACTTCTTTATATCACATGTGTTCAAGTATCTCTTGTCCTATTACGCATAATATGAAAGCAAGAAAATAAACCAGTTGTGCTTAACGAAGTTTCAAACAGAATTCAACCCAATCTCTCATCAATTCAGCAGATTCCACCCACAGACTATATTTTGAGCAACACTCAACGGGGGGAGCATGTTAATACATAATTTTATTGTCTTTATTTTAAATTTATTGAACCTCTGCATATATTTTGCCTACTTAATACATAATTTCATTGTTTTTTATTTATTTTAATTTTATTGAACCTCTGCATATATTTTGCCTGATTAATACATAATTTTATTGTTTTTCATTTATTTTAAGTATATTGAACCTTTGCATATATATATTGTCTACTTTTAGTTAATTGAATTGCACACCTTTTTTTTGCTTTGGTTTATTTATAATTGAAACTTGCTATTTTTTGTTCTTTGGTTGTTTATTGTAACTTTAATTAATTCGCTTATTCACTTATTTTTTTTTATTTATTAAATTTGTAAACCCAGCAGAAATATTATTACCAAATTAAACATAACCTTTATTGTAAAGTTAATATATAAAAGTTGGAAATAATTACTAAAAAAATCACTCTTTTATTTTGAAAGCAAAAACCAAGTCTTTTTAGTAAGAGAAAGCAACACAGTGAAAGTGCTGTTGTTGCAAAAATCAAACTCAAGTTCAAGATAGTTAAAGTGCTATATTGAACATCTTTGAATCGAGGTAAAGTTCAAGATAGATTAAGTGCTATATTGAACATTTTTGATAGCTTTGAACAAGTACTTTTCAATTTTATTTATATATTGAGTTGAAGGGATTTTTGCTACTACTCATATGCTTTGAATATATAATAAATGCAATATATTTGTTGGTGGTCAAGAATGTCTATGAGCATTTCATTGGTGCTTTACCAAATCAACAGTATACTTTAACCACAATGAAATGCATATAGACATTGCTTGACCACCAACAAATAAATTTCATTTAAAATAGTATTGTGACAACAATATGTCGAATAAAAATTTTATAACATTTTAAATATATAATTGTATTTATTGTATATAACACAATATTTTTATATATTAGCTTCGGACAGATGAAAATTTTATTTATTTTGTAAACTCTTTATAAAATAAAAATTTATTAGCTCATCCAGATCTATATGTCCTCGGTGCTCTTTTGTTTTTAGTAGATCGGCAATATATCTTTCGGATAATCGGTTGCGTACTGTGCTTAGAATTATTTTCATGGTAAAAAAAGGGGCTTCACAATAATATGAGGTATCAAACATTGGGTATATATTTGTAGATTTCTGTTTTCAGTTTTTTGATAAACAGAAAACAGGTTTAATTACCAATAAAAAAACATAATTTTGCTATTCAATTACTTTCCCATATAAGATAACGTTTAAATTTTTCAGTTCGGAAGCCTGCTTTTGTTCTTATTAAAAGCTGTGTATTTGTAGCTACGAATAAAAACACAAAAAATATAATGGAGTAAAACAACAGCCATTTCTATACAATATTGAATGGCAGATGTTACAGGATTGGTTGATACTCCATTGATGTAGATGTTATATATCAGATACGGGTGTTTCATAGCACAATTGTGCTGAGATCATTCACATGTATTCTTACCCTCTTTAATTTAGTCGCTGATGAGACAGCGACGAATGAATATCAGGCGAATGCTTACCAATTTTTTTATAAATTTTTCCAGAATATTAGTCTAGCAAACAATTTCAGTCGTGATGATATGCGAAAAATATTTTGTCATAACCAATGCTTTCGATAACATACAATGCTTTTTATAAAATTTTTCTCCAATAACGGACTATAATAATTCCCCTAATTTAGTAATACACTTAGTCTTATTAATTAGTCCGTGTAAAATCTTATAAAAAATATTTTGAACATGTTTCCCATATGAAAATGATCTTCCAAGCCGACAAATATCAACGCTTATTAAGTTTGATAGATCCAACCGCATATATTTTATTTTTAATTAAAAATTTTACGTACTCAACGTTTTTTTCAACTTAGAAAATGTTGGTACTCTTGTGTTAATATATAATTCACCATTATCTTTGAAGTGCTTGGTTTTTTGTTTGGTGGGTAGCTCGCAAGTTCAACACATACACAATTTACCAACACATTAACGGTGCCCACCACTGTTATATATATATATATATATATATATATATATATATATATATACATATATATAGGTATATATATATATATATATATATATATATATATATATATATATATATATGTATATATATATATATATATATATATATATCTTTATATCACATGTGATCAAGAATCTCTTATTCTAAAACGCATAATATGAAAACAATAAAAAAAACAAATTGTGCTTAGCCAGCAAACAAATTCATACATCAGAAAAAATAGCTTTTACTCTCCCTCTGATTAGGTTTTGGCTTCTCTTTAACATTAATCAGGGATGGGTAAGAAGTATTTTTAAATTTTATCTATATATTGAGTTGAAAGGCTTGTTGCTACTACTCGTATGTTTTGCTTTTATAATTGCATATATTGTGCATAACACAAGATTTTTATTTATTCGCTTCGGACTGATGAAAATTTTATTTATTTTGTAAAATTTGTTTATACTCGTATGTTTTGCTTTTATAATTGCATATATTGTGCATAACACAAGATTTTTATTTATTTGCTTCGGACTGATGAAAATTTTATTTATTTTGTAAAATTTGTTTATAACAAATGTTAATTTAAAATAAATATTTATTTGCTCATCTGCTCAGATCTATATGGCCCCGGTACTCTTTTGTTCTTAGTAGGTCGCCAACATGTCTATCGGATAATCGATTGTATACCTTCCATAGAACAATTTTCATAGTAGAAAAGTGGCTTCACAATAGTATTTGCTACCAAATATTGAATACAATTTGTAGATTTCTTTCTTCAGTTCTTTTAATAAATAATAAAAACCAAATTGTGTTATTCAATTACTTTTACATATAAGACAGTGGTGTTCAGACCATAGAACGATTGTTTAAAAAATGTACACACAATTGTCATGCTCTTATAAAAATTTCAATTCAGTCGTCGTTGAGCAAGCGATGAGAACACATGCGGGTGGTTATTGTCATATTAGGTGTGTTCATCTACTTTACTAGTAAAAATTAGTAACGAGAGAGTAACAAGAAATTTTCCACAATTACTCTCAAAAATGTGAAAAAGTAAATGAACACTTTACTAGCTAAAATTTGCAAGTTAAAGTAGTGTTGTAATATATAGGTATATATGAGTACTCAATAGCTACCCCTATATATTTTGGACAAATTATACATATATACATATTATTATAAAAATAATGTAATTATGGTCATTTATATTCAGCATTCTCGTGACTGGCGTTTTTCGAGTAGGGCTTGTAATAGAATAATGAAAAGGTTTGCAATTTTATTTAATCTAGTACTAGGCGTAGTCGAAATACGCTAAACACGATTAGGATAATTAGCTACTTTTGAATAAAATGAATTAATAAAATATCTTTTTTTTAATTAGTTTATACGTTATAACAGTCTGCGCAAGCAAATGTGAGTTAAAAAGGAGAATTTTTGTTAGTTGTTGTCTAACATCAATACCCTGCCTTGGCAATCGTTTCCAAACATTTGAACACAAAAACGTATAGGCTATAATAATAAACAGCCGGCGAGAAACGGGTAAAATATATATTTTAAAGGAAACAAATTTAAGCAATATAAATTTTTATTGTAATAAAAAGCTTTATCCAAAATGAAATATAATGTTGCTGCCACGATTAAAACCCCAAAAGCAGTAAAAAGGTAATTTAATAAATTATGTGTTAATTTAAACTTATTTGCAAATATATATCTGAACAAATTGAATTATTTGCCTGCTTGGTGTAAATTACCGAGTAGCTAGGTACTCATAATATTTACAACACTAAAAATGCCGGAACATCCTTTGCCGCTGATGTACCAGATACTGTGTTGCTTAGTTCAATTCCATTAGACATCTTATTTTGCTTCTGTAGTTCCTAAGTTACACAAAAATAAATTTGTTATCTTTTTAATACTTTTTATTGTTTTAAAAGTTTACATTTACTTACAATTTCATAAATTTTCCAAAATATTTTTATTTTCAACTTAATTTAGAAATATTGTTTTATAAACACAAACACAAAACAGCTGTTTGAATAATTATTACAAGTAAAAATTTTACTTGTAAAAACTTGCAATAATTTTTCTGTATCTCAATTTTTTACGCTCCTTCGCCGCTCTCTCGTTGCAAATTTTTTGGGTTAATGAACGCTTTCTAGTAACAATTGTTACAAATTTGTAAAAATTTTTAGTAAATGAACACAGCTATTATATCAGAAACTTATTAAGCATTGTTGTTGCTTCTAGTTGGACGAAGCATAGCACAAGCGATTCAATTACAATTGAACATGAAAGTTAAAGTCGAAATTGAATTACATCTGAAGTAAAAGATTTCGATAAAATTAGTAGTCCGGAGTTTTGGAAAAATTTAGATTTTGCGATGTGTCCCCAGCTCAAAAAATTTATTTAAAATATATATAATTTTTTTCCACTACTTATGTGAAAAAATTTTTTCAAACATGAAAAATGTTTGTTCTAAGCAGCGAAATAAAATAACTTCTTTGAACTTAAAAAATATTTTACTAATTCGAAATTGTCATGCAATTATTAACATGGAATGTTTTATTTAAATATTTCAAGCGATTTTAAAAATTATAATGAGGAATGATACAAGTTTTAATCTTTATGTAAACTGGTTTAAAACGATTTAATTTTGTTTTTTCTCAATATAACTGTTCTATTCTTTAATATGGATAACTGCTATTTACTGTCCCCGATATGTTTTTTTCTTAAAACTAAAATTACATTCACTTAAAACTTTGTTTATATGTATATGGCAAAAACTCTGTCTTTTTATACCCTCCAAAAAGAATTTGGAGGGTATATTCACTTTGTCATTCCGTTTGTAACGCATCGAAATATCCATCTCAGACCCCATAAAGTATATATATTCTTGATCAGTGATGAAATCTAAGACGAACTGAGCATGTCCGTTCGTACGTCCGTCCGTCCGTCTGTGGAAATCACGGTTCAGTCCAAACGAAAAGAGCTAGACTCTTGAATTTTGGCACAAATATATTTTGAAGCATATAGCAGGGTAAGTTCGAAGATGGGCTAAATCGGGCAAGAGGGAAAAAAGTTCCCCTAAGAAGAACTAAACCAACCCAGAAAAAACAACATAATTTTTAAAGTTTTTTGGTTATTTTGTTAAGCAAATGATATATTTTTATATCAAATACGGTCCAACGCCTTAAACTTGGAGCCATAAAATAAAATAAAAATATTTTTTGGCCCCGCCCACTTTAGTGGGCGTTATTATAGGCAAAAATAGCATAAAAATTTAACAAATTGTTTTAATTAATTTTACATTCCTTAAAAATAAAATGTTTAAGCTTTAATGACGAAGCTGAGACGAAACCTGGTACTACTCTGCCCTACCCCCTCCTTCCCCTTCGCCCCCTATAGGACCCTACAAAAAATAAAATTTTTTTTTTAAATTTTGTATATAATCATCCCAACCATTTATCTTTAGAATTTTATGACTGCCGATTTCTGCCCTACCCTCTCTTCTTACTTTGCCCCCCAAATGACCCTACAAAAAAAAAAAAATTTTTTTTAAATTTTGAATATAATCATCCCAAGCATTTATCTTTAGAGTTTTATGACTGCCTGTTGCTGTCCTACCCCCTCCTACCCCTTTGCCCGGTAAATGACCCTATTAAAAATAAATAAAAAATTTTTTAATTTTGTGTATAATCATCCCAAGCATTTATTTTTATAGTTTTATGTCTACCTGGTTCTGCCCTACCCCCTTTCCCCCTTTGCCCTCTAAATGACCCTATCAAAAAAAAGGAATTTTAATTTTGTATATAATTATCCCAAGAATTTATTTTAAAAGTTTTACGACAAAGGTAAAATATTTCCCCCACAGCCCTTGCCAGAGCGACCCAGCCAAAATACAGTTTTTATACCCTCCAAAGAGAATTGGACCCTATAAAGTAAATACATATGTATATTCTTGATTAGTGATGACGTTTAAGACGGTCTACCAATGCCCATACGTTCGTCTGTGGAAAACATTATATTGTCTATTTTTAAACCATCCCCATACCATAAAGGAACTCTGGGCCACCAAGTTAAACATTTTAAAGTCACTTACTAAATATTTGGAGGGTATTTAAGATTCGACCCGGTCGAATATAACGTTTTTACTTGTTATTTTATTTTAAGCGTTTGACATTATGTTTGCTGGGCAAAGTCTCTCACCAATCCATCTTCACTTTAATTTGGGAACACAACTGATATAAGATGAAGTTTAAATTTTTCAGCTCGGAAGTCTGAATTTATTCTTATCAAAAGCTGTGTATTTGTAGCTGGGAATAAAGAGAAAAAAACCTAATGGAGTAAAAACAACAGCCATTTCTATAACATTTTGTATGGCAGATGCAACAGGATTGGTTGAGACTCCATTGATGTAGTTGTTATAACTGTCTCTTTCTATCACATGTAATCAAGCATCATTTAAACTATAACCCATAATTTGAAAGTAAGAAAACAAACAAGTTGTGCTTACACAACAACCAAATTCGTACATAAAAAAATATTGTTACTCTTGCTTTATTTAGGTTTTGGCTTCTTTTTAACATAATACACGAATGTATAGCAAATACTATTCAATTTTATATATTTTTGGCGTTGAAAGGCTTTTTGCTAATACTCATATGTTATGTATTTATAATTGTATGTATTGTATATAACACTTGTATATTATATATTATTTACGGACTGATGAAAATTTTATTTATTTTGTAAACTGGTTTAAAATATATATTAATTTAAATTAAATATGTATTTGCTCATTCAGATCTATATTGTCTCTACTCTTTTGTTGTTAGTAGGTCGGCCACATTTTATTCAAAAATTTTTCTGTATTTTTTACATTATTAACAATAAATTTATTCCTATTACTTAATTTCATCTTATTCATTTGGTCATTTATTATAGTGGTAAATCTTGTTCGTGCTACTTCTTGTTCTTCCTTTCCTTCTATTGTCTGTACTAAGTCTTCATCATCTGATATAATTTTTAATATAGGAAGTTTATCTTTCTTTATTGGTAGAGCATATTTCTTCCCTAAAGAAAGAGTTCTCTGAATATCAGTTGAAATATCTTTGTTCGTTTTGTTTATGAACCACTTTTTATTAAAACTAATGCCTAATTGTCTTCTTTGTAAATCACTTAAACTATCAAATTTCTTTTTATGTACCTGTTCAATTTTATTATATAAAGAATCTGCTATGCTGTCTTCAAATTCCAAAAATCTTTCCATTTCCTCATTATTCAAAAATCTTCTTAATTTGTGTTCTATTATTATTATTTCCTTTTGAGAATTCTCAAGTAGCTGGTGTCTTTCCTTAATTGTAAAATTTAAAATTTTATTTCGAACAATTTCCAAATATTTTTAAACAGGATTTTGTATCATCCGTTGTCCATTTACATGAAAAAGATTATAAATATTATTAGTAGATTTTCTTATGAAATTTGGAACGATACCTGCATTACGGCAACGAATAAGGAATGTTATATTCGCTTTAAACTTAATAATTTTATCTCTCACTTTCTTGTACCTATTGATAACTTTTCTTACTTCCTCATATTTCTTAAACCAAGAGTAATTCATATTGTTTGAAAAATTTAACTCTTTTCTTCAAGGTATTTTGATTAATATAATTCTTCTTGCCTATGAATTCAGACTTATTTTCTTCTTTTTCGTTTCTTGAAAATCCTCTTCTAATCTTGCTCTTCTTTTTAAAAAACGTATTTCTAATTTCACAATCTTGATGGTTCCTTGATAATTTTGCACTTTTATTTCTTGAAATTTTTCCGATTCTAACTCGTGCTCTTCTTTTGTAGTATATTGTTCTATTTTGTCAGCCTTTGATTTTTTATTTTTAATAATAATATTGAGCTAAAGGGTTATTTTTATAAAATAATAACTATAAAACTATTTATATTATAATTGTATCAATATTTCGATATCCTCTGGATATCTTCTTCAGGATAACAAATTAATAATTATTTATAATGTTTCAACAATAACGAAATTTGTAAATTATACAAAGTTATATATTTTTGTTGTTTATTAAGCCTAGTACTCTGTTTAAAATTTCATGTGAAACTCTGATAGAACCCATATAAAAAATATTCAATCGAAATATTTGTGGAAAAATGTTGCTAAACTAGTACTCTGTTTAAATTATGAAAAACATGTGAAACAATATGAATGTTATTTATTTCGAACGAAAAAAAAAATTTTCTCATTGAAAATGGAAAACATAATTTCAATTAAAATAGAAAAAAAAACTGAAACTGAAATAACTCATGTTGCTCAACATATTCCACAAATTCAAACAGAGTACTAGGCTTTATTATATGAAAATGAATGAAAAAATTTTTTCATACATATTAAAAACATTTCAAAATTGAAACTTTTTTCTTTCTTGTCTACATTATGAAAATTGTAAAATAAGAAAATTAATATATTGTTATGAAGTTATTATTTGACATATTGTTGTCACAATACTATATTAAATGAAATTTTTTTGTTGGTGGTCAAGCAATGTCTATATGCATTTCATTGATGCTTTTATTCTGTTGTGATTTTTGAAAATAGTTTGTAATTTACAAATTGTGAATTCTCAGATGGTTTTGAGAAGTATATGCATAAGATAAGAGGTTTTACACTTTTCAAAACAGTGGTTAAAGTCTACTGATGATTTGGTAAAGCACCAATGAAATGCATATAGGCATTGCTTGACCACCAACATATAAAATTCATTTGGAAATGAATATAATAATTATTAAAATTTGAACACATTCTAAGTTACCCTATGATAATTTTAATAATATATTCATAAATAACAAAGAAGCTTTAGTTATCAGCAGCCGATGGCTCTGGAAAAAGCGAAAGAGATACATGGAATATTGGGAATATTAATCGTCAGGGTTGGGGAATTTCGTAGTAACCAAAAATGTAATAACTTAAAAATATGAATGTGATAACTTCTCATATTTAATTTTCCTTAAAATATTGGTTAAATAGTTGATATTCCTACTAACTAGCACCACTTGCAAAGTGAAAAAATTGAACAAAGAACGCTGATGAGATGGCGTAGCGGCCTCGAAATCAGTACTGATCCGTTCTGCTGGTTTGATCATTATTGAAAAATATTCTTAATATTCCAATCTTAATATAAAATTAATAATTATTAGAATTTGAACTAATTCATTTATTAATAAAAATAATAAAAAATGGTTTGCAGTCTTGCAGATTCGAACTTAAGCCCGTTGATAAAATTAACAATTTACATAAGAAAGTTCGCCTAATAAAAATTCATACATAATTTAAAACGTTGCGGGGGCACGCGCACTTGTTCATTGTAAATTGACAACTAAATTCAATTACTTGAACATAAATAACAAAGAAGCTTTAGTTATCAGCAGCCGATGGCTCTGGAAAACCGAAAGAGATACATGGAATATTGGGAATATTAATCGTCAGGGTTGGGGAATTTCGTAGTAACCAAAAATGTAATAACTTAAAAATATGAATGTGATAACTTCTCATATTCAATTTTCCTTAAAATATTGGTTAAATAGTTGATATTCCTACTAACTAGCACCACTTGCAAAGTGAAAAAATTGAACAAAGAACGCTGATGAGATGGCGTAGCGGCCTCGAAATCAGTACTGATCCGTTCTGCTGGTTTGATCATTATTGAAAAATATTCTTAATATTCCAATCTTAATATAAAATTAATAATTATTAGAATTTGAACTAATTCATTTATTAATAAAAATAATAAAAAATGGTTTGCAGTCTTGCAGATTCGAACTTAAGCCCGTTGATAAAATTAACAATTTACATAAGAAAGTTCGCCTACTAAAAATTCATACATAATTTAAAACGTTGCGGGGGCACGCGCACTTGTTCATTGTAAATTGACAACTAAATTCAATTACTTGAACATAAATAACAAAAAAGCTTTAGTTATCAGCAGCCGATGGCTCTGGAAAAAGCGAAAGAGATACATGGAATATTGGGAATATTAATCGTCAGGGTTGGGGAATTTCGTACTAACCAAAAATGTAATAACTTAAAAATATGAATGTGATAACTTCTCATATTCAATTTTCGTTAAAATATTGGTTAAATAGTTGAAATTCCTACTAACTAGCACCACTTGCAAAAGTGGAAAAATTGAACAAAGAACGCTGATGAGATGGCGTAGCGGCCTCGAAGTCAGTACTGATCCGTTCTGCTGGTTTGATGATTATTGAAAAATATTCTTAATATTCCAATCTTAATATAAAATTAATAATTAATAGAATTTGAACTAATTCATTTATTAATAAAAATAATAAAAAATGGTTTGCAGTCTTGCAGATTCGAGCTTAAGCCCGTTGATAAAATTAACAATTTACATAAGAAAGTTCGACTAATAAAAATTCATACATAATTTAAAACATTGCGGGGGCACGCGCACTTGTTCATTGTAAATTGACAACTAAATTCAATTACTTGAACATAAATAACAAAGAAGCTTTAGTTATCAGCAGCCGATGGCTCTGGAAAAAGCGAAAGAGGTACATGGAATATTGGGAATATTAATCGTCAGGGTTGGGGAATTTCGTACTAACCAAAAATGTAATAACTTAAAAATATGAATGTGATAACTTCTTATATTCAATTTTCGTTAAAATATTGGTTAAATAATTGATATTCCTACTAACTAGCACTACTTGCAAAAGTGGAAAAATTGAACAAAGAACGCTGATGAGATGACGTAGCGGCCTCGAAATCAGTACTGATCCTTTCTGCTGGTTTGATGATTATTGAAAAATATTCTTAATATTCCAATCATAATATAAAATTAATAAAATAGAATTTGAACAAATTCATTTATTAACAAGTAAAAACGTTATATTCGACCGGGTCGAATCTTAAATACCCTCCAAATATTTAGTAAGTGAATTTAAAATGTTTAACTTGGTGGGACAGAGTTCCTTTATATAGTATCGTACGTCAACGCCCACTAAAGGGGCGGGGTTCAAAAAATATACAATGTCATGTTTTCCACAGACGAACGTATGGGCATTACTAGGCCGTTTTAGACTTCATCACTGATCAAGAATATATTTACCTTATGGGGTCCAATTCTCTTTGGAGAGTATAAAAACTGTATTTTGGCGGGGTTGCTCTGGCAAGGGCTGTGGGGGAAACATTTCACCTTTGTCATAAAACTGTAAAAAGAAATGCTTGGGATAATTATATACAAAATTAAAATTTTTTTTTTTGATAGGGTCATTTGGGGGCAAGGGAAGAAGGGGCGGGGAGGAGGGTAGGGCAGAAATCGGCAAACATAAAACTCTAAAGATAAATCCTTGGGATGATTATAAACAAAATTTAAAAAAAAAATTTTTTTTTTGGTAGGGTCATTTAGGGGGCGAAGGGGAAGGAAGGGGTAGGGCAGAGTAGTACCAGGTTTCGTTTCAGCTTCGTCATTAAAGTTTAAAAGTGTAATTTTTAAGGAATGTAGGCTTAAGTAAAACAATTTGATAAATTTTTATGCTATTTTTGCCTATAATAACGCCCACTGAAGTGGGCGGAGTCAAAACATATTTTTATTTTGAGGTTGTTCTTTATTTGGCCCTGTTTGCGTTATCGTTGTTGTTGACACTGTATGTCTTTAGCTACTACGGCCTAACTTTTTCTTTATGTCAATAAAAATCTTTTTATTACATATTTTACCCGCCGTTTCGTCAATTTTTTGTTGACTTTTTCAAGGGTTTGTCTATTTGAAATTAAAATTAAAAACTTAAATAATTACAATATATACACACCAACGTCATTTTATATATGTAGATACTTACAATTTTAAAATTATATTAAAAACATAAATAAGATTACAAATTAAAAATGACTTAGATCATGTTTAGACATTGCACTGTTTGTGACATTTATTTATTGCTTAAAGCTACTCTGTAACTTGTGCTGATGTTATCTGTGTCCTCTTTCAAGTTCATAGTGTTGTTGATATTTTGTTTTATACGAAGACTCTCTATGGTGTATCTTTTTCTTCCCTTTTCTTCTTTATCCAATATCTTGACATTGTTTAAATCAGGTATATGACCACTTTCTAGAGAATGTTTGGCTAATGCTGTTGTTTCTTTTTTCTTTAAAATATCATTGTTGTGCTCTCTCATTCTCATCTCTAAAGCTCTTTTTGTTGTTCCAATATATATTAGGTTGCAGTTTTGTGTATCATTCCCTTTACATTTGATTTCATAAACTACATTGCTTTGCTGTTTTTTGTCTACTTTGTCTTTCATTTTCGTAAATATTGTGTTCAATGTAGAGTTAGGTTTATATGCAAATTGTACATTATTTGTTGTTGTTGTTGTTTGTAATATTGTTTTCAAGCTTTGACTGTCTGTTAAACCTGGTATGAAAGTTACACTGTGAAAATTTTTTGTTGCTGTTGTATCCTTTTCACTGTTGCTGTTTATTTTTATCTGTTTTGCTTCGTATATTAATATGTTGATAAGTTTGGCTTTATAAATAATGAAAATTGGTTTGTTAACAAGACAACGCTGGATATACCAAAAGAATGCAGATGGATAACATCTTTGGGTAGGAAATTCTCGTTGCCTATCAGGAAAAGAAATTTCTCACCTTTACACGTCATTGCTGATGTAGAACATTATATACAGACTATTGGGGAAAACATGGATAAAGAATTTATTAGAACACAGCTAGGTACCAATATTTCCAAATACAAAAGAAGAATTCGCAACTCACCTAGAGAAAAATATCTAATAGCAGCGTATGAAGAAACAAAAAGATTCTTTCGCAGAAACAAAAATATAATTTTAACACAATCGGACAAAGGTAACAAAACAGTTATAATGGAGAAAATTGACTACATGAACAAGATGAAATTAATGTTAGAGGACAAAAGCACATACAGAACAATAAGAATTGACCCAACGGAGGTACTTTGTAAAGAAAATAACAAGATAGTCAATAGTCTGTATAAAAATCAGTTTATAGACGCAACACAGAAAAAATGGTTGCATTGCTCAGCTGCGGTAGCCCCTAGAATATATGGACTACCTAAAATTCACAAAATAGGTATACCCCTACGTCCGATAGTCGCCTCAACTAATGTTCCTTGCTATAAATTAGCCAAACACGTTGGCCAAATTATTAAAAATATAATTTCACCTGAGTATAACATAAGAAATTCTAGTCAATTGAAGGAACAAATACAACGTATACAACTTCAAAAAGATGAGATTATAGTGTCTTTTGATGTAATATCACTGTTTACAAACATTCCAATACACATCGCCATAAATAATATAATGAAGCATTGGATCAAAATTGAGAAAGTTACCAAGATTCCCAAGTCGCTGTTTCAAAAAATTCTTCAATTTTGTCTAATGGACAACAATTTCTTTATGCATGATGGAAAGATTTACAAACAAATATTTGGTATGCCAATGGGTAAACCACTATCACTTACCATTGCTGACGTAGTTCTCGATAGCTTATTGGACGAAGTGTTAACTAAATTAAATAGTAAAAACATTAAACTAAAATACATAGTCAAATATGTAGATGACATATTAGCCATCATTAAATCTGACGACAAAGATGAAATTCTAAAAGCGCTCAACAATTACCATCCCAAAATCCAGTTTACAGTGGAGACAGAAAACAACAAAAAGATTGCTTACTTGGACACATTATTAGTAAGAAAAAAAGACGGCATAGTATTAGATTGGTACACTAAGGACATTGCATCGGGCAGACTCATGAATTTTTATGCCACACAACCTAAGTCACAAATAATAAACACAGCCAGAAGTTTCATTTTTAGAGTTCTAAATATTAGTGACGAACAATTTCACACCAACAACATCAACAAAATCATAACTGTTAACCATAATAAAAAACCATAACTTAAAAATTAAAAGAAATCAAAAAAGACACAACAAGCAAAAATGATTTCACGTATTACTAAAAACTACAAAATGCATATACGACAATATTTAGTCATTTGTCCTTGAACTTGTTATTGCAGTCATTGCCTTTAAAGCCATTTAATATTATAATAACAAATATAAAACTTCATTTACCTTTAGAATCATTTAATGTTACAATAATAAAACTAAATGTTATTCACCTTTAGAATATTTTAGGCAATACTGCAATAATGCAATTAAAGGCATTTTTTATAACTACTGAAATTGGATCTTTGAATATTATTATTATTAATTTTAAGTTAGACGTAAGCAATTAAATTGTATAAAAGACTGACAAAAATAAAGACAACCAGGCAAACAAAGATTAACTCTTTTCATTGCTTCACGGGTCTTAGTGATTCTACTAAAGCTCAATTATATTTTATATCAGCACAAGGTGTTTCTACCTGGGCTAAACCAATTCTAAACAAACAAAAATCTGAATTCCACAGGAAACCTTTGGTGTTCAACTTATTTCGACGTTGACAATTCAACATTTGGTGACCCCGACGTGATCGAATATAACGTTCTTAATTATTCGTTGTTATATTTTGTTATTTAGTTCGGAAATTAAATTTATTATTAACTTTCCTATTTTAGTTATATTTTTTTTTATTCGTAAATGCAAACGATAAAATGAGCAAAGAGCGGCATTTTCAACATTTGATTGGCAGTGGTAGCGCAAAATTATCATATTATGTAGCACGGTGATGAATTTACGCCCGCACCCCAAATAACATAAAAAGTTAGATATTTCGACTTCTGGATTTTTTTAGAAATGTTATTCATCTGTACACGTGCATATAACGGCATTTATTACAAAGCAAACTTTGAATTTTACGTTTTGGTATAGGTGACGATATAATATTATTTCTTCTAAACTAATTTTATTTCTTATGCATACGCAGAATTAATTCCTTGAAATTGTTGGCATCCTTAGATTTTATATCTTGTAAGATTTTGTATTGATCTTCGATGGATCTCAAAATGCGTGACATGTATTTTGGTTCTAAATGGGTCTCATGTTTTGCAGCTAAGTACCAAAGATTTAGAGCCAATTGAAAAGTTTGCTCTTTTGATAAATCGGCATACCGTACAATTCGTAAAAATAATTCCAATGCTAAAGTGGCTTGTAGTTTGAATTGTTGATCAGAACCAAGAATACTAAGTTGACTTAAAATTTCTTCCAGCACGAACTTACAAATATTATTCACTTCTGCTAAAAACTTTGGATCATGACCATATAATTCATCATTTGAAACCACGTTCGGTATATGATAAGGAAATACCTCCAAATATTGTACATACAACATATCTAAAGCATTAAGATAAATTTTTGTAGTTCCTGCTGTATTCAAAGTAAAAGGCTCTTTTTTTAATACATCTAGTAACAAATTTAAGAGGTATAAAACACCTCTTTCTGGACTATCAGGCACTAGTACTAATGTAGCCAACATATTACTCATATATCGCACCAAATATGAATCAATACTTTTGGCTTTGCCATCGATTTCTAAGGAGTTTGGTAGTTGGGGTATTAAATTTAATGCTTCTTCCAAGCAAGCATCTGCTTGTCCCAAACATTGATTAACTAAGGCAACTTGGTTACTTGTGCAGTATTTACCCCAGAACAGCAAACAACAAACGAGCTGATTGAAAATTTCTGGAAACTTGAAGAGGCAAATACTTCAGAACGTGCACTATATTTAGCTGAGAAACGATGTGAAGATCATTTTGTGCAAAACTTACAAAGAATCAAGGATGGGAGACTCGTTGTCCGCTTACCATTTGCAGAAAATCCATCAATTCTCGGAACCTCTAAAACAATGGCTTTCAATCGATTTTTGTCATTGGAAAAACGGTTGAACCTTAAGCCAGAACTTAGAGCAGAATATAATAAATTTATGGAAGAATATGAATCCTTGGGGCACGTGGAAGAAATACAGGAAGACGACATTCCCGATGTACATTACGTCATGCCGCATCATTGCGTGCTGAAACCGGAAAGTTCAACAACGAAATTGCGAGTAGTGTTTGACGCCTCAGCCAAAACATCCAGCGGGTTCTCACTCAACGACATCCTTCATGCAGGACCAACCGTACAAAGTGAGCTATGTTCAGTTCTGCTGAGATTTCGGATGCATAAATTCGTCTTCACTGCAGACATCGAAAAAATGTACCGACAAATTCAAGTCAATTATGCAGACCAAATGTTCCAGCTCATAATTTGGAGATATAACAAATATCAAGATATCAAATATTATCGTCTCAAAACTGTCACCTACGGCACTTCCTCAGCTCCATACCTAGCTACCAAATGCCTTCAACACCTAGCAACACAAAACACCACGAAATATCCACTAGGAGCCTCAATATTACGTGATGATTTTTATGTGGACGATTGCCTAAGCGGAGCCGACTCTATCAGTACAGCATTGGAATCACAACGACAACTCAACTTAATCCTAAAAGAAGCTGGTTTTAAACTTCGGAAATGGTGTTCAAATCATCCCCAGCTGCTAAATGGTATTGCACCTGAAGACCAATTTGGACTTAGACGAAAACTCAAACTGCTCTATTAAAACACTTGGACTAATATGGTTACCAAGGTCTGACCAGTTATGTGGACGAGCACAAGTACCAACGGCAAATTATTCAAAAGGTGTAACAAAACGAATAGTTAGTTCAGAACTTGCCAAGATATTTGATCCATTAGGAATTTTTGGGCCGGTAGTCGTACGAGCCAAAATATTTTTGCAGGAGCTGTGGCAATTACAACTTTCATGGGATGACGAATTGCCCCTGGATCTTCAAAACGTATGGAATAAATTTCGAACTAGCATAGAAGCACTAAACAAAATTAAGATCGATCGATTCGTACTAAAACCCGAAATTCCAGTAACAACGCAGCTTCACACGTTTGTTGATGCCTCGGAACGAGCCTATGGAACGGCAATCTACATTCGTTCAACATACAAGGACAAAACTGTATCAACAAGATTAATATGTTCCAAGTCCCGTGTAGCACCCATTAAAAAACAGACGCTGCCTCGGCTGGAATTATGTGCCGCAGTACTAGGGGTGGAGCTGACAAACAGAGTGAAGAAAGATCTTCGCCTACAAAATACTGCAAACTTTTTCTAAACAGATTCAAAGATTGTCCTTGCGTGGATAAATTCGACTGCAGCATCCTTCCACACTTTTGTGGCAAACAGAATAGCCAAAATACAAGAATTAAGCGAATCAAATCAATGGCGACATGTCAGCTCCAAACAAAATCCAGCTGACGCAATATCCCGAGGACTGGCACCAGAAAACCTATCACAACATTCAATTTGGTTTTATGGTCCACTATTTCTATCAGGACAAAAAAGTGAGTGGACGAACTCATCTCCACAAGTTTTTGATATACCTTGCAACGAAGAACGCAAAATGTCGAAGCATGTTTTGACGATATCAACCTCGCAGCAAAGGTACGAAGACATTATAAGTCGAATAAACCATCGAAACTCTTTCAAGACTCTTCAGCGCACGATCGGCTATGTCTTGAGATTCATCACAAATTCCAAAACTGCGAAAATTTGTCGTCCATCCAACAAGGCGCTCGATGCACATGAAATGGAAGAAGCTCTGAACGTTATCATCAAATTCATGCAAGCCACGGAATTTGGGGAAGAGCTAGAACGATTATCAAACAAAACACCTGTACATAAATCCAGCCCTTTGGCCTCATTAAATCCATTCTTGGATGAATACCAGATAATGCGTGTAGGTGGTCGTCTGGAGCAATCAACATTACCATTCAAGGCGAAGCATCCAGCAATTTTACCACACAGTCATTTTATGGTAGGGTTATTGATGCAAATGCTACATGACGAAAATCGTCATTGCGGCCCACAAGCATTGTTGGCTGCGTCCAGGGCGCAGTTCTGGATCACCAACGGAAAATCAGTCGCGCGCAGTACCGTCCACAAATGCATACGATGCACCAAGGCAAGGCCAGTGCTTTTTAAACAATTGATGGGAAATCTACCAGCTGACAGAGTGACGCCAGGACGTCCATTCATCACTACAGGAGTTGATTACTTCGGGCCGATTTGGATACATCACAAAATTAGGGGCAAAAGACCAGACAAGGCCTATATCGCAGTATTTTGCTGTTTTGCAACCAAGGCCATTCACATGGAAGTTGTGTCCAATCTGTCCACAGAAGCCTTTATCGGAGCATTACGAAGATTCATCAGCAGAAGAGGCCATTGTCAGACATTATATTGCGACAATGCTACTAATTTCGTGGGAGCAAACAACAAAATAGCTGAATTAAAAGAATCAATATATTCTCAATCAGCCCACGAAAAAATTACACGAGTATGCAGCAATCTATCAATTACCTTCAAATTTATTCCACCCAGAGCCCCTCATTTCGGTGGCCTTTGGGAAGCGGCAGTTAAATCAGCCAAACATCTTCTGCTGAGAAGTGTGACCGCTGCATCACTTACATATGAGGAGTTGGAAACAATAGTGGTTGAAATAGAAGCCATCCTAAACTCGCGACCTTTAATTCCTCTCTCATCAAATTACGAAGATCTTCAAGCTCTCACACCAGGCCACTTTCTAGTAGGTGAGCCATTAACATCAGCAGTGGATGTTAACGCCCAATCTCCAAAATTACTATTAGATGCAAGGTGGAAAATAACTTCAGAGATTAAACACAAATTCTGGAAGGAATGGACACAAAAATATTTACATGAGCTACAACAAAGAGGAAAATGGAAGTCTCCTTCACCGAACGTCATCGAAGGCATGCTTGTCATTCTCAAAGAAGACAATACTCCTGTACTACAATGGCCACTGGGAAGAATCAGCCGAATTTACAAGGGAGATGACGGACTTATTAGGGTCTGCGACGTCAAAACAGTGAAGGGAACTTTCAAAAGGCCAATTCATAGATTAGCGCCCCTGTTCAACGATTTTCACACAGAACACTCCGAATATGACAAGCCAATATCGCAAAAGAGACAACACTCATCAGAAGGCGACTCTATACAGCCCAAACGGAAGGTAGTATCATATGCTTCGCAAGGAATCGTCAGTACAATATGTATTTCGCTCCTGCTACTGCCGATAATACTAGCTTCTCCGATATATGTCACAGAGTTTTCTTCCAACCCAGGATTGTATTTCGAAGGCATAGGGTCGACAAAATTGGTAACTGCGACCTGGAAATTCATCATATATTATGATCTCACACCGATTTGGGAGAGGAACAAGGTTCTGGAAACCGGAATAACAGCATTTTCAAAGTTCTGCAAACAATCAATAGCTACTAAATCATGTGAAATACTCTACCTCGAACTTCAGCATACCTGGGACAATCTCATTCAAGAATCAGACCTTTTAACTCCAAGAAGAAACCGAAGAGCTGCACTAGATATTGTGGGGAATATGGCTCATGCTCTATTTGGAGTCCTGGATTTGGAGTATGCAGAACAAATGGCCCAAACTATAGCCAATGTGAAGCAAAACGAGGAATATCTGCACCTGTTACTCAAAAACCAAACTTCGGTGATAAATTCGACGATTAATATTCTCAAGCAAGGCGAGAATAATATGAAGGTGCACTTCTCAGAGCTTAAAACCAGCATCTATAATGAGTTAAATACGGTTAGAAACGAGAACTCAAATTTGCGACAAACCCAAAATCTAATGTCCCTGGCGATTCAATTAAATACACTGGCGGCAGAGTTACAAAGAACTGAGACAGAGCTGGTCGCTGCCCTCACGCACTCAAATCACGGTAAAATAAGTCCACTTCTCCTCACACCAAAACAGTTAAGAACAGAGATAGCTAAGATTAAGGGCCACCTTCCCGTTGGTCGCTCGTTACCAACTGAAGATACTGACTTGCTGGAATTATACAAAATCATGAGCGTCAAGGGCACAGTAACACAGGTGAGTGTCATTTTCATGATTGAATTACCGTTAGTGAACCAGGAACATTTTGAGCTCTTCAAGGTCATCCCTATACCCAGCAAGATACACGACAGGGACATTGCTATAAAAACCGATATTGAATATCTCGCTGTGAGCAGCCACCGAGATGAATATCTGTCACTAAATACACTTCAATTCAATAAATGCATTGTAGCAAAGAGCGACATATATCTTTGCACTGCGTTACAAGTCAGCGTTACTCGAGACCCCAGCAGCTATTCCTGCAAAATTGCTCTGTTTAACAACCGGACATCCCCACAATGTAGTTTCGGGAACGTACAAAACAAAGTTTCTTTTATCGCACTAAACACTATCAATCGATGGCATTATGCAACAGCAAAACCATTAGAGCTAACTGCAGTGTGCGACTCTGAAACCATACATTTTACCGTCAAACAATCTGGCCTCATGTCCATGAAACCAACCTGTATCATCAAGGGAAATTTACTAACTATCCATGGGCATGAAACGAGTATTACTCCTCTTCATACTTCATTTGCCATGTTTGGCAATATTACGGCAATTGGCAAACCCCCCGAGGTCAAGAGGCTACTAGCACCAAACATCGAATTGGACATCAAATTAGATGAGCTCACCAACATCCAAAGACAGCTATCAAATATCAAGAATCTTCCAAGAGATATAGAGTACCCAGTGCTTCATCATCCACATATCGGCTCGTTGGCGCTACTTCTGTCATTATTGATCATAGTCATCCTAATAGGCCGGAAAATTAAATGCTGCAAGGGAGCCTCAATAAACTTGTCCCCAACGATGCCAGAATCAGCCCCACAACCAACACCACGACAGCTAAACTCTGAGGTTTAAAAAATAAAAAAAATATACCAATTTATTAACTCTTATATTATTAATTCATTTCTCTCATATATAAATTTTGCCTTTCGCTATCCGCTCAACGTGGCGGAGAATGTTAACCATAATAAAAAACCATAACTTAAAAATTAAAAGAAATCAAAAAAGACACAACAAGCAAAAATGATTTCACGTATTACTAAAAACTACAAAATGCATATACGACAATATTTAGTCATTTGCCCTTGAACTTGTTATTGCAGTCATTGCCTTTAAAGCCATTTAATATTATAATAACAAATATAAAACTTCATTTACCTTTAGAATCATTTAATGTTACAATAATAAAACTAAATGTTATTCACCTTTAGAATATTTTAGGCAATACTGCAATAATGCAATTAAAGGCATTTTTTATAACTACTGAAATTGGATCTTTGAATATTATTATTATTAATTTTAAGTTAGACGTAAGCAATTAAATTGTATAAAAGACTGACAAAAATAAAGACAACCAGGCAAACAAAGATTAACTCTTTTCATTGCTTCACGGGTCTTAGTGATTCTACTAAAGCTCAGTTATATTTTATATCAGCACAAGGTGTTTCTACCTGGGCTAAACCAATTCTAAACAAACAAAAATCTGAATTCCACAGGAAACCTTTGGTGTTCAACTTATTTCGACGTTGACAATTCAACAATAACCATACTTAAAAACAATAGTTTCCCACTCAAACTTATCAACAAATTAATATACGAAGCAAAACAGATAAAAATAAACAGCAACAGTGAAAAGGATACAACAGCAACAAAAAATTTTCACAGTGTAACTTTCATACCAGGTTTAACAGACAGTCAAAGCTTGAAAACAATATTACAAACAACAACAACAACAAATAATGTACAATTTGCATATAAACCTAACTCTACATTGAACACAATATTTACGAAAATTAAAGACAAAGTAGACAAAAAACAGCAAAGCAATGTAGTTTATGAAATTAAATGTAAAGGGAATGATACACAAAACTGCAACCTAATATATATTGGAACAACAAAAAGAGCTTTAGAGATGAGAATGAGAGAGCACAACAATGATATTTTAAAGAAAAAAGAAACAACAGCATTAGCCAAACATTCTCTAGAAAGTGGTCATATACCTGATTTAAACAATGTCAAGATATTGGATAAAGAAGAAAAGGGAAGAAAAAGATACACCATAGAGAGTCTTCGTATACAACAAAATATCAACAACACTATGAACTTGAAAGAGGACACAGATAACATCAGCACAAGTTACAGAGTAGCTTTAAGCAATAAATAAATGTCACAAACAGTGCAATGTCTAAACATGATCTAAGTCATTTTTAATTTGTAATCTTATTTATGTTTTTAATATAATTTTAAAATTGTAAGTATCTACATATATAAAATGACGTTGGTGTGTATATATTGTAATTATTTAAGTTTTTAATTTTAATTTCAAATAGACAAACCCTTGAAAAAGTCAACAAAAAATTGACGAAACGTCGGGTAAAATATGTAATAAAAAGATTTTTATTGACATAAAGAAAAAGTTAGGCCGTAGTAGCTAAAGACATACAGTGTCAACAACAACGATATTTTTATTTTATTTAATGGCTCCAAGTTTAAGGCGTTGGAGCGTATATGACATAAAAATATATCATTTGCTTAACAAAATAACCAAAAAACTTTAAAAATTTTGAACTAATTCATTTATTAATAAAAACAATAAAAAATGGTTTGCAGTCTTGCAGATTCGAACTTAAGCCCGTTGATAAAATTAACAATTTACATAAGAAAGTTCGACTAATAAAAATTCATACATAATTTAAAACATTGCGGGGGCACGCGCACTTGTTCATTGCAAATTGACAACTAAATTCAATTACTTAAACATAAATAACAAAGAAGCTTTAGTTATCAGCAGCCGATGGCTCTGGAAAAGGCGAAAGAGGTACATGGTATATTGGGAATATTAATCGTCAGGGTTGGGGAATTTCGTACTAACCAAAAATGTAATAACTTAAAAATATGAAAATTATTTATAATGTTTCAACAATAACAAAATTTGTAAATTATACAAAGTTATATATATTTATTTTAATATGAAAATTAAAATGAATGAAAAAATTTTTTCATACATATTAAAAACATTTCAAAATTGAAACTTTTTTCTTTCTTGTCTACATTATGAAAATTGTAAAATAAGGAAATTAATATATTGTTATGAAGTTAATATTTGACATATTGTTGTCACAATACTATATTAAATGAAATTTATTTGTTGGTGGGCAAGCAATGTCTATATGCACTTCATTGATGCTTTTATTCTGTTGTGATTTTTGAAAATAGTTTGTAATTTACAAATTGTGAATTCTTAGATGGTTTTGAGAAGTATATGCATAAGCTAAGAGCTTTTACACTTTTCAAAACTGTGGTTAAAGTCTACTGATGATTTGGTAAAGCACCAATGAAATGCATATAGACATTGCTTGACCACCAACATATAAATTTCATTTGGAAATGAATATAATAATTATTAAAATTTGAACACATTCTAAGTTACCCTATGATAATTTTAATAATCTATTCATAAATAACAAAGAAGCATTAGTTATCAGCAGCCGATGGCTCTGGAAAAAGCGAAAGAGTTACATGGAATATTGGGAATATTAATCGTCAGGGTTGGGGAATTTCGTACTAACCAAAAATGTAATAACATAAAAATATGAATGTGATAACATCTCATATTCAATTTTCGTTAAAATATTGGTTAAATAGTTGATATTCCTACTAACTTGCACCACTTGCAAAAGTGGAAAAATTGAACAAAGATCGCTGATGAGATGGCGTAGCGGCCTCGAAATCAGTACTGATCCGTTCTGCTGGTTTGATGATTATTGAAAAATATTCCTAATATTCCAATCTTAATATAAAATTAATAAAATAGAATTTGAACAAATTCATTTATTAATAAAAATAATAAAAAATGGTTTGCAGTCTTGCAGATTCGAACTTAAGCCCGTTGATAAATTAACAATTTACATAAGAAAGTTCGACTAATAAAAATTCATACATAATTTAAAACGTTGCGGGGGCACGCGCACTTGTTCATTGTAAATTGACAACTAAATTCAATTACTTGAACATAAATAACAAAGAAGCTTTAAGTTCTAAACACATAGACGACAGCAGACTTCACAACTTCACGGCTTCAAAAGCTGTCGACTTCAAATGCTGCTTTGAAGTCAGCTTCATAGTTATTTTGAGCACAGCAACAACATAACAACAGGGATGCCGTCTATATATTTTATAATGAACAAAATTAAAAGTTATTGATAAAAAATGTAATAATATCACGAAAAACTATAAAACACGTAAATTTATTTCTATATTGTATATTTGTAATGTTCTTTTATGTTTAATATTAAAAAAAACGTTGTTGTTCTTATTTTTCCAATTTATATATATAATGGCAACACTATATTTGTTTAATGCTGCCCGTCAAAATAGAAAATAGCCTAAGTTGGCAGCAGCAGCAAATGCTGTTATGCAGTCCTGCTGTGCTGCCCTCAAAATAATCACTTTCATTTAAACACATGGATTTTATTTTTGACATATTGCTGCTTGCTGCCTGCTGTCGTCTATGTGTTTAGAGCTATAGTTATCAGCAGCCGATGGCTCTGGAAAAAGCGAAAGAGATACATGGAATATTGGGAATATTAGTCGTCAGGGTTGGGGAATTTCGTACTAACCAAAAATGTAATAACTTAAAAATATGAATGTGATAACTTCTCATATTCAATTTTCGTTAAAATATTGGTTAAATAGTTGATATTCCTACTAACTAGCACCACTTGCAAAAGTGGAAAAATTTAACAAAGAACGCTGATGAGATGGCATAGCGGACTCGAAATCAGTACTGATCCGTTCTGCTGGTTTGATGATTATTGAAATATATTCTTAATATTCCAAACTTAATATAAAATTAATAAAATAGAATTTGAACAAATTCATTTATTAATAAAAATAATAAAAAATGGTTTGCAGTCTTGCAGATTCGAACTTAAGCCCGTTGATAAAATTAACAATTTACATAAGAAAGTTCGACTAATAACAATTCATACATAATTTATAACATTGCGGGGGCACGCTCACTTGTTCATTGTAAATTGACAACTAAATTCAAATACTTGAACATAAATAACAAAGAAGCTTTAGTTATCAGCAGCTGATGGCTCTGGAAAAAGCGAAAGAGACGTGGAATATTGGGAATATTAATCGTCAAGGTTGGGGAATTTCGTACTAACCAAAAATGTAATAACTTAAAAATATGAATGTGATAACTTCTCATATTCAATTTTCGTTAAAATATTGGTTAAATAGTTGATATTCCTACTAACTTGCACCACTTGCAAAAGTGGAAAAATTGAACAGAGAACGCTGATGAGATGACGTAGCGGCCTCAAAATCAGTACTGATCCGTTCTGCTGGTTTGATGATTATTGAAAAATATTCTTAATATTCCAATCTTAATATAAAATTAATAAAATAGAATTTGAACAAATTCATTTATAAATAAAAATAATAAAAAATGGTTTGCAGTCTTGCAGATTCGAACTTAAGCCCGTTGATAAAATCAACAATTTACATAACAAAGTTCGACTAAAAAAATTCATACATAATTTAATAATCTATTCTTGGAAATCAAATATCTATAAATCTGTGCTACACTATCAGTATCAGCTTTAAAATTAATTCTTTCATCTAATGGTACATTTATTATCTATAACATTTCTAACATATAGCGATGTCTATACCTATTTTCAGAATTTAAAATGTATATATTTTAAAATTTTCTGGATAGTGATTTGAATTACGACAATGTAAAGATAGTGCTGTTTTTTGTGTTGACGTATAATTCCTATATTTTAAGTTTGACTTATGTCCCGTTAATCTGGTCTTAAATTTATTTTGTGTTGTACCTATATAAAATTTTACTACAAATTTCATTATCTATTCCCTTACATGGAATTTTATAACAACATTAGACTTTTCTAATTTATCTGTTTTGTCTTTAGTATTTCAAAATAATTAACCTAATGTATTAAATGATTTGTGTGCCATTCTATATTTGTTTTTATTTAAAATATCTGACTTTTCTACTCTTTCTGAAACTATTGGAATATATGTCATAGATTTATAAATCATTGGTTCAAAATTATTGTTTGTTTTATTTATATTTTGTCGTCTGTTATATTGCTCTATTAAATTACAAGCTAATCTTACAAGAAAATCATTATTAACTAAAATTTATTTAATAATATTTTTATTCATATTATGGAATTTTGAATTATTTACACCTAGTATCCTATCTATAATTCTATCTGATGATGTTGGTTTCTGATACCAATCTATAGATAAACTATTGTTACTACGTATAATCAATGTGTTTAAGTAAGGAAGTTTATTATTCTTTATTTCAACAATAAGTTTAATGTCTGAATGGAAAGAGTTAAGTGATACTAGTATACTATCTATTTCAGATTCTAAAATTATACAAAATATATCATCAACATATTTAGTTATAATTTTAGGTTTAACTGATAATTGCCCTATACACTTTTTTAGTAATTCTTCCATAACAAAATCAGCTACTATTGGAGATGCTGGGGATCCCATAGGTGCAATTGATGTAATCTTGGTGCAATTGATGTGTTTGATTTCAAATTTGTCTTTTCAGGCAACGTAATTATTTTTAATTTAAAAAGTCTTTCAATAATTTCGTTACTTATTTATTGTAATTTATTTGTTTGATCATTTTCTAAAACTTTTTATGCTGAATATCCTTCATTCTTGAAATATAATCTATTCTATTTATAACAACCGTTGTATTACCTTTATCAGCATCCAAAACAAGTATGTCTCTATTATTATTCAAAAAATTTTCTGTATCTTTTACATTATTAAGAATAAATTTATCCCTATTATTTAATTTCATCTTATTCATTTGGTCATTTATTATAGTCGTAAATCTTGTTCTTGCTACTTCTTGTATTTCCTTTCCTTCTATTGTGTGTACTAAGTCTTCACCATCTGATATAATTTTTAATATAGGAAGTTGATCTTTCTTTATTGGTAGAGCATATTTCTTCCCTAAAAAAAGAGTTCTCTGAATATCAGTTGGAATATCTTTGTCCGTTTTGTTTACGAACCACTTTTTATTAAAGCAAAAAGAGACATATGGAATATTGGGAATATTAATCGTCAGGGTTGCGGAATTTCGTACTAACCAAAAAGAAGTAATAACTTAAAACATGAATGTGGGAACTTTTCGTATTCAATTTTCGTTTAAAACATTGCTTAAATAGTTGATATTACTACTAATTATCTCCACTTGCGAAAGTGGAAAAATTGAACAAAGAACGCTGATGACATGGCGTAGCGGCCTCGAAATCAGTACTGATCCGTTCTGCTGATTTGAACTTAAGCCCGTTAAAAAATTAACATCCTGTGTCGCTTAATGGATCACATATTTATTTTTGTTTGATATAATTTATTTACTTGATTTGTTCATTTTATTATCAGTCTGTGAATTGTTTAAATGTTTATTCGTCCCTTGATCATTTACAAGTATATTATGTATGTGTGCTTTTGTCTCGTTAAGTTAGCCCGTTATTTAAAAGGTTCTTTTTTGTACATAAAGAATTTTAGCTCAACTTAATTTATTTTAAAGACAAAATTTAGTTCGTAAGGAAAAGCACTGCGGTGAGTACTTAAAGTACTTTGTATTTTTTATATATATTAATTAAAATTTTTTTGTATAGAAATAAACGCTTCACACCATTTTATAACTTTGGTCTTGTTATATTTTGGTGTTGTTAAATTCGCTCCTTATGAACAACAGTCACCGTCAGTGACGACAAATTTTATTTCGCATCTTTGTGCGGAAAATCTTGTGGTTCCTTGACTGCCGGAACATTGGTGATATTTTGGAAAAATTTATTGTGGTCCCCTGCCTACCGGGACAATTGGTTCTCTGCCTGTGGGAACAAGAAATATTTCAACGTTTGCAGAAATATATGTGCTTCATTCTGCCAGCTGAATACAATATTTTTGGAAACTTGTATAAAGTGGACCCTCGTCTGCCGGGACATATTTAAAATAATTTGTGGTGTCTTGTGACGACACGTTTCCGCTGGTATGCTGGGGTATGGCTCAGCGGCGTCCAGGGTCGTTACATATATTTTTAATTTTGCAGGGATGTGAAAATTAAACTCCAGAGATTGAATTAATTGGGCTCTTTATTGTAGACAACTGGGCTTCGACGAAGTGATGATGATTGCAGCGACGTGGTGGGTGGCACAGTGGCCAATGACGTATTTACTTTACGAGGTTTTGCCGGCTTGACTAACACGCGGTGTCGGTGAGCAGTGAGCGTACTATCAGGTAGGGATTTCAATCACGTTTAGATAGCAGTTCACCCCTAACGTTCACTAATGCTTCCCAATACGAAGCGATTCGGATAAGGTCTCACGCGGTGTTGGTGAGTAATGAATATACTTCCAGGTAGGGATTTCAATCCCGTTTAGGCGGTAATTCACTTGTAACCTTCACAAATGCTTCCCAATATGAAGCTAAACGCAGGGAGTGGCTCGGACAAGTGTCTTACAACGCGGTGTTGGTGAGCAAAGAATGTATCCTCAGGTAGGGATTTCAATCCCATTTAGCTGATAAATTCTCTTCTAACCAGCACAAATGCTTCTCAATATGAAGCTAAGCGAACAAAATAAATTTAATATTATAAATGACTTACCTCCACGCCGGCTGCATAGGAACTCCTGTTTGTGCGGAATGCTTCGCCTTTTATAGCTGTGCGCAGCCCTGGTCATGCATGTATGTGTATAATATTTTCTTGTCTGTTTTCTTAACTTAACATTTGCTATACAATTCTATCATAATGTACAGTTCTTACAATATATAAGAATAATGTATAAGCAATCGTAATGACTACGAACAATTCTTGAAATCATATCGCGTATGTTAAATTGATATATAAGCAATTCATCGCCACTATACTTCGTTGACAACCAGCTTAAATATTACAAATAAACAACAACCAGTATGTGTACATACCGACATACATGAGTAGGTAAACGCGTACATGCCAACTATATGATCACGGCTGTGCGATGAAGAGTAAAGCAGATCACACTGACAACTAACCAATGCATGTATATATTTTTATGCACAAGCAGTATGTAAAACAAATTGATATTTTGGATGGCGACCGTTACTCATGTCGTATGTGCATAGGCATGTATGTAGGTACGTAAGTAAGTATTTTAATATATAAGCTAGTTTGCAAGTTTATCAGCACAGTGGGAATGTTTCGTTAATTAGGTAATTAAAAATAAAATAAAATTCTCTTCGAATTCAAAATATACGGGTACCTTATATCTATTGTGCGCCAAAAACGAGGTCGGCGACTTTTGGTCGTCACAGTAATCCCCCTCTTTCCGGGATGAGAACATCTACGTTAATCGCCAAACACGGACTATGCCTTGCCGTGATATAGACGTTCTGTAGGTGTGTCCGCTGCTGTGGGACACAAAACGCATCTTCTGGTGACGTTGTCTCGCTTGCAGCTTCTCAGCGATAACCCGCTGGATACCCGGTGGTATTTCGGCGGTCGATATGGGCCTGGGACCATTTGGCTCTGCCTGCGGTGGTGATCTGGCGGACGGTGTTGAACTCTGGTCTCTGCTGAACCCTGGCCCTTCGCTCGCTGGCGCAAATAGCGCGAACCTGTCCAGGTCCTCTGTTATAATGGGGTAATCGGCTCGTCGAACCGGTGGCCGAGGAGTGATGGCAGCCCGGGCCTCTATACTTCGCCGGGGCAGCGCTGGCTGGGCTTTGGCGCGTATCTGCTGCTCGTGGCGGTGATATCCCATATACGGATACTGTGGATCCGTCACGTCGGCTAAGCCAAAACCTTTACGGGCCGGTGATGTTGGGACGTGTTGATGGGCGTTCTCTTCGTCCAATGAGGACTCGAGTGACGGTGGTGATGGTGGGCGATGTGCCACGGTGGTGTCATCTTGCCTCCAGAGGGTGCGGCTTATTTCTTCGATGAGGTCGTCATCTGCGAAGCCATCTAGGTGGAAGATGAAGTCGTCAAGTGTGAGTGGCGAAAAGCATGCGACTCGATTGGGCATAGTTCTGAAACGAGGCGGCGGTGGTATGTCATCTTCTGACAATAGCGGTGGTGATGGCATGTCATTGTCGCTTACAATTAGCGGTGGTGGAGGGGACACGTCCTCCTGGGTGCGTGGAGGAGGGGGTGTCACTTCCTCCTTTTCTTTTCGGAAGTTGGCTATGTTGCCCCTTGGTGCAGGGCGTTGCCAGCTTGGCCGCGACATACGGGGATAGCCCATGCCGTGCATTGGCGTGGTGGCTTGCGATGCAGTTGGGCGCACCTGCGTGGTCATGCGGGAGTTACGGACGGTCGGTGTTGTGGGCTGCGACGATCTGACCCGTCTTCCTCGGCTGCATGTTGGGACCTCAACATCGTCCAGGGAGATAGTTTTCTTAACCTTGGCCTGCTCTCTGGCCATGATGTTTCTGAACTTGCGGCTCGCTTCTTCAAACTTGTTATTTTGGTTCATCTTTTTCTTTTGGGGGTTTTGCTGATCGGTGCTATTTAGTTGTTTCTGAGCGCCTTGAACTCTTGGGCCCGGAGCTTGACCCGCGCCATCTCTGCTATGGACCATCAGTCCCGCACACCCCATGCTGGTATCAAAAATGCGGAGGAAATCCAGTCCTAAGACGATGTCTTCGGTGGCGTTCTCCATGACCAAGAATTCACAATTCGTTGTTTTTCTGTCCAAGGTCACGGTGATTATTAAGGATCTATGTATGCCAGCCTGTGAACCATCGGCCAGTATGACATCCACCTGGGTGTGGACATATGCTGGCTGACGAATGAATTTTCGTACAACTTGTGCATGAATGAAGCTTCTAGTGGCCCCTGTGTCGATAGTCGATGCGATGAGCTGGTTCTCGATGATGATCATCGCCCTGATCTTATTATTCTCCCATAATAGCTGCGTCTTACTTGTGGGTTTTCTGTCACTCACCCGTTTTCTTGTTCTCCGACGGGCACCTTTTCGCGAGGTAGGTTTGTCTACCATCAAGCGATGGTGCTCTCCTCTACCGGGGATGGATGTGGTAGGGATACTCTCCAGTTCATCGGCAAGATCGATGAGATCGTCCAGTGTGCTGAAATCGCGTCGGCGTATATACCGTTGATAGTCCGGCTGTGCGTTGCGAAGAATCCGCTCTAACTTCTGCTCTTCGGACAATTTTGCGTGACGCGTGAGGCTCTGAAGCGCCAGGACGTAATCCTTGAAGGGTTCGCGTGCGCGCTGCGTGCGCTTGCGAATCTCATCTTCAAGTTTTTCAAAATAGCGTGATGGCAAGAAGAATTTAAAAAAATCCGCCTTGAAGGTTTGCCACTGGTTCCAACTTTTGTTGTTGTTCCTGTACCAGACCAGGGCCTTGTCCCTAAAGCATTCGGCGAGGACCGGTAAAATGTGAGCCAAATCTATATCATACATACCCGCCAGCTCCTCCATGCGCTCAATAAACCCAACTGGATCCCGACCTCCGTCATACTTAAGACCCCATTTTCTGACGAATTCCACAACTATGATTCGGTTGTTCGGGTCTAGGTCAGCTGAAGCACTGTTTCTGGGTGACGTCTCCAGGCCTGGTGACACCGCTGTGGGCTGCATGGGGGCTGGAACGAACAAACTGGGGAGAGGAGTCGTCCCTTCGTGATGACTTTGGAGGGCCAGCAGTTTTTCAGTGATGTCATCATCATGTTCAGCATTTATGAACTGGCTAAAACGTTTTCGCAGTTCTTCTACGCTTCCCACGGTGTTTTGCTGAAACCGTGTGAAGTAGGTGACTAGCTCCTCCTTCTTGATGACTTATATCCACGATGTCTTCACCATGATACGGGTTAGTGGTTGGCTACGGTCTTGTTTTTCACAAAAATTCGGGAAACCTTTTTTTTAGTTTTTCACCTCTTCTTGGATAAATTTTCACTTTGGTTCTTGGATAAATTTTTCTTCTGTTGTCCCTGCTCGGTCGCCAATGTGACGACACGTTTCCGCTGGTATGCTGGCGTATGGCTCAGCGGCGTCCAGGGTCGTTACATAAATTTTTAATTTTGCAGGGATGTGAAAATTAAACTCCAGAGATTGAATTAATTGGGCTCTTTATTGTAGACAACTGGGCTTCGACGAAGTAATGATGATTGCAGTGGCGTGGTGGGTGGCACAGTGGCCAATGACGTATTTACCTTACGAGGTTTTGCCGGCCTGACTAACACGCGGTGTCGGTGAGCAGTGAGCGTATTATCAGGTAGGGATTTCAATCCCGTTTAGATAGCAGTTCACCCCTAACGTTCACTAATGCTTATCAATACGAAGCGATTCGGATAAGGTCTCACGCGGTGTTGGTGAGTAATGAATATACTTCCAGGTAGGGATTTAAATCCCGTTTAGGCGGTAATTCACTTCTTAGCTTCACAAATGCTTCCCAATATGAAGATAAATGCAGGGAGTGGCTCGGACAAGTGTCTTACAACGCGGTGTTGGTGAGGAAAGAATGTATCCTCAGGTAGTTATTTCAATCCCGTTTAGCTGATAAATTCTCTTCTAACCAGCACAAATGCTTCTCAATATGAACCTAAGCGAACAAAATAAATTTAATATTATAAATGACTTACCTCCTCGCCGGCTGCACAGGAACTCCCTGTTTGTGCGGAATGCTTCGCCTTTTATAGCTGTGCGCAGCCCTGGTCATGCATGTATGTGTATAACATTTTCTTGTCTGTTTTCTAACTTAACATTTGCTATACAATTCTATCATAATGTACAGTTCTTACAATATATAAGAATAATGTATAAGCAATCGTAATGACTACGAACAATTCTTGAAATCATATCGCGTATGTTAAATTGATATGTAAGCAATTCATCGCCACTATACTTCGTTGACAACCAGCTTAAATATTACAAATAAACAACAACCAGTATGTGTACATACCGACATACATGAGTAGGTAAACGCGTACATGCCAACTATATGATCACGGCTGTGCGATGAAGAGTAAAGCAGATCACACTGACAACTAACCAATGCATGTGTATATGTTTATGCACAAGCAGTATGTAAAACAAATTGATATTTTGGATGGCGACCGTTACTCATGTCGTATGTGCATAGGCATGTATGTAGGTACGTAAGTAAGTATTTTAATATATAAGCTAGTTTGCAAGTTTATCAGCACAGTGGGAATGTTTCGTTAATTAAGTAATTAAAAATAAAATAAAATTCTCTTCGAATTCAAAATATACGGGTACCTTATATCTATTGTGCGCCAAAAACGAGGTCGGCGTTTTTTGGTCGTCACAGTTTTAAGTGTGTGTTTCTTCGTTTTTTGTGTTCTCACTTAAGCAATTAATTTGAAAAATTTTGGAGTTTACCCTGCAAAGATCGCCGGTAAGAAAAAGCCTTCGATTACAATTAGCATTAAATCAAAGTAGTAATGGTCCTCTATCTGCCGGAACAAATTTAATGCCACAACAATTCACTCCACTTGCCGCTGGAGCTGCATTGTTGCCCACCAGTTCCTCTGCCACCGGAACAACAATGCCGTTGCTAGTAGTTCTTTCTACATCAGGTGTCACAAATACAAACGTAAGTACTGCCAATGCAGGTGAACAAAGTAAGTTAATTACAGCCGCTCCCTGTGTGCTAACTGGTTCCACCGCCACTGGAACCTCAGGTACCATAGCCACGACTTTCACTGCCGCGCCCATCATGGCTACCAGCACCTCTCAACATAATCAACAAAATCCCGGTATTAATTTGGAAAACTTGCAAAGCCAAATCAATACGCTCCAGGCTCAGTTGCTGGCTGCCCATGAAGTTTTGTCCAACGCTCTCAATACCAATTCGTCTTCATCCACTGACATGACCCAGCCATCCAATTTGGCGCCACCAGCTACAGGTCCCAGTGATCTGCCTCAGCCAACGTCGACTGTGCTGGTCGTCGTACGCCATTTTCTTGTGTTAGCTGCAATGCAAATAATTCTGGTTTTCTTGCCATTAGTACAAATGTTCCCGCCTAATAGTCTTGTGTCTCAAAATGGTGGTTTGATGGCAGTGCATAGAAAAATTTATGATTTACCAGAGTTTAGTGGCACACCTGAGGATTGGTCCATGTTTTCAGCAACTTTTAACAATTCCACTGCCGTCTACAACTATAATAATTTTGAGAATTGTGTTCGGCTCCAAAAGGCATTAAAGGGTGATGCACGTGAAAGTGTTAAATCATTGCTCACACATCCGGAATATGTGAGTGTGGTGATGGAACAACTGCGTTTTCGATATGGTCGTCCAGAAATGCTTATTCGTTGTCAACTGCAACAAGTGAAAGAAATTCAGCCCATTGGTGAAAGTGCTATCGACAGGCTTGTGCCGTTTGCCGTTAAGGTGCAGAATCTTCCCGCCTTTTTGGAATCTGCTAATGGACAACAGCATTTGGCTAATCCTACACTTATGGACGAACTACTTGGCAAGCTTCCCTTGAGTAAGAGAATGGAGTGGGACCGATATGCCTCAACAATTAAGCCTTATCCAGCTGTTTTAAATATCAACAATTGGCTCAAAGATGTTGCTGATTAGGTACAAACCATTCAAGGGGTGAGTGGTAATCGAAATTATAGTGAACCAAAAAGAAAAGTTGTCCTCCATGCCGTTGATGGTCAACGTAAACAAGAATGCCCTATGTGCCAGGGTAACCACAAATTGTTTGAGTGCAAAAAATTTAGTTCATTGAGCGTGCCTAATAGATGGACTAATGTGAAAAAATTTAGGTTATGTTTTTCTTGCCTTGGCTCGGGGATTCCCAGTAGGAGTTGCCGTAATCGAAAAGAGTGTCCCATTGATGGTTGCCTAAGAAAACATAACAAATTATTACATGATGGTCAAAGTAATAATGGTGAAAATAGTTCTGTGTCAAATGAGTTGGGAGCTTCAGGTGGTTCAACAAATGGAAGTGCATCCATCTTAAGCTGTGTGTCCCGTGCTGCAGATAAGAGTGTGCTGCTATTTCGAGTTGTGCCATTTATACTTTATGATCCTAGTAACAAGGTTGAAACTTATGCGTTGTTGGATGAAGGTTCTTCTGTTACTATGGTGGACAGCTACTTGGTGAGGCAAAGTAAATAGAATTTATACTGGTACGCTAGGAAGGCATCTGAGGTAATGGCATCTGTGGTAGATCTTCACGTAAGTGGGATTGGCAAGAAAAGGAAGTATGCTCTAAAATATGTTTATGGTGTCTCAAATTTGAAATTGCCGGCTCAAAATTTTAATATGGACTTAAGTGGACCTATTAAAACTTACAATGGTGTTGCCCCTAAGGTCCTGATTAGATTGGATTACTGCCACCTTGGTCTTCCTGATGAAATTGTTCCATTGGAAGAAAGTGATCCTTATGCTGCCAACACACCATTAGGCTGGGTAGTTTTTGGCCCGATGAAGGGTAAGCCACTAAATTCTCATTTATGTTTGTTGTCAGTGCAGCCAGAGCAGAAGGTCTATAACTTGGTGGCAAGTTACTTTGAAATCGAAAATTTTGGAATGAAGGTTTTGCCTGTCGTAGAATCGAAGGAGGTTACACGAGCTCGTCAAATTATGAAGGAATCTACAGTGAAGGTTGAAGGGAGGTTCGAAACTCGGCTTTCGTGGTGCGCTGATGATATTGTCCTGCCTGACAGTTACTCCATGACTTTAAATAGACTCAATGGTATTGAGAGGAAGATGAAGAGGATTCCTGAATTTGGTGATGCCTATAAGTCCATCATGAAGGGTTATGTATCCAAGGGGTATGTACGAAAATTGTTGCCCAATGAAGCTTCTGGTGTTTGCCCTAGGACTTGGTATCTTCCTCATTTTGGAGTGGTCAACCCAAACAAGCCTGAACAGTTTCGTCTAGTTTTTGATGCTGCCGCAACCGTTGAAGGTGTCTCGCTGAATTCCATGCTGTTGAAGGGTCCTCAAGAATATAAGCCTTTGCCGTCAATTTTGTTCAACTTTCGTGTTGGCGCTATTGCAGTTTGTGGAGACATTAAAGAGATGTTTAACCAAGTCCTTGTTTCTCCTGAAGATAGGTGTTCCCAACGGTTCCTTTACGAGATGCTTGTGATGACATTTGGGGCTGCTTGTTCGCCCTGCGTAGCCCATTATGTTAAAGAAACCAACGCCTTGAGCTATCGTGAAGAATATCCTCGTGCGGTGAAGTCTATAGTCGATCATCATTATGTGGATGACTTTGGCGACAGCTTTCCAACTACTGAAAGAGCTATTGAGGTTGCCCAACAAGTTCGTGACATCCATAAGTCTGCCGGAGTCGAGCTACGAAACTTTTTATCCAATTCGACGGAAGTAATTGTGGCTCTTAAAGGTACAGTGGAGAAGCCGGTGAAGTTTTCCAGCGATATCAAGGAGCTGCAATCAGAAAAGGTCCTAGGTAAGTTTCACAACGTGAATGCTGACGCTTTGCCCGATGAAATGTATGACGTGTGGAACAATTGGCGCCAAGAGCTCAAATATGTTGTTAACCTAAAAGTGCCTCGATATTATTTTGGAAATGGCGATCCTACTCGACTGGACCTACATGTTTTTGCCGATGCTAGTGAGAATGCATTTGGTGCCGTGTCATATTGTAGGTATATAAATGCTGATGGAAAAATTGAAGTATCCCTCGTAGCTGCAAAAACTAGATGTGCCCCTCTAATAGCGATGAGTATCCCAAGGCTCGAACTTCAGGCTGCTGTTTTGGGCACTCGATTAATGAATACGATTTTGAAGGAGCATTCCATGAAGGTGTCTCGAACCATCTGTTGGAGCGATTCCACGAAAGTTATCAATTGGATTTTTTTTTCTTTTATCTTGGACCAGCACTCAGGGGATGATCCCTATATATGCAATGCGTTGCGCTGGAACTAAAAACGAGGGGATAGTATTGAGGGGACAGATTAGGAAAGATGAGAAGATAGACAGTTGTTTTTGTAGCTATTTCAACCTTTTACTTCGCCGGCTAATTTTTTGCTACAGGGCCGACGAAGGTGGTTTACTACATGATAGTGTCAGTCGCTGCCAATTATTTTCAGTGACCAGTGACTATGTCTTCATCATTGAAACAGGCTGGCAACAACTAACACAACCACGCACTAATGCTGATCAGAAGAATTCAACACAATATTTCATGACTAAGCGCGGGCTCGAACTCAGGACCCTTCGCTTCATAGTCTCGTGTTCTACTACTTCAGCCAACAGCACCCACAATTGGATTGGCTCAGAAAGCCGTGGATACAAGCCCTTTGTTGCTCATCGAATCACGGAAATTTTAGATTCCACTAGCCCAGCAGATTAGAGATGGCTGCCCACCAATCTGAATGTTGCTGATGAAACCACGAGGATGAAGTCTCAAGCCAACTTTTCAAATGAATCCAGCTGGTTTAGTGGCCCTAGTTTCCTTTATGATGATAAAGATAAGTGGCCCGAACCTGTCAACATTGATCCTACCAGCTTTGATACTGAGGAACTACGTCTAAAATTTGCTGATTAATATTTCGCCTCTTATTGAATTCAGCAGATTTTCGTCCTATTTGAAACTCAAACGTACCGTTGCCTGGGTCTTACTTTTTATAAATCGATGCCAAAAGAAAGAGATTCCAGAAGGATGAACTGGTTTGACAGCTGCTGAACTAAAAACTGCGAAAATGTGTCTCTGCCGCCAAGCCCAACGAGATAGATTTAATGCCCAAATAAAAAATTTAAAATCTGAAGAAAATTTGCCAAAAGGTAGTGAATTGTTTATGTTGGCTCCATATTTGGATGAAAATTCACTACTTCGAGTTTATGGCCGTGTGGACGCAGCTAGTTGGTTACCCATGGAAATAAGACGTCCGATTATATTGCCTTCATCTCTTCCCGTTACCGAGTTGTTTGTGGCCCATGTACACTGCAAAATGAAGCACCAGAATTTCGAAGCAACGATATGTGAAATCAGAAGATCATTTTGGATCCCCCGCCTTAGAAAAATTTTGCGTAGGTGTGTTTCTAAATGTTTCATATGCAGGATTCGTAGTACATTGCCGGTGCCACCACTTATGGGTTCTTTGCCAGAAGACAGACTAACGCCATATATTCGGCCCTTTACATACACTGGTCTGGATTATTTCGGACCACTAACTATAACCATTGGTCGACGCCATGAAAAGAGATGGGTTGCTCTATTTACCTGCCTAACCGTCAGAGCCATCCATCTAGAAGTTGGCTTTGACTTGTCCACAGATGCGTGCATTCTTGCCATACACAATTTTATGAACCGGCGTGGCGTGCCTACAAGACTCAGAAGGGACAATGGTAAAAATGTTGTTGGTGTTGACCAAGTCGCTAAGAGGTTTAACGAAGTGTTTGATGTGACCCGAATTGAAGATGAACTGTCATCGAAAGGTATTGACTGGCAATTCAATTGTCCGCATAATCCTGCAGAAAGTGGTATATGTGAACCTATGGTCCAGTGTGTCAAACGTGTGCTACAGTCAACTTTGAAAGAGTCTGCCCCTCGTGAACACACACTACAGAGTTTCCTGATTGAGGCTTAAAATATTGTGAACTCTCGTCCCTTGACACACTTGCCGTTGAGCCACGAAGACGAGGAACCAACCAGTTTTTGCTTGGTTGCCCAAATACAGCCCAAACTCCTACCGGAGCCCCAGAAGAAAGGCCTATTTTATTGAGAAAGCAGTGGTGCGTCTCCCGCCAATTACGTGACCACTTTTGGAATCGCTGGATCCTAGAATATTTGCCCACATTGACAAGACGTTCCAAATTTTTTGATCCGTCAGTGTCTCGAAGAGATTGGAGACGTGGTAGAGTAGAAGAGGTCTACAAGAGCAAAGATGGTGTTATTCGTCGCGCTGATATCCGTCCTAGCACTGGTGTCTTAATGCGCCCTGTTTCTAAACTTGCTGTCCTTGATCTGGAGTAGTGAATCGTGGCCGATCCACGGGGGTGGGGATGTCGCTTAATGGATCACATATTTATTTTTGTTTGATATAATTTATTTACTTGATTTGTTAATTTTATTATCAGTCTGTGAATTGCCTAAAAGTTTATTTGTCCCTTGATCATTTACAATTATATTATGTATTTGTAGTCCCTCTTTTGCCTATTTTTTTACATGTAAATGATCAATTTCTTTTTGTATATTCATTCTACTGCAGTGCTTTTGTCTCGTTAAGTTGGCCCGTTATTTAAAAGGTTGTTTTTTGTACATAAAGAATTTTAGCTGAACTGAATTTATTTTAAAGACAAAATTTAGTTCGTAAGGAAAAGCACTGCGGTGAGTACTTAAAGTACTTTGCATTTTTTATATATTTTCATTAAAATTTTTTTGTATAGAAATAAACACTTCACGACAAATTGTAAAAAGTTCTACTAATAGAGTATATATGCATACATAATTTAAAACAGCGAGGGAACACGCACGCTCACTTGTTTACTTATTCATTGTAAATTGTTAACTAAATTCAATTACTTGAACAAAAAGCTTTAAATATCAGCAGCCGATGGCTTGGAAAAAGCAAAAACAGACATATGGAATATTGGGAATATTAATCGTCAGGGTTGCGGAATTTCGTGCTAACCAAAAAGAAGTAATAACATATAAAATGAATGTGGGAACTTCTCATATTCAATTTTTGTTAAAAACATTGGTTAAATAGTTAATATTCCTACTAACTAAAAAAATTTAATAAAAAACGCTGATGAGATGGCGTATCGGCCTCGAAATCAGTACTGATCCGTTCTGATGGTTGGATGATTATAAGAAATATTCTTAATATTTTGACATGCGTTCATGTAAAAACTGAAAAAAAATTTAGTCAGCTGGGCTCTTGCATATACTTGATATACATAGATATACCTTGATGTAGACAGTAAAGAAAAAAGTTTCAATTTTGAAATGTTTTTAATATGTATGAACAAATTTTTTCATTCATTTTCATTTTTATATATAGCATTTTCAGTTTAAATTAAACCTTTTTCAAAAGAAATGAAACTTTTTTGGCTGAAGTAGTAGAAGACGAGACTATGAAACGGAGGGTCGTGAGTTCGAGCCCGCTCTGAGTCATGAAATATTGTGTTGAATTCTTCTAATCAGCATTAGTGCGTGGTTGTGTTAGTTGTTGCCAGCCTGTTTCAACCTTCGTCGGTCCTGTAGCAAAAATTAGCCGGCGAAGTAAAAGGTTGAAATAGCTACAAAAAAACTGTCTATCTTCTCATCTTTCCTAATCTGTCTCCACAATACTATCCCCTAGTTTTCAGTTCCGGCGCAATGCATTGCATATATAGGGGTCATCCCCTGAGTGCTGGTCCTACTCCTAAAAAAAAAAAATGAACGAAACCTTTTTCAAAATTAATGAAACCTTTTTCAAAATGAACGAAACCTTTTTCAAAATGAACTAAACTCTTTTCGGAATAAATTAAACTTTATTTAAGTTTAATTAAACATTTTTCAAATTAAATGAAACCAGTTTTAAAATTTAATAGAAAACAAAAGAAAAAAATTAAAAATATTCAGTTTTTATTAATACTTGTTAAAATTAATGAAGAATTTTTCCACTGACCGCTTTAGGAATTATCATGATCATATCCATAACATAGTTCGCACAGTCATTTTAATTAATGCTTTCTCTACCGGGTTCAGACACCAACAACAATAGGTCATTTACAGTAATCGGTAAAAAAAAGATTTTCAAATAAAAAAAAAAGAAAACAACAACATACGATAAATTTTAAAACTGGTTTAATTTAATTTTAAAAATGTTTAATTAAATTTGAATAAAGTTTAATTTATTCTGAAAAGAGTTTCATTTATTTTGAAAAAGGTTTCGTTAATTTTGAAAAAGGTTTAATTTATTTTGGAAAAGGTTTCGTTCATTTTGAAAAAGGTTTCACTTATTTTAAAAAAGGTTTAGTTTAAACTGAAAATGCTATAAAACAAAAATATTTAACTGTGTATAATATTCAAATTTTTTTATTGTTGAAACATTATAAATAAATTTTGAAACAATCTTATTTCTAAGATTGTATGGAAAATTTAACATTTAAACACAATACATTCACCTTGTATTAAATACTTTATTTTGGTTTAAAAAATTTTCAGCAATGAGCACAAGTCTGGTACTTATAAAAGCCTAGACAAAGATGTTCACTGTTTGAAGTGCAGAAACCAATTGATTTGTATCATGCAAATGTCTCTGCTTTTATAGCATTGCCAAATGTTTACATTTTGATAGTTGTATACAAGAGTAACAAAAATAAACAGAGTCGCACTCAAAAATAAAAGTTAAATTCAAATAGTATCAGTTAAATTAAAATATTTACAGAGTTGTATATAAAGACAAAGTTATCTATAAAATACAATAGTCCTATATAAGCAAAGTCTAAATATTATATGATTAAATAATGTGGAATGCTACAATTTTAATCTGTTACCCTGAAAAAGATATCCAGAGGATATCGAAATATTGATACAATTAAAAAATAAATAGTTTTATAGTTATTATTTTATAAAAATAAGCCTTAAGCTCAATATTATTATTAAAAATAAAATATCAAAGGCTGAAAAAATATAACAATATACTACAAAAGAAGAGCACGAGTAAGAATCGGCAAAATATCAAGAAATAAAAATACAAAATTATCAAAGAACCATCAAGATTTTGAAATTAGAAATACGTTTTTTAAAAAGAAGAGCAAGATTAGAAGAGGAATTTCAAGAAACGAAAAAGAAGGAAATAAGACTGAATACATAGGCAAGAAGAATTATATTAATCAAAATACCTTGAAGAAAATAGTTTAATTTTTCAAACAACATGAACTACCCTTGGTTTAAGAAAAATGAGGAAGTAAGAAGAGTTATCAATAGGTACAAGAAAGTGAGAGATAAAATTATTAAGTTTAAAGCGAATATAACATTCCTTATTCGTTGCCGTAATGCAGGTATCGTTCCAAATTTCAAAAGAAACTCTACTAACAACATTTATAATATTTTTCATGTAAATGGACAACGGATGATACAAAATTCTATTTCAAAATATTTGGAAATTGTTCAAAATAAAATTTTAAATTTTACAATTAAGGAAAGACACAAGCTACTTAAGGATTCTCAAAGGGAAATAATAATAATAGAACACAAATTAAGAAGATTTTTGAATAATGAGGAAATGAAAAGATTTTTGGAATTTGAAGACCGCATAGCAGATTCTTTAAATAATAAAATTAAACAGGTACATAAAAAGAAATTTGATAATTTAAGTGATTTACAAAGAAGACAATTAGCCATTAGGTTTAATAAAAAGTGGTACATAAACAAAACAGGCAAAGATATTCCAACTGATATTCAGAGAACTCTTTCTTTAGGGAAGAAATATGCTCTACCAATAAAGAAAGATCAACTTCCTATATTAAAAATTATATCAGATGGTGAAGACTTAGTACACACAATAGAAGGAAAGGAAAAACAAGAAGTAGCAAGAACAAGATTTACGACTATAATAAATGACCAAATGAATAAGATGAAATTAAATAATAGGGATAAATTTATTCTTAATAATGTAAAAGATACAGAAACATTTTTGAATAATAATAGAGACATACTTGTTTTGGATGCTGATAAAGGTAATACAGCGGTTGTTATAAATAGAATATATCATACATATATCAAAAATGAAGGATATTCAGCATAAAAAGTTTTAGAAAATGATCCAACAAATAAGTTACAAAAAATATATAACGAAATTGTTGAAAGACTTTTTAAATTAAAAATAATTACTTTGCCTGAAAAGACAAATTTGAAATCAAACACATCAATTGCACCAAGATTACATGGATTAGCAAAAATTCATATAGATAATTTCCCATTAAGACCAATTTGTTCATTTATGAATTCTCCGTCTTATCAACTTAGTAAACATGTATATTACAAATATTTTAAAAATATGACTAAACATTCTATTTATTATATTAAGAACTCATTAGAATTTAGGAGAAAGATAGAGAATATTAAAATAAATAGTAATGAAATATTGGTGTCATTTGATGTTGTTTCATTATTTCCGAGTATACCTATTGAATTGGCAATTAGTATTATAGAAGAAAAATTTTTATTAATATTGAAGGATTTACTAATTTAGATAAAAATTTATTTTTAAAAATAGTTAAGTTTTGAATAATAGATAATAGATATTTTGAATATAATAATAAAATTTATATGCAAAATAAAGGTCTTCCTATGGGATCCCCAGCATCTCCAATAGTAGCTGATTTTGTTATGGAAGAATTGCTAAAAAAGTGTATAGGGCAATTATCAGTTAAACCTAAAATTATAACTAAATATGTTGATGATATATTTTGTATAATTTTAGAATCTGAATTAGATAGTATACTAGTATCACTTAACTCTTTCCATTCAGACATTAAACTTATTGTTGAAATAGAAAAGAATAATAAACTTCCTTACTTAAACACATTGATTATACGTAGTAACAATAGTTTATCTATAGATTGGTATCAGTAGTAAGGGAATGTATGTGCCAGGGCAATTAAAATTCTCAAATTTCATGTAAAATTTTAAAAATTTGCATGTTAATTACCCAAATTTTGATTTTAATGTGTTTATGTTGTAATTTGATACTTTAATGTTTGTGTGTGTATTTTCCCACGGTTTAATAAGGGGGTTCGCATTGTTGTTGTTTTTTTTTTATGATGTTGGGGTAGGCGTGGGAATTTGTGTCTGTCCATATGTGACCTTGGAATACATGTCCGTCCATATGTGAGCGTGGGAATTTTTGTCTGTCCATATGAGAGCTTGGGAGTTTGTGTCGGTCCGTATGAGACCGTGGGAATTTTTGTCCGTCCATATGTGAGCTTATGAGTTTGTGTCTGTCCGTATGAGACCGTGGGAATTTCTGTCCGTCCATATGTGAGCTTATGAGTTTGTGTCTGTCCGTATGAGACCGTGGGAATTTCTGTCCGTCCATATGTGATGGTAGTTTGGTGGAGGGGTGCTGTGTAACCAAAATGAGTTTGTATAAGTGAGCGTGAGACCGTGGGAATTTTTTGTCTGTCCATATGTGAGCGTAGGAATTCTGTCTGTCCATGTGTGCTATGGCCTAATAGAAAATAAGAAATTTTTAGTATCTGACACAAAACTTTTTTAGGAAGTACAATATCTTAAAAGTGTTGTATAAATGGATGGCCCTAATGTTTATGGTTCGTTTCTTCTTGCTGGAGTGAGATTTCTTCTTTTATTTTTGGCTTGTTTTTAATTTTGGTGTGTTTACTTAAGATATTTTGTCCAGGCTGGAGTGAGGTTTCTTCTTTTATTTTTTGCTTGTTTTTAATTTTGGTGTGTGTTTACTTAAGATATTTTGTCCAGCTATTCAGCTATTTCTTTTTTGTGTGCAATGCTTAAGTGTGGGGGAATAATTTGATTATTCTGATCTTGAAGACGTTGAGAAAAAAAATTTACTATTGCATAAATATTGAATTTGATATTTTGTTTATTTTATACATGACGATCATCGATGGATTTTATTTGGGGATCTGGATGGTGGTGCGATTTCTGTATTTTGTAGAATATTAATATGTGTGTGTTTTTGTGTTCTGAGTGGCGATTGGAATGTCTGCCTGTCAGACAGGGGGTGTGTGTGTGACGATTGGTGAGTCTGTGTGACAGTCCGCTTTTTTGTTGCTTTCCTGGATTTAGCGCAAGTGGGTCAGTATGAAATGAAATAAATTTGTAGATATTTATGTACGCATATACATACATACAAACAAATAATAAGCGTTTATTCTTTGTGCCCAAATATTCCCTTGACCATTTGAATGAATGAACCATTGTGTTTATTTGTTTGTGTGTTCTCTGAAATAAATATATATATAGGTGTTTATTTGAAATAAAAGACATTTATTTTAATTTTTATAAGCATTTATTTAAAAGTTTGTTAACATTTTCATTTTTAAGTAAAATTGCATTCCTTAAGGCACAAACACCATAGTCGTGATAGCTACAATAGAAATATGTTGAATGGTTAGTTTCCATTTGTTTAAAATTAATGCAGCCAATGTCTTCAATGTTATAAACTGTTTGATGAATCATTTTTTCTAGCCATTTTTTCTTCTCTCCCCCCTTAACATATATTTGTGAATTTCTTATATTGGATTTTAAAAACTTGCAAACGCTTTGAAATGAGACTGATCCATCATTCCAGTTAATATGATGATAGTTTTTTGTTAACCAAACTGCTTCTCTCTGTTTTTTGACCGATAAACATGCGAAATCAAAAGGAGGTTTTATGATGAAATTGAGGTATTCGTTGTTGCTGAAAACTACAGCTAGTTCTTTTGCGATGAAGTCATTTGAATTATTTTTGAAACCTTGCAAGTCTACAAAAACAATATCACCATCCATGTTATTTAATTTATAAGACCTTCCGGACTTGACCTTTTATTGGTATGTATTCTATTACGCGGTCATGAATAAGAACGCAGTAAGCTGATGTCGTTGCTGGAATATTTGTTGCTGTTTCAAATTCAATTTTTATGTCAATCGGTCCGGTGTTGACTGATTCGTTCTGATAGCTTACATCTACTACAATAATTGGAGCGTCGTCTTTAAACTCCTGGGCAGTTAATAATGGTTGAGGCTCATTCATATAGTAGCTTTGTTGAAATCTTACATACATATCATATAGAATTGCATACCGTTCATTTTTAAATTTTATGTTAAGATCATCATATGGGTAAGAGGTTGAATTTAAATGTACTTTTAAATTAGTGAGGTCACAGTGAACAAATTTGTTACCTCGTTGAAATGCGACCAATACAAAACGTGGTCGCTCTTTACTTGCAGCTAATTTAACATTCCAAATATGACTTGTTCCTGTATTCAATTGTGGATTCATATGACAATCCCAGCTACGAAATGCCATCGGTATAGAAGCACCATTGTTAATAATTTTAATCATATTCAACTTGCTCTGATCAGATAATTGTACGTGTGGAATTCTCCAGGAGATGAGTGAAATTGTAAGTTTCGATTTTTCAGTAGAAACGCTCGAGTGTACAAGAGCTTCATCATTTTTATTGCGCAAGAGTATCAATTCATGCTTTCCATTAAGTATAGCTTTGTTGTAGTCTTCAGCAAATCCCAAAAGCATTTTTAGTGGTACATAAAAATTAAAATATCCATTCTTAAGATTCAAATCATCAGTTTTATGCCATCCACCATTTTGCATTACAACGCTTTGAGTTGGTGATAGAGATACCAAATTTTTTATTGTGGTTGTTGTTCCTAAATACCTTGTATGATCGATTTCAATACCATTAAGCTCATAGCGGATTTCATCAAATAGATGTGCAACAAAGTTGTTTTTCAATTTAAAATTTTCTGAAAATTTTCCAGTTTTTTCATCTACAACGAAACCTTCCACATATATATAGCTCTCACTAGGTAACACGTACAAATCTTGATTTTGTATTGAGATTCGAATCTCATCATTATTGTTGTACGATTGTAGATATGGTATGTAGGTATGATAGTCCTTTTTTTATTATATTTTCATCAGACAATGGCTTATCCAATACGTTTATTATTGAGCTCATTTTGTTTTCAGTTTGAAATTCAAAGACTTGAGAAAACTTTTGTTTGTTGTTGTAAGTGACCTTTTATTAACAGATATTTTCGAGAACTTCAGAAAAGTTTGTAAAAGTATATATGAGCTGGATCCATGTCAATATTACACAGCTCCTGGACTTTCATGGGATGCAATGTTGAAATATACAAGAATTGAGCTCGAATTATTAACAGACATAGATATGTACAATTTTATGAAAAAGGGCATACGTAATTACATCAAATTTATACTAGTGAATTAAGTAAGGCAGTATTAAGTTATGCAGACGATAAAAGAAAAATTACTAACAATAACATAAATACTTTAGCATGGCATCATTTTCGTATAGAAGAAACTAATCCTCATTACGAACTTGATATGCTTTTAGCAGATATTGCTAGTTTAGAAGAAGAAGAAGAAATGTGATAATATCTAGTATTAAGAGAACAAATTGTTTTATTTTTAACAGAAATAAATAGAAAATACATATATTAAAAATGAGAAAAAAAAATCTTGATTTTTGTTTTATTGTTTTTTGATTTTTATTTAGCTTCAATGAAATATTACATAATACGAATTAATTAAATTATTTATCACCATTTTTCTCAAATAAAATACGGAGCATCGGCAAGTATCTGGACCTTCCTCACAATCTGGATGACTCCACGGACAAGACTTGAAGTGACCATTGTCCTTGTCCTCATCTTCCATTATACCAAACTCCTGGTTTTCATCCAACATATGGAGGAAAAATTTCACCATTTCCCTGTGTACATATAGTTGACATCCTTCAAAATCGGCTAAGAATTGTTCAACCTTGTTTCTTATTTCGCTCATGATTTAAATTTTTTTTTTTAATTTTTGTATCCGAAATTGGCTTGCGATCTTTTTGTCTATTAGTTCTCTACTAAATGATATACAATTCAAAAAACTAAATCTGCGTTTCACTCCAAAACTAATTTAAAATTTTGAGTCAAGAACTCAAAAATTTATACATATATCACTATCTTCTTCCACTTTTTCAGTTTTAAGTACAGCTTTCATTATTCATCTATTCTTTTGTTCCCTCTCTCTCTCTATCTTCTTGGAATTTTTCAGTTTTAAGTACAGATATCATTATTCATCTATCTGTCTTTTGTCCCCTCTCTCTCTCTCTCTCTCTCTCTATCTTACATACAAATCAAATATCATTGTTTATCAATTTTCAGTTAGACTTCTTAGTGTCTAGAAGGCTTATATCCTGAATACTTTGAAATTGAAGTTCAAACTTGTAAGTTGTCAAATATTTCTACCGCAATGGATCTGGTGAAAAAATTTAATTCGTGCAATACGAAAACCTTAATACATATAAAGGATCTAGATGATTCAATCAAATACAACATCCTACGTGCAAAGCGGGTAACAACAAAGTACGGAGAAACAATTCAACTTGAGCTGGAAAACCATATAATGTTTCTCCCGAACCGATATAATGCATTAACCAATGTAGAATTAGAAGATCTTTCGAATGATAAATATCGACTACAAAGAAAAGGAGAGCGAAACCTGATCTTAGATAGCGAGATGCACGAGTTTTTGATACCAAACTCCCAGTACCCTGTTTGGCAGTAAAAATAAAAAATGTTATGTATATTTTGTAACTAATACAATAAAACAACGAAAGAATTTTTTAAAATATACAAATATATGCTTGTGTTTTATTTCAACTCTTTAGTTGCTTCATAAAGAAATTTTAAACATAAATGACCACAATTAAATGTATTAAAGTTTTGATATTGATTGTAGTTGTATTCAATATTTCTACCTAGATATTTGATTAATTCTAAAGGAGGTTGTAAATTTCCAAAGCTGTCGAAATATTGTTTTTCATCCTTGTTTCTATAGTATGCTACCCAATGAGTACCTGGTCCTGCTGATAAATCTAAATTAATTATTCCACATTCTACTGTCCTTGGCCGTTTTGGTAGAGAATCCAACATATAAACTCCTCTAAAGTGTGGAATATTTCTTGAAAATTTTCTTAGATCAAATTCTGATAATGGTCTGTTGGGTAGCATTTCTAATAGTTTTTTGAATGATCTTTACAAACAAGTCCATAACCCTTTTTATATGGTTTAAGGTACAGTCCTTCTCCCACAGCAATAGACTCCATTGCCTTATTGTGTCTGGTGGCTTCCTCAAGTTGTTTTTTTGCGTCCTTTGTTGCATTTACAGCCTTAGCTATAGCGGCACCTCCAGTTGTTAGACTACCAAGTGCACCTAGAGCAGTTAGAATCGGAATTAGCGGTAAAAATCCACCAATTTTTGGAACATTGATTATGCGTGGTATTACAACGCGTGCCTTTTTCCCCTTAAGTGATCTGTTGATAACTTTACGAGCGATTTTAATGGCCGAGTTGATGTCTTGTGGTTTTTCTTCCCGTAATGTTTTTGTTGCTGCTCTAATTGAACTATTGAACAGCTTTTTATCATTTAAATGAGTTCGTAACGATAGTCTTTGCCTATTTCTGCTCTTCTTCTCCATACCCATACCAAATTTAGTTTTTGCTTTCATTGCATTGGTCACCATATATGCAAATGATTTTTCTGCAAGACTGCTGTCAGTAGAAAGAACTCTTTCCCAAGCTTTATTTTCAAGAATTTTATCAGCTTGGTGTCTACTGTTTAATTCTTTGTTTTTGGAGTAAGCTATATCGTGATTTTTGCAAGCAGCATCCAATAAATTAATTCCTTTATCTCCTCTATCTAAACGCTTTTGTAATCTTGTGCCAGGTCCACAGTACTGATATCCAGGAAGATGTAATTCAAAAGGTTGAGAATTTATTGTTTTATTTAGTAAACCTTCTCCAACGATAGTTTTCTTATGACTGAATGTTTTTTTATAAAACGTAACCATATTATTTTATTCTAGAATAAAAGATATTGTTTTGTGAATTTTACAAGTAGTTATTGAAATGCGCTTAGTAAAACAACACAAAAATATTTTAGTTCGTTATGTGGATGTATCTTCAGATGACAGTACAAAAATAAGACATAGTTCCTTGCTACCAAATTCTATTCGAGCATTAATAGTTGGTCCCTCCAATTGTGGAAAAACTAATGTAATGATCAGTTTGCTAGAAAGTCCTAATGGTCTCAAGTTTGAAAATATCTATTTGTACTCAAAATCTCTGTATCAACCTAAATATGAATACCTAAAGAATTTAATTTCGCCAATTAAAGGAATGGGATACTACACATTCGCAGACAATGAGTCCGTTGTTCCTCCTAGTGAAGCTAAAAGCAATTCAATTATGATTTTCGATGATGTTGCATGTGAAAACCAAAACAATATACGTGCATATTTTTGTATGGGGCGTCATAAGAATGTAGATTCATTTTACTTGTGTCCAACCTACACAAGAATTCCAAAACATTTAATAAGAGATAATGCCAATTTAATTATAATGTTTAAACAAGATGCGAAAAATATGAGACATGTATACGACGATCATGTTGCCAGCGACATGAACTTTGAAAAGTTTCAGTATATATGTCAAGAATGTTGGAAGGATAAATATGGATTTTTGATGATAAGTAAAGATAATGAACTAAACAATGGTCGCTATAGAAAATCATTTGATTACTTCATCATAATATAAATTACTGTTCATCAAGGGTATCGCTTAGTACATAATCTGGCTTTAAACATTATACATGTGATTGTTATAACTGGTCATCTAAGCAAAACTTGATTTGATACCTAATAAGCTGATCTGATAACCTGATCTGACACCTGATAAACTGATCTGATACCTGATAAGCTGATCTGATACCTGATAAACTGATCTGATACCTGATCTGATAAACTGATCTGATACCTGATCTGATAACCTGATCTGGCACCCGATAAGCTGATCTGATACCTGATAAAGTAAAGTAAAGTAAATTAGCTACAATGAATGAAAAAATTCTAAAAGACTTGGTGACAACAAGAAATGTATTGAAGAAAAAGCTTCGTAGTATAAGAACTGGTGAAATAGATACACATCAGCAATTAAAAGATACATTCCAGCCCATAACAGAACCTTTAAAAGAATTTATAAATAGCTCTAAACTTATTGATATACCGAATAAAAAAGAAAAGAATGATAAGAAAACTGAATATGAGGACAGTGCCAATTTTGATCTTCAGAACTCAACAATGAAGTTGGAAACAAGTACTCCTAAGAAACTAATTGAAGAATCAATGTTTAAACAGTCTAATAGTAAAAGTAACAGCGATTTTGATGAAGATGACTTTTATTCACAACATTCTAATGATGACGAGAGTTATCCTGACTTATCACTATTGCAATCGAGAAATGAACTAGATACTAACTATGGTCCACATAGAGATTATAATAACGAATGGAAATTTGGTAGTAGCAACATCGAGTTAAATCAAGATAAAATACAAGTTGGTGGTCAAATATGGGCTCTCACCCCAGGACTGTTTTCCTTAATGTTTCATAAAACACCAAAAAACTATGATAAATTCGAGCTTGAAATCTATAAAAAAATATTACTTACTACCAATGCACACAGAAGAGATTATAAGTCCGATGGTCAAATCAAGGGGACTAGAGGGTACAAGTACAAAAATATTATTGGAAAACTTTTTAAAGAGAAAAATCATAAGAGCTCATCGGAATTAACAAAGGCTAATTATTTAGGTAAGGGGGTGATGCAGGTAAATCCTCATAAATCAAACTATATATACTGGGATGATCCAAACGAGTTGGTAGATCGACTTAGACTACTGCTTGCATCACAGTCTGCAGGTCATACTAATCACAACAACGAGATTGTTTCAATTATTGAAGAACTACGTGAAGCTAATATAATAGTATAAACTATATAAACGCATACACATTTTATATATAAATTATGTCTGTTGATAAATTCGGACATTATCTAATCGACACTAGCAGTATAATTTCATTGAAAAATGCACCTAAATTGTTGGGGTTATTTTTGGATGCGAACAACAACATTGATGTCCAAAACAAAAGAATCAAAAATGTTGCAAAAGCTTTGGAGGAAAACGATGCTATCAATAAATTGTTTTTGCAAACTCAAATCGAAGAAGTAGAATACAAACTATTAAAAGAATTTAAAGACGATAACAACAAAATGCATAATACTCTAAGAAATCAAATCGAAATGCAACAACATGAAATAATATTACAGTTGGAAGAGAATAAAAAAATGCAAGAAAGCATTTCCAAGATCAGTGCATCCTTCGAAGAAGAAATTGAAAGATTAAATGAGAAAATTTATAGATTTGAAAATTACATGCTTGTGTCAATTGCTGAAAGCGCATCAGTTAGATCGCAACACACCCAAAATACTTCTTAAAGCTTAGACATGGATACAAAAAGAAATTTAGTGAACGAGCTCCATAAGGAAGCTCGAAAAATGTTTGGACGCAGGAAAGTTGTTATGAAAGGAATAGACGATCTTTGGCAAGCGGATTTAGTTGAAATGGGGAACTATTCTACATACAATAAAAATTATAGATTTTTGCTAACTGTAATTGATACATTCTCCAAATATGATTGGGCAGTACCTTTGAGAAGAAAGACAGCTGTTGACACAACGCAGGCAATGGAGACTATTTTTCAATTGGGGCGTGTGCCAAAAAACTTACAAACAGATGATGGTAAAGAATTCTTCAACAAACACTTTAATCAATTGATGGGTAAATACAACGTCAATCACTACTCAACCTATAGCATCATGAAAGCATCAATAGTAGAACGATTCAATAGAACATTAAAAGGAATGATGTGGAAAGAGTTTAGTTTTAATGGTTCCTACAACTGGCTTGATATATACAAAGATTTACTTAATGCATACAATAGAAAAGTTCATCGCACAATTAAAATGCCACCGATTAAAGTCAACTCAAAAAATGAAAAACAGCTCCTAAATACAGTATACAACCATTTAAAGATGTACAAAATGTCAAAATTTAATGCAGGGGACCATGTACGTATTAGCAAATATAAACATATTTTTGAGAAAGGCTATACTCCGAATTGGACAACAGAAATTTTCACAATCAAAAGAGTTCAAAATACATATCCTACAACATACATATTAGAAGATTATCTGGGAAATCCTATTAAAGGTGGCTTCTACACGGAAGAACTGTCAAGAACTAGATTTCCAAATACATATCTAGTTGAAAAGGTGATCAGACTGAAAGGAGACAAAGCATTAGTTAAATGGTTGGAATTTTCTAATCAACACAATTCCTGGATAAGCAAAGATGAAATACTGTAGTTGGAAAATGAAATAAATCGCCATCCGTAATGATAACAACGACAATAACATCAATATTTTTTAATAACTAATGTTAATTTTAAAATAAGATTATGAAATATATATGCAAATTATTCTTATAAACCATGCTGTGTAGTAAACTTTATTTATTTGTGAACAGGCTGTTATAATGTCAATAACACTTACTCTGAGCTCTAACTCATCAGCGCTATATGCTAATTATTTTCCTCCCATTGACTTAAACGACACATATGAGTGTGCGCTAACTGATTTTCATTCATACAACAGTATTCCAAATGTAGACTCCTATAACAATATGTTTCATATAGGGGAACATGTAATTGAAATACCAATTGGATCTTATGAATTGAAAGATATAGTTGACTACATAGAAGAGCAATACAAACGACTTAGTCCTGGAGAGCATATTTTTATAGAAGCTAACAACAATACGATGCAAGTTAAAATAAATAGTTCTAAAGATCCGATATATTTTAATAAAGAAAATACAATTGGGAATCTTTTAGGATTCAATAGTAAAATCCTAAAACCGACCGATGATCATTACTCAGATCTTCCAGTTAATATTTTTAAAGTAAATCTCTTGCGAATTGAAAGTAGTATCGCTACAAATACATATATGAACAATTCAAAATCACACACACTTCATGAGTTTCCGATTAATGTGCCTGCAGGCTATAAAATAGATGAGATTCCAAGGAATCTCATTTATTTACCTGTAAACACCAAAGAGATAAGTTCTCTATCACTGCGCGTGGTTGATCAGAACGGTGATTTAATTAATTTTCGAGGAGAGGAAATTACAATACGAATACATTTAAGGCCAACTAAGTAATGATAATATACAATACAAGTATATCACAAAATACGGCAGTCACGTCTCATCCACAGATATTACAACCTAAACCACAATTGAAAAGATCTGCTCGTCAAAGGTCACTTACAACAACAAACAAAAGTTTTCTCAAGTCTTTGAATTTCAAACTGAAAACAAAATGAGCTCAATAATAAACGTATTGGATAAGCCATTGTCTGATGAAAATATAATAAACAAGTAAAAGCGCTATATTCGGCTGTGCCGAATCTTATATACCCTTCACAGATGTAATTCTTCTTTCTTTCTTTCTTGCCAAAACAGAAAGTAGGTTTAATTAAAATATCAAAATAATATTATCGGTTACTTTTATATTTAAGAAAACGTTTAAATTTTTCGGCTAGGAAACTAAATTTTTGGCTTCTCTTATATCTAATACCTATGAACGTCTTTCGAAAATATTATATATATTTAATTTACAAACAAAACAAAAAATCCGTTTCATGTACCCCAAAAAGTTCTAATTGTCCAACCGTAGAATCGTCTTTGGTTTTTAATGTTGTTGGTTTTTAATACCAGATTACTTCTTTCTGATAAATAAAGTATGTATAATTCATCATAAAAATCAAAAATAACAAATAAAATGGCTGATTTTATGAATCAGAAAATGTCAACTTCCTAACCCTAGAACCGAATTCTTAATTTTTTAATACTAATCTAATTTTTTCTGATATATAAAATAGCTTTAATTCACTAAAAACACAAAATTTTTAATTTATGTATGTACTATTATGTACGAAAAGTATTTCGATTTTCCAACTCTGGAAGCGAATTTTTATTTTTTTTACCAATGCAATTCTTAGTGAGGCGTAACATAGCTTTAGTTGACAAAAAAAATACTATTTTTAAACTTTTTGGTCACTTTCACGTACCATAAAATATATCATATGTCCAAACCTGGAGTCGAAATTTTGATTTTTAAGATTTTAATACCAAATTTGTTCTTCCTGAATTATAAAACAGCTCTAATTAGCAAAAAAAACAACGTCAATTGCCTTTTTGGTTACATTTATGTTTAAAAAAATTTCAATTTCCTAACCCTGGAAGCGAAATTTAAATTTTTTAAAATTTTCTTTATCAATGCAAATCTTCATGAGGTATAAAGTAGTTTTGTTTAAGAAAAAGTCGAATTTTGCAACCATTTTGGTTATTACATGTACTACAAAATATTGCATGTACCAAAAAAAATTTAATTTTTCTAACCCTGGAAACGAAATTTAAATTTTTTTTTGTTTGTTTTTTTATCAGTGCAATGCTTCTTGAAGTATAAAGTAGTTTTATTTACAAAAAATTGCAAATTTTTTACCATTTTGGTAACTTTCATGTACCATAAAATATTGCACTTGTCCATCCCTGGATTCGAAATTTTATTTTTTATTTTTGAATTTTTTATACCAATTTTGTTCTTCCTAAATTATACGACTGTTTTAGTTGGCAAAAAACAAAAAACAACAACATCGTTTGCCTGTTTGATTACTTGCATGTATAAAAAAAATTCAATTTCCCACCCCTGGAAGCAAAATTTGAATCTAAAATTTTCTTTTCTTTTTGCCAATGCAAATCTTCATGACGTATAAAGAGGTTTTGTTAAAGAAAAACTTAACATTTTTAACAATTTTAGTTACTACATGTACTACAAAATACGGAATGGGCCGAAAAAAAAATTTTTATTTCCCATCCCTGAACATTTTTTTTTTTATATTTTTAGTTTTTAATACACCATTGAGACTTCCCAAAGCACGAAATAGGTTTAGTTTGCAAACATTAAAAAAAATAAATTATTTTTGGTATAAATTTAGCGTCGAGAAATAGGTGCAAGCTTCCCAGCTCTGGAACCATAGTTCGGATCTATCTGAATTTTAACACCACTCTATTTAAGTTCATTTCCAATCCAACGGTCCAAGAATGAAGTCTCTATCTCTTCTGGGGGCTTGGCTAGACCTGTTTCATTACTTTCACTTATAAAAACAATGCAATTTCCCAACCCTGGAAGTAAAATTTGAATTTAAAAACAAAAATTTTTTTTTGCTAATGCAAATCTTCATGACGTATAAAGTGGTTTTGTTAAAGAAAAACTTAAAATTTTTAACAATTTTAGATACTACATGTACTACAAAATACGGAATAAGCCGAAAAAAAATTTTTTTATTTCCCATCCCTGGAAAAATTTTTTTATTTTTTTAGTTTTTAATAGACCATTGAGGCTCCCTAAAGCACGAAATAGGTTTAATTTACAAACATTAAAAAAAATAATTGATTTTTGGTAAAAATTTTGCGTCGAGAAATAGGTGTAAGCTTCCCAGCTCTGGAACCATACTTCGGATCTTTCTGAATTTCAATAGCAGCCTGTTTAAGTTCATTTCCAATCCAACGGTCCAAGAACGAAGTCTCTAGCTCTTCTGGGAGCTTGGGAAAACCGATTTCACGTACAGACGGACGGACAGACGGACAGACGGACATCGCTCAATCGTCATCGCTATTCATAAGGATCCAGAATATATATACTTTATGGGGTCCCATGTGCATATCGAAGAAATTACACACGGAATGACAAACCTATATATACCCTTTCACTTTTTTGTGAAGGGTATAAAAAGGACTATCATACCTACATACCATATCTACAATCGTACAACAATAATGATGAGATTCGAATCTCAATACAAAATCAAGATTTGTACGTGTTACCTAGTGAGAGCTATATATATGTGGAAGGTTTCGTTGTAGATGAAAAAACTGGAAAATTTTCAGAAATTTTTAAATTGAAAAACAACTTTGTTGCACATCTATTTGATGAAATCCGCTATGAGCTTAATGGTATTGAAATCGATCATACAAGGTATTTAGGAACAACAACCACAATAAAAAATTTGGTATCTCTATCACCAACTCAAAGCGTTGTAATGCAAAATGGTGGATGGCATAAAACTGATGATTTGAATCTTAAGAATGGATATTTTAATTTTTATGTACCACTAAAAATGCTTTTGGGATTTGCTGAAGACTACAACAAAGTTATACTTAATGGAAAGCATGAATTGATACTCTTGCGCAATAAAAATGATGAAGCTCTTGTACACTCGAGCGTTTCTACTGAAAAATCGAAACTTACAATTTCACTCATCTCCTGGAGAATTCCACACGTACAATTATCTGATCAGAGCAAGTTGAATATGATTAAAATTATTAACAATGGTGCTTCTATACCGATGGCATTTCGTAGCTGGGATTGTCATATGAATCCACAATTGAATACAGGAACAAGTCATATTTGGAATGTTAAATTAGCTGCAAGTAAAGAGCGACCACGTTTTGTATTGGTCGCATTTCAACGAGGTAACAAATTTGTTCACTGTGACCTCACTAATTTAAAAGTACATTTAAATTCAACCTCTTACCCATATGATGATCTTAACATAAAACTTAAAAATGAACGGTATGCAATTCTATATGATATGTATGTAAGATTTCAACAAAGCTACTATATGAATGAGCCTCAACCATTATTAACTGCCCAGGAGTTTAAAGACGACGCTCCAATTATTGTAGTAGATGTAAGCTATCAGAACGAATCAGTCAACACCGGACCGATTGACATAAAAATTGAATTTGAAACAGCAACAAATATTCCAGCAACGACATCAGCTTACTGCGTTCTTATTCATGACCGCGTAATAGAATACATACCAATAAAAGGTCAAGTCCGGAAGGTCTTATAAATTAAATAACATGGATGGTGATATTGTTTTTGTAGACTTGCAAGGTTTCAAAAATAATTCAAATGACTTCATCGCAAAAGAACTAGCTGTAGTTTTCAGCAACAACGAATACCTCAATTTCATCATAAAACCTCCTTTTGATTTCGCATGTTTATCGGTCAAAAAACAGAGAGAAGCAGTTTGGTTAACAAAAAACTATCATCATATTAACTGGAATGATGGATCAGTCTCATTTCAAAGCGTTTGCAAGTTTTTAAAATCCAATATAAGAAATTCACAAATATATGTTAAGGGGGGAGAGAAGAAAAAATGGCTAGAAAAAATGATTCATCAAACAGTTTATAACATTGAAGACATTGGCTGCATTAATTTTAAACAAATGGAAACTAACCATTCAACATATTTCTATTGTAGCTATCACGACTATGGTGTTTGTGCCTTAAGGAATGCAATTTTACTTAAAAATGAAAATGTTAACAAACTTTTAAATAAATGCTTATAAAAATTAAAATAAATGTCTTTTATTTCAAATAAACACCTATATATATATTTATTTCAGAGAACACACAAACAAATAAACACAATGGTTCATTCATTCAAATGGTCAAGGGAATATTTGGGCACAAAGAATAAACGCTTATTATTTGTTTGTATGTATGTATATGCGTACATAAATATCTACAAATTTATTTCATTTCATACTGACCCACTTGCGCTAAATCCAGGAAAGCAACAAAAAAGCGGACTGTCACACAGACTCACCAATCGTCACACACACACCCCCTGTCTGACAGGCAGACATTCCAATCGCCACTCAGAACACAAAAACACACACATATTAATATTCTACAAAATACAGAAATCGCACCACCATCCAGATCCCCAAATAAAATCCATCGATGATCGTCATGTATAAAATAAACAAAATATCAAATTCAATATTTATGCAATAGTAAATTTTTTTTCTCAACGTCTTCAAGATCAGAATAATCAAATTATTCCCCCACACTTAAGCATTGCACACAAAAAAGAAATAGCTGAATAGCTGGACAAAATATCTTAAGTAAACACACACCAAAATTAAAAACAAGCAAAAAATAAAAGAAGAAACCTCACTCCAGCCTGGACAAAATATCTTAAGTAAACACACCAAAATTAAAAACAAGCCAAAAATAAAAGAAGAAATCTCACTCCAGCAAGAAGAAACGAACCATAAACATTAGGGCCATCCATTTATACAACACTTTTAAGATATTGTACTTCCTAAAAAAGTTTTGTGTCAGATACTAAAAATTTCTTATTTTCTATTAGGCCATAGCACACATGGACAGACAGAATTCCTACGCTCACATATGGACAGACAAAAAATTCCCACGGTCTCACGCTCACTTATACAAACTCATTTTGGTTACACAGCACCCCTCCACCAAACTACCATCACATATGGACGGACAGAAATTCCCACGGTCTCATACGGACAGACACAAACTCATAAGCTCACATATGGACGGACAGAAATTCCCACGGTCTCATACGGACAGACACAAACTCATAAGCTCACATATGGACGGACAGAAATTCCCACGGTCTCATACGGACCGACACAAACTCCCAAGCTCTCATATGGACAGACAAAAATTCCCACGCTCACATATGGACGGACATGTATTCCAAGGTCACATATGGACAGACACAAATTCCCACGCCTACCCCAACATCATAAAAAAAAAAAACAACAACAATGCGAACCCCCTTATTAAACCGTGGGAAAATACACACACAAACATTAAAGTATCAAATTACAACATAAACACATTAAAATCAAAATTTGGGTAATTAACATGCAAATTTTTAAAATTTTACATGAAATTTGAGTATTTTAATTGCCCTGGCACATACATTCCCTAACTACTGGTATCAGAAACCAACATCATCAGATAGAATTATTAATTATTATTCTAAACATCCAAAGAGAATGGTCATTAATACAGCAACGAATTTAATAGATAGGATACTAGGTGTAAATAATTCAAAATTTCATAATACGAATAAAAATATTATTAAATAAATTTTAGTTAATAATGACTTTCTTGTAAGATTAGCTTGTAATTTAATAGAGCAATATAACAGACGACAAAATATAAATAAAACAAACAATAATTTTGAAACAATGATTTATAAATCTAAGACATATATTCCAATAGTTTCAGAAAGAGTAGAAAAGTCAGATATTTTAAATAAAAACAAATATATAGTAGAATGGCACACAAATCATTTAATACATTAGGTAAATTATTTAGAAATACTAAAGACAAAACAGATAAATTAGAAAAGTCTAATGCTGTTTTAAAATTCCATGTAAGGGAATAGATAATGAAATTTGTAATAAAGTTTATATAGGTATAATACAAAATAAATTTAAGACCAGATTAACGGGACATAAGTCAAACTTAAAATATAGGAATTATACGTCTACACAAAAAACAGCACTATCTTTGCATTTTCGTAATTCAAATCACTATCCAGAAAATTTTAAAATATATACATTTTAAATTCTGAAAATAGATATAGACATCGCTATATGTTAGAAATGTTACAGATAATAAATGTACCATTATACAAAAGAATTAATATTAAAACTGATACTGATGGTGTAGCACAGTATTATAGACATGTGATTTACAAAAATAGATTATTAAAATTATCATAGTGTAACTTAGAATGTCTTAAAATTTTATTAATTATTATATTCATTTCCTTATTTTTATACCCTCCAAAAAAGAATTTGGACGGTATATTCACTTTGTCATTCCGTTTGTAACGCATCGAAATATCCATCTCAGACCCCATAAAGTATATATATTCTTGATCAGTGATGAAATCTAAGACGAACTGAGCATGTCCGTCCGTCCATCTGTGGAAGTCACGATTCAGTCCAAACGAAAAGAGCTAGACTCTTGAAATTTGGCATAAATATATTTTAAAACTTAGAGCAGGTTAAGTTCGAAGATGGGCTAAATCGGGCAAGAGGGAAAAAAGTTCCCCTAAGAAGAACTAAACCAACCCAGAAAAAACAACATAATTTTTAAAGTTTTTTGGTTATTTTGTTAAGCAAATGATATATTTTTATGTCAAATACGGTCCAACGCCTTAAACTTGGAGCCATAAAATAAAATAAAAATATTTTTTGACCCCGCCCACTTCATTGGGCGTTATTATTGGCAAAAATAGCATAAAATTTTAACAAATTGTTTTACTTAAGCCTACATTCCTTAAAAATAACACTTTTAAGCTTTAATAACGAAGATGAGACGAAACCTGGTACTACTCTGCCCTACCCCCTCCTTCCCCTTCGCCCCCTAAATGACCCTACCAAAAAAAATTTTTTTTTTAAATTTTGTATATAATCATCCCAAGCATTTATCTTTGGAGTTTTATGACTGCCGATTTCTGCCCTACCTCCCCCCCCCCCCCGACCTCTTCCTTTGCCCCCTAAATGACCCTACCAAAAAAAAATGTTTGTTTTAAAGTTTGTATATGATCATCCCAAGCATTTATCTTTAGAGTTTTGTGACTGCCGATCTCTGCCCTACCCCCCCCAACCCCCCTCTTCCTTTGCCCCCTAAATGACCCTACCAAAAAAAAAATTTTTTTTTTAAATTTTGTATATAATCATCCCAAGCATTTATCTTTGGAGTTTTATGACTGCCGATTTCTGCCCTACCTCCCCCCCCCCCCGACCTCTTCCTTTGCCCCCTAAATGACCCTACCAAAAAAAAATTTTTGTTTTAAATTTTGTATATAATCATCCCAAGCATTTATCTTTAGAGTTTTGTGACTGCCGATCTCTGCCCTACCCCCCCCACCCCCCTCTTCCTTTGCCCCCTAAATGACCCTACCAAAAAAAAAAAATTTTTATTTAAATTTTGTACATAATCATCCCAAGCATTTATCTTTAGAGTTTTATGACTGCCGATTTCTGTCCTAGCCCCCCCCCCCCGCTTTTTCCTTTGCCCCCTAAATGACCCTATCAAAAAATAAATTTTAATTTTGTATATAATCATCCCAAGCATTTATTTTTAGAGTTTTATGACAAAGGTGAAATGTTTCCCCCACAGCCCTTGCCAGAGCGACCCCGCCAAAATACAGTTTTTATAGCCTCCAAAGAGAATTGTGATGAAGTCTAAGACGGTCTAGCAATGCCCATATGTTCGTCTGTGGAAAACATGATATTGTATATTTTTGAACCCCGTCCCCTTTAGTGGGCGTTGACGTACGATATTATATAAAGGAACTCTGTGCCGCCAAGTTAAACATTTCAAATTCACTTACTAAATATTTGGAGGGTATTTAAGATTCGACCCGGTCGAATATAACGTTTTTACTTGTTCAATTTCATAATGTAGACAGGAAAGAAAAAAGTTTCAATTTTGAAATGTTTTTGATATGTATGAAAAAATTTTTTCATTCACTTTCATTTTTGTATAAAAACAAAAAACAACAATAATATTTAACTTTGTATATTTAACAAATATTGTTATTGTTGAAACATTATAAATAATTTTGAATTTGTTATCCTGAAGAAGATATCCAGAGTATATCAAAATTTTGATACAGTTATAAAATAACTAGTTTTATAGTTATGATTTTATAAAAATAAGCCTTAAGCTCAATATTATTATTAAATATAATGAATCAAAGGCTGAAAAAATGGAACAATATAATTTTTGTTCTTCCTAAAATATAAAATAGTTTAATATAAATGAAATTTATTTGTTGGTGGTTAAGCAATGTCTATATGCATTTCATTGGTGGTTAACCAAATCGTCAGTAGACTTTATCCACAGTTTTGAAAAGTTAAAAACCTCTTAATTTATGCACATACCTTCGAAAACCATCTGAGAATTTACAACTTGTAAATTACAAATTATTTTAAAAAATAACAACAGAATAATAATAGTACGCCTTGAAACTCATACAAAACTAAACCAACAAATAAGGTATATTCGATATAAATCTATTTTATTTTTCTACACATCTATACAATCAGAAATCCATTGGATAACAAGAAAAGTATTTATAAGGCAAAATGAAAACTAAAATCTAAATCAAACTGTTATGCAATTTTTTATTTGACACATTGTTGCCACAATACTATTATATATAAATGAAATTTATTTGTTGGTGGTTAAGCAATGTCTATATGTATTTCATTGGTGCTTTACCAAATCGTCAGTAGACTTTAACCACAGTTTTGAAAAGTTAAAAACCTCTTATTTTATGCATATACTTCCGAAAACCATCTGAGAATTCACAACTTGTAAATTACAAATTTGTTTCAAAAATAACAACAGAATAAGAATAGTAGGCCTTGAAACTCATACAAAACTAAACCAACAAATAAAGTATATTCGATATGAATCTATTTTATTTTTCTACACCTTTATACAATCAGAAATCGTCATCGCTATTCATAAGGATCCAGAATATAAATACTTTATGGGGTCCCATGTGCATATCGAAGAAATTGCGCACGAAACGACAAACCTATATAAATTCAAGGCCTACTATTCTTATTCTGTTGAAATTTTTGAAAATAATTTGTAATTTACAAGTTGTGAATTCTCAGATGGTTTTCAGAAGTATATGCATAAGATAAGAGGTTTTTAACTTTTCAAAACTGTGGTTAAACTCTACTGAATATTTGGTAAAGCACCAATGAAATGCATATAGACATTGCATGACCACCAACAAATAAATTTAATTTGGAAATAAATATAATAATTAATAAAATTTGAACACATTCTAAGTTACCCTATGATAATTTTAATAATCTATTCTTGGAAATCAAATGTCTATAATTCTGTGCTACACTATCAGCTTTAAAATTAATTCTTTCATCTAATGGTACATTTATTATCTATAACATTTCTAACATATAGCTATGTCTATATCTATTTTCAGAATTTAAAATGGATATATTTTCAAAATCTTTCTAGTGATTTGAATCACGACAATGTAAAGATAGTGTTGTTTTTTGTGTAGACGTGTAATTCCTATATTTTAAGTTTGACCTATGTCCAGTTAATCTGGTCTTTTTTTTTTAGGAGTAGGACTAGCACTCAGGGAATAACCCCTACATATGCAGTGCATTGCGCTGGAACTAAGAAAATAGATTTTGGGAAGGAGGAAAAAGGGACTAGTGTCTGTGGATATTCGACTTGAACCCCCTCAAATTGAAAGTGGTGGAGAAGACATCTACAGGTAGTTTGTTCCACATACGGACTGTTCGGTCAAAAAAAGAAGTTTCTCTGTAATGCGTAGTGCGATTCGTTGGAATATCGACCACAAACACATGCGCTCTTGTTTAAAAACGCGTTGACCGTAAGAAAGAATGGGATTCAGGAACAAGTTCCCTAATTTCAGAAGAGCACCTTCCATTGTTGTAACGATAAAACAACGATACGCTCCCCACATTGCGTCGATGCTCAAGAGAGTCACTAGAGTTGGCTACCATACTGTCTTCGATGGATTCCATCGCCCTCTCCTGCTCGCGGTCGAGTAACTTCAAAATAAACTTTGAAGCACCGGCCCAAACATGAGAGTTGTATTCCATCTTCGGTCGGATATAAGTGGTGTAAATATTAAGAGTATCAGAAGGGGTGAAGTATCTCTTGCACCGTGTTAAGAAGCCAAGGCACTTGAATGCTTCTTCTGCGACCTGAAAGACATGTTCCGTCCATCTGACATCACACTGCACTTTCATGCGCAGCACATAGAGAGCCCCTGACTCCATAATACTTACACCACTCATAGAAACAGATAGTCATACGTACGTCGATGCGTAAGCATACAACACTGGTTCTTACAGGCATTAAAATCGACCCTGTTCGCCGGACCCCATTCGGAAATCTCCGCGAGGTCACTACCCAGAACGTCATTCATAAACCGCCTACTCGTCTCGATTTCAGACGTTGGCGGCCTGCAGTTAAATGAATAAGAATGCGAAAGGCTGCTATCATCTGCGAAATAGTGAATAGGACAGGAAGTTTGGGAAAGTAGATCTTTAAGAAAAATTAGAAATAGAGTAAGAGAAAGAACGGCCCTGCGGTACCCCTGAGTTGACACTGAACTCATCGGATGAGATCCCATCTATAACAACTCGTATCGAGCGATTCCTGAGAAAGCTCGATATAAACCGAGAGAAGGTGTCTGCGACACAAAATGCAATAAGTTTGGACATGAGTGCTCCATGCCGCACTCTATCGAACGCCCTAAAAATATCTAGAGCCACCACTTTACTTTCGCCAAAGCGGTGTATGGAACTACATCAGTTTTCCGAAAGAAGGGCCAATAGGTCACCCGTAGAATGGCCTCTGTGGAAACCATACTGGCGGTCGTTTAGTAAACTGTTGGACTCCAGATATTTCACAAGATGGAAGTTAAGCATAGTTTCTACCACCTTAGATATATTAGAACATATTGCAATCGGGCAGTAATTTTCAGTGTTATAAGCCGCTCCCTTTTTGGGGATTGGCGTTACATTAGCCACCTTCCAGCACGTTGGAAATTTATCGGAGTGGTATAGTGTACTGAAAAGTTTGGCTAAAGGACGTGCTAACGTCGAAGAGCACTGCTTCAGGATCAGTGCAGGGATTCCATCCGGCCCAGGGGACTTCCTTGTGCTGAGTTCCGCAAGAACCCTTTTAACTGCACGCGCTCGAAAAAATATTTTAGGCATAGCTACTGATACTCTATCGAGCGCGGGGAGTGGTTGAGAGCTATTAGGCAAGTGAGAGTTACTTGCAAATATTTCAGCCAATATAAAGCTTTATCAACCGGGTCAGTAAATATTTGGTCATTCCTCAAAAGAGTCGGAATTGAAGAACTAGCAGTTTCCTTAACACTTTTGACGAATGACCAAAAACTCTTACTACCCCTGGGGGCAGTGATAATTTTAGTGCGAATACGCTGCTCGTATAAAGTGTTTTCGCGTCTTAACACTTTGGCACACGAAGATCTTGAATTCTTGCGTTGCAAATCAGTATAGGCATTTTTGTTATTACGCCAAGAACGCTTCCTCTATGGATCGCACTGCATCTTTACATGCCTGGTTAAACCAAGACTTCGCCCTAGGCTTAACCGAAATTTGCTTACAGGGAATAAAAGCTTTCATTCCCAGCAGAATTGTGTTTTCAACCATTTTCGCCATGGAATCGACATCATTGTCAAGAAAACATAGTTTCCAATTAAAATTCCGAAAGAATTCGTTGAGCTCGGCCCAACGACCCTTTTCGTAAATATATTTACTACGCTTCGTGGCTGCACACGAAACGTTGCGAAGTTTGGAGAACGGAAAGGTCGCGGAAATGGTGCAATGATCCGAGTTACCGAGAGGTGCATTGACGGTAACTTCATAGTTTTCAATCCTTCAACACACGGAATATGTGTTGGTTCATTAACTAATTGCACAAGGTGGTTGTGCGCGGCGAACAACTCCACAAATTGCTCCTCTGAAGTTGTGTGGCTCGAATGGCGAAACCAAGATGTGTTATGAGCATTGAAATCACCAGCAACAACTATTTCACTGCTCGGACAACTATCAACAATCTTCGGAAAGAGTATCGAAGCCATGTATGGTAGCATATCTTTCCGCGTTTGGACTTCTATAAAGAAACCCGATATATAAAAAGTGAGTACCGACACTGAATTTAACCGAAAGGCAGCAAAATTCTGCGTCAGACATGCCTAATGGTTGCTGACATTGGTACACAGCTTCATTACGTACATATATTGCAAGGCCCCTGTGAAGGATCAAAAACGACAGCAGGTGATAACCGGGCAAATGAAAATCCTGTGGATTAGCATCCTCATGTACCTGGGTTTCACTTAAGGCGAAAACATCCGGCCGATGGAGACAAACGTGAGCATATACAGAAAAGAAATTCGCTCTTAACCCACGTATGTTATAGAAGTCGGTTCTAAACTTACCCGCCATCAAAAGATGAGAGAGAAAAAAAACTCTAGATTAGTGAATACGATGCGATGAGAAAAACCAAAATTTTGTAACCAGTTTGGTTATTCCATGTACTACAAAATATTACATGTACCAAAGAAAACTTTAATTTTCCAAACCCTGGAAACGAAATTTTAATTTTTGTTTGTTTTTCTATCAGTGCAACGCTTCATGAGGTATAAAGTAATTTTTTTTAAGAAAAATTTTAAATTTTTAACCATTTTGGTCACTTTCATGTACTATTATATATTGCACTTGTCCATCCCTGGATTCAAAAGTTTATTTTATATATTTGAATTTTTGAAATTTTAGTTACTACATGTACTACAAAATACGGAATGGGCCGAAAAAAATTTTAATTTCCCATCACTGGAAAAAAAATTTTATATTTTATTTTCGGCTTCCCAAAGCACAAAATAGGTTTAATTTACAAACATTAAAAAATAATTGAGTTTTTAAGTATAAAATTCAAACAAAAAAGTTTGACTTAGGTATGATGGAAAAAAAATTCAGAGAAATAGGACATGAAGGAAAAGAATCAAACGGTAACACGGGTATTAAAACAATAACATGCTGACATCAGGTTGATACAGTTCTCGGATTCTTTTTCACAATAAAATTTGTGTAAATAGGAATTGTTATCACATTCAACTAAGCCATCTAACAAGTGGTGATAAGCACATTACACATGAGCACTGATGATGAAGGTATTGCGGCTTTCGAAAACAGCTGTTCTGCTCTGCTGTGTAAGTTGAATAAAACTGATGTTGACTTTCCTTTGTGCCTTGGAATACTTATCATGTCTTTCTGAGATTTAAAAACCAAATTTCGAACAATTAGCCTATGAATCTTAATTCGATTTAATATAGCAATATAAATGTTAGTGAAAATACTTACTACATTACATGAAAATATTTTAAATATTTATATCGAAAAATTGTTTTATTGTCGTGTATATTCTCTATTCGCAAACAAAAATCTGAGTGATATTGCAATTATAATAAATATAATTGTTTCTAGTAGAAAAAAAAAATTAAAAAAGGACAAATTTTATTGCTGTCTTAGTAAATTTTGAATCATATTCATATATACTGAAAAAATCGAATACCTATACATATATTAGAAAACTATATTGAGAGTTACAATATTTGCAAAATAAATTATCCACCTGTTCGTGGTGGGGGATATTACCCAATAATAACATTTGATAAAGCAAAGAAACTTAACATAATTTATGCTGGCGAGAAATTTTTGGTAATGGAGTGAATAGATAGTGAAAACAATTTGTCCAATATATCTCCATTTTTAATTAAAAAGTTATAGACAATGTAGCTGGAGGGGAAGTGATGCAGTGCAAGAAATTATTAAATGGTTTTATTCTGATTAAATCCAAAAATTTTATTCAAGCTAATAAGTTTGTGCAACTTACATCGTTATCTCCAGAAAATAAAATAAATATAAATTAAATTATCCCAAAGAAGTAATGTATTGAAATGGTTCACGTGAGATAGAAGAATCTGAAATTCTAATGGAATTAAAAGAACAATATATTACATAAGTAATAAAAGTAGATGATCAACTTTTGGAAACTGGACTCATAGTAATAACATTTGCTTCTACAGTGCTACCTACTGATATTTCAATAAAAACACCGAATCTGCGTTCATACATAATAATAATTGCATATATATTATTGACATTCATTTTTGATTACAGATATATAATCTTTAAAATTTTATTTTTTATTAAAGAGGTAATATATTATTATGAAATTTTTATTTGACATATTGTTTTCACAATACTATTTTAAATGAAAGTTATTTGTTGGTGGTCAAGCAATGTCTATAACAAATAAATTTCATTTAAAATATTATTGTGACAACAATATGTTAAATAAAAATTTCATAACAGTTTAATTTAGATTTTATTTTTCATTTTGACTTATAAATACTTTTCTTGTTATCCAATGGATTTCTGATTGTATAAAGGTGTAGAAAAATAAAATAGATTCATATTGAATATAATTTATTTGTCGGTTTAGTTTTCTATGAGTTTCAAGGCCTTCTATGCTTATTCTGTTGTGATTTTTGAAAATAGTTTGTTATTTACAAATTGTGAATTCTCAAATGGTTTTCAGAAGTATATGCATAAGATAAGAGGTTTTTAACTTTTCAAAACTGTGGTTCAAGTCTACTGATGATTTGGTAAAGCACCAATTAAATGCATATAGACATTGCTTGACCACCAACAACTAAATTTCATTTAAAATAGTATTGTGACAACAAAACGGCAAATAAAAATTTCATAACGAATATAATTTGTTTGTTGGTTTAGTTTTGTATGAGTTTCAAGGCCTACTATCTCATTCTGTTGTGATTTTTGAAAATAGTTTGTTATATACAAATTGTGAATTCTCAGATGGTTTTCAGAAGTATATGCATGAGATAAGAAGTTTTTTAACTTTTCAAAACTGTTGTTAAAATCTACTGATGATTTGATAAAGCATCAATAAAATGCATGTAGACATTGCTTGACCACCAACAAATAAATTTCATTTAAAATTAATTATTATATTTATTTCCTCATATTTCAATTTTCATTATGTAGACAGGAAAGAAAAAAGTTTCAATTTTGAAATGTACAGAAAAAATTTTTTCATTCATTTTTATACCCTCCAAAAAAGAATTTGGAGGGTATATTCACTTTGTCATTCCGTTTGTAACGCATCGAAATATCCATCTCAGACCCCATAAAGTATATTCTTGATCAGTGATGAAATCTAAGACGAACTGAGCATGTCCGTCCGTCCGTCTGTGGAAATCACGATTCAGTCCAAACAAAAAGAGCTAGACTCTTGAAATTTGGCATAAATATATTTTAAAGCTTAGAGCAGGCTAAATCGGGCAAGAGAGAAAAAAGTTCCCCAAAGAAGAACTAAACCAACCCAGAAAAAACAACATAATTGTTAAAGTTTTTTGGTTATTTTGTGAAGCAAATGATATATTTTTATGTCAAATACGGTCCAACGCCTTAAACTTGGAGCCATAAAATAAAATAAAAATATTTTTTGACCTGCCTGCCAAAAAAATTTTTTTTTTAAATTTTGTATATAATCATCCCAAGCATTTATCTTTAGAGTTTTATGACTGCCCGTTGCTGCCCTACCCCCTCCTCCCCCTTTGCTCGCTAAATGACCCTATTAAAACTAAATAAAATTTTTTTTTAATTTTGTGTATAATCATCCCAAGCATTTATTTTTAGAGTTTTATGACTGCCCGTTGCTGCCCTACTCCCTCCTCCCCCTTTGCCCTCTAAATGACCCTATCAAAAAAAAGAAATTTTAATTTTGTATATAATCCCAAGCATTTATTTTTAGAGTTTTATGACAAAGGTGAAATGATTCCCCCACAGCCCTTGCCAGAGCGACCCCGCCAAAATACAGTTTTTATACCCTCCAAAGAGAATTGTGATGAAGTCTAAGACGATCTAGCAATGCCCATACGTTCGTCTGTGGAAAACATGATATTGTATAAGTTCTTTTAAAGGAACTCTGTCCCACCAAGTTAAACATTTAAAATTCACTTACTAAATATTTGGAGGGTACTTAAGATTCGACCCGGTCGAATATAACGTTTTTACTTGTTATTTTTATATGAAGCCTAGTACTCTGTTTGAATTTGTGAAAAATGTTGCGCAACATCAGTTATTTCAGTTTTTTTCTTTTTTTGTTGAAATTATGTTTTCTATTTTCAATGAGAAAACTTTTAGTTTCAAAACATTTTCGTACGAAATAAATAACATTCATATTATTTCACATGATTTTCATAATTAAAACAGAGTACTAGTTTAGCAACATTTTCCACAAATATATCGATTGAATATTTTTTATATGGGTTCTGTCAGAATTTCACATGAAATTTTAAACAGAGTACTAGGCATAAGGGAAAGATAATGAAATTTGTAATAAGATTTATGTAGGGACAACACAAAATAAACTAAAGACCAGATTAACTGGACATAGGTCAAACTTAAAATATAGGAATTATACGTCTACACAAAAAACAGTACTATCTTTATATTAAATTGAATTAAGATTCATAGGCTAATTGTTCGAAATTTGTTTTTAAATCTCAGAAAGACATAGTAAATATTCCAAGGCACAAAGGAAAGTCAACATCAGTTTTATTCAACTTACACAGCAGAGCAGAACAGCGGTTTTCGAAAGACGCAACCCTTTCATCATCAGTGCTCATGTGTATTGTGTTTGTCACCACTTATTAGGTGGCTTAGTTGAATTTGATAACAGTTCCTATTTACATAAATTTTATTGTGAAAAAGAATCCGAGAACTGTATCAACCTGATGTTAACAAGTTATTATTATAATACCCGTGTTACCGTTTGATTATTTTTTTTGTCATGTCCCATTTTTCTGAAATTTTTGTTCCATCATACCTAAGTCAAACTTTTTTGGTTTGAATTTTATACTTAAGTACATGTGAACGTTTTTCCAATTTTTTTTTTATTGGTAGCTCAAGCCATAGCTTAAATTTGTATGTAGTAAGAATTTAAACGAACATTTATATTGCTATATTAAATTGAATTAAGATTCATAGGCTAATTGTTCGAAATTTGTTTTTAAATCTCAGAAAGACATGATAAATATTCCAAGGCACAAAGGAAAGTCAACATCAGTTTTATTCAACTTACACAGCAGAGCAGAACAGCTGTTTTCGAAAGACGCAACCCTTTCATCGTCAGTGCTCATGTGTATTGTGTTTGTCACCACTTATTAGGTGGCTTAGTTGAATTTGATAACAGTTCCTATTTACACAAATTTTATTGTGAAAAAGAATCCGAGAACTGTATCAACCTGATGTTAACATGTTATTGTTATAATACCCGTGTTACCGTTTGATTATTTTTATTCATGTCCCATTTTTCTGAATTTTTTGTCCCATCATACCTAAGTCAAACTTATTTGGTTTGAATTTTTTATACTTAAGTACATGTGAACGTTTTTCCAATTTTTTTATTATTGGTAGCTCAAGCCATAGCTTAAATTTGTATGTAGTAAGAATTTTAACGAACATTCATATTGCTATATTAAATTGAATTAAGATTCATAGGCTAATTGTTCGAAATTTGTTTTTAAATCTCAGAAAGACATGATAAATATTCCAAGGCACAAAGGAAAGTCAACATCAGTTTTATTCAACTTACACAGCAGAGCAGAACAGCAGTTTTCGAAAGACGCAAGCCTTTCATCATCAGTGCTCATGTGTATTGTGTTTGTCACCACTTATTAGGTGGCTTAGTTAATTTGATAACAGTTCCTATTTACACAAATTTTATTGTGAAAAAGAATCCGAGAACTGTATCAACCTGATGTTAACATGTTATTGTTATAATACCCGTGTTACCGTTTGATTATTTTTCTTCATGTCCCATTTTTCTGAATTTTTTGTTCCATCATACCGAAGTCAAACTTTTTTGGTTTCTTTACATTGTCGTGGTTCAAATCACTAACCAGATTTTGAAAATATATCCATTTTAGATTCTGAAAATAGATATAGACATCGCTATATGTTAGAAATGTTATAGATAATAAATGTACCATTACATGAAAGAATTAATTTTAAAGCTGATACTGATAGTGTAGCACAGAATTATAGACATTTGATTTACAAGAATAGATTATTAAAATTATCATAGGGTAACTTAGAATGTGTTCAAATTTTATTAATTATTATATTCATTTCCAAATGAAATTTATTTGTTGGTGGTCATGCAATGTCAATATGCATTTCATTGGTGGTTTCCGACTCCATAGCGAAGATTCTTGATAGTTGTCCGAGCAGTGAAATTGTAGTTGCTGGTGATTTCAATGTTTATAACACATCTTGGCTTCGCCATTCGAGCCACACAACCTCAGAGGGCCAATTTTCTGAGTTGTTCGCCGCGCATAATCACCTTGTGCAATTAGTTAATGGTGCCCTTCAACATATTCCGTATGTTGAAGGGCACCAATATAATACGATTGACCTTTTTCTAACTTCACATCCTGAAAAGTATGAAGTTACCGTCAATGCACCTCTCGGTAACTCGGATCATTGCACCATTTCCGCAACCTTCCGTTCTCCAAACTTCGCAACGTTTCGCGTGCAGCCCCGAAGCGTAGTAAATATATTTACGAAAAGGGTCGTTGGGCCGAGCTCAACGAATTCTTTCGGAATTTTAATTGGAAACTATGTTTTCTTGACAATGATGTCGATTCCATGGCGAAAATGGTTGAAAACACAATTCTGCTGGGGATGAAAGCTTTTATTCCCTGTAAGCAAATTTCGGTTAAGCCTAGGGCGAAGTCTTGGTTTAACCAGGCATGTAAAGATGCGTTGCGATCCAGAGAGGCAGCATTGAGTACTTGGCGTAATAACAAAAATGCCTATACTGATTTGCTACGCAAGAAGGCAAGATCTTCATGTGCCAAAGTATTAATACGCGAAAAGGCTTTATACGAGCAGCGTATTCGCACTAGAATTCTCACTGCCCCCAGGGGTAGTAAGAGTTTTTGGTCATTCGTCAAAAGTGTTAAGGAAACTGCTAGTTCTTCAATTCCGACTCTTTTGAGGAATGGCCAAATATTTACTGACCCGGTTGATAAAGCTAATATATTGGCTGAAATATTTGCAAGTAACTCTCACTTGCCTGATAGCTCTCAACCACTCCCCGCGCTAGAGAGTGTATCCGTAACTATCCCTAAGATATTTTTTCGAGCACGTGCAGTTAAAAGGGTTCTTGCGGAACCCTGCACTGGTTCTGAAGCAGTGCTCTTCGACGTTAGCACGTCCATTAGCCAAAATTTTCTGTACACTATACCACTCAGGTAAATTTCCAAAGTGCTGGAAGGTTGCTAATGTAACGCCAATCCCCAAAAAGGGAGTGGCTAATAACCCTGAAAACTACCGCCCGATTGCAATATGTTCTGCTATATCGAAGGTGATGGATGCTTAACTTCCATCTTGTGAAATATCTGGAATCCAACAGTTTACTAAACGACCGCCAGTATGGGTGACCTATTGGCCATTCTTTCGGAAAACTGGTGTAGTTCCATACACCGTTTTGACGAAAGTAAAGTGGTGGCTCTAGATATTTCTAAGGCATTCGATAGAGTGTGGCATGGAGCACTCATGTCCAAACTTATTGCATTTTGTGTCGCAGACACCTTCTCTCGGTTTATATCGAGCTTTCTCAGGGATCGCTCGATACGAGTTGTTATAGATGGGGTCTCATCCGATGAGTTCAGAGTCAACTCAGGGGTACCGCAGGGCCGTTCTTTCTCTTACTCTATTTCTAATTTTTCTTAGAGATCTACTTTCCCAAACTTCCTGTCCTATTCACTATTTCGCAGATGATAGCAGCCTTTCGCATTCTTATTCATTTAACTGCAGGCCGCCAACGTCTGAAATCGAGACGAGTAGGCGGTTTATGAATGAGGTTCTGGATAGCGACCTCGCGTAGATTTCCGAATGATGTCCGGCAAACAGGGTCAATTTTAATGCCCGTAAGACCCAGTGTTGTATACTTACGCATCGACGTACGTATGACCATGCTGCTTCATCTGTTTCTATGGGTGGTGTAATTATTATGGAGTCAGGGTCTCTTAATGTTCTGGGCATGAAAGTGCAGTGTGATGTCAGATGGACGGAACATGTCTAACAGGTCGCAAAAGAAGCATTCAAGTGCCTTGGCTTTTTAAGATGGTGCAAGAGATACTTCACCCCTTCTGATCTTCTTAATATTTACACCACTTACATCCGACCGAAGATGGAATACAACTCTCATGTTTGGGCAGGTTCTTCAAAGTCTATTTTGAAGTTACTCGACCGCGTACAGGAGAGGGCGTTTGTGGTCGACATTCCAACGAATCGCACTACGCATTACATAGAAATTCGTTTTTTTTGGCCAAACAGTCCGTATGTAGAACAAACTACCTGCAGATGTCTTCCCCACCACTTACAATTTGAGGGGGTTCAAGTCGAATATCGACAGACACTACTCCCTTTATCCTCCTTCCCAAAATCTATTTTCCTAGTTCCAGCGCACCGTTCAAATCTCCGGGACCAGATGGAATAATTCCAGCGGATCTACAGAGAAATGCGGACATTGTCCTACTGTAGTGTGCATATGACTATGACTAATTCCCACCAGATATTTTTAAGTATCTAGTGTGTGTGGTCTGATTACAAGTGTATCACTAGTTTTTTTGCTTGTTTGTTTTATTGCATACAGTTTAAGTAGATCGGTGTCATCGTTACCTGATATCATACAAGTACTTGACATCGATACGAAAATAGAACACAAAAATTATTGAATGCATGTGATTGACTTAGTAGAATGTAAGAATGTAAATTGTATAAATATAAGACAAATCAAATAAAGAAGAGAGAATGAATTTTATAGTGAAGCTATCCAGATGGTTGAGCAAAAAAATTAAAAAGTCTTTTATATAAATAACCCACCACACTACCTTGGTTCACGGTAATTTACAGTAAATGCCTTAGGAGGGCATATATACCTATATTTTGGCGCACGTGCAAGGTTGTCTTTATCCCGAAGGGGGGTAAGACGTCGCACACCAAGCCTAAGGACTTCAGACCGATAAGTCTTACTTCTTTTTTACTCAAAACTTTAGAAATGGTAATTGATATTCATCTGAGAATGACCATTCCGAATGAGCTTCTCTCTAAATCACAGCACGCCTACACTAAAGGCAAATCTGTGGAGACGGCACTACATTCTCTAGTGGGCCACATAAAAAAATCTCTTGAGTATAAGGAATTTACTATGGGGGCTTTTCTGGACATAGAAGGTGCTTTCAACTATGTCAACCCCGACTCCATCATCAATGGGATGGTAGCAGTTGGGATTGATAACAATTTATGCCGGTTTGTTAGAAACTTACTAACTTTCAGGGTAGTCAGGGCCTCGATTGGGGATGTCACTGAATATAGGGCAGTCTGTCGGGGCACTCCACAGGGAGGTGTTCTGTCACCTCTGTTGTGGAACCTGACCATTAATTCGCTTTTGCTAAGTGTAGAACGCAGACAGACTATGACTGTCGTGTACACGGATGACGTAGCGGTGGCGATATCGGGTAAGCACTTGGATACCATATCTCAGTGTATGGAGTCTGCGCTGACTCTGCTGAGTAGGTGGAGTGTCAGCTGTGGGCTCGGCATCAACCCAGCCAAGACTGAGTCGGTGCTCTTCACTAGGAGGTACAAGACCGATAGCTTTACACACCCAAAGCTTAACGGCACCTCCTTGAAACTTTCTAAAACCGCTAAGTACCTGGGTGTGATTCTGGATAGTAAGCTATCATGGAATCAGAACATACTGGCGAGAGCGGAAAAGGCCTTAGTGGCTATTTATACATGCAAAAGGGCAGTAGGCCTCAAATGGGGTATCAACCCTAAGGGGATCAATTGGATAGTTGAGGCTGTTATTAAACCAGTACTCTTTTACGGGGTGTTGGTATGGTGGAATGCGATGGACAAGCAGGCTCATTGCAGGACCTTTGAAAAAGTCTTTCGGGTCGTAGCGAGACTGATGACAGGCGCACTACGATCTACACCAACGGGAGCAATTTTTGCAATGCTAAATTGGCTCCCGGTTGACATTCTGGCCAGACAATTAGCTCTATTCTCTGCGGTCAGGTTGAATACGGTATGTCCATGGACTAGGACTGACTATGGGAATGCTAGGATTTTAAGAGAGCACTCGGAAATCCATGCCAACATTGACTATTGTGTACCAAGACCCTTCTTTGGTGGACTTTTCCGTTCCATTGTCGTTGACAGGGAACAGGTGGACAGACTTTCCTTTCCCGAGGATTCAGTTAGAGTTTTCACTGACGGATCCAAAAGGGGAACAAGAACGGGCGGAGGCTTCTATGTGGAGAACTTCAATGTAAGATCTCCATTCCGGCTCCAAAACGGTTGTACTGTCTTGCAAGCAGAAATCACTGTTATTACTCGGGCAGCGAGATGGCTGAGGTACTATAGGATATCGAATGATATCTTCATACCGATATCAAAGCAGCCATCTCTGCTATTAGTGGTGTGTACAGTACATCAAAAACTGTGGTCGAATGACGACTGTCTATCAACGAGATGGCGAGACATTCGAGGGTGACACTGGTTTGGGTGCCGGGACATTCTGGATGTCCAGGCAACCATACTGCGGATGAGATTGCCAGACAGAGGACTGAATTGAGCAGTTCAATGAGCAGTCACTTTACTGGCATTCCATTATCGCGATGCAAGTTTCTGATTCAAAGCGAATCATACAAACTAGCTCAACTTAGGTGGGAAAGCGTGGCTAACTGTCTCGTGGCAAGGGCCACGTTGGCCCAATATGATCTGCGCAAAACACGCGACCTTCTCAAGTTTGACAAGGCGCGCATGCGTCAACTGGAGACTGTTCTGACAGGACACTGTAGCTTTGGGACTCATGCGAGAAGGATGGGTCTTACATACAACGACTATTGCAGAAGCTGCAATGATGAAGAGGAGGAGGAGACTGTCCTTCATCTTCTGTGTCAGTGTCCTGCCCTTGCAAATGCAAGGGCAGTGGCGCTGGGTTTCTCATTCCTGTCAGACTTAGACAGCCTTTCAAACATGGAGCTTTCAGGGGTATCATCATTCCTCAGGGGTACAGAGTGGTTTGAAACGGCGGAGGACATCCCTTAGGAGGTCCTCTGCTTAAGGGCATCCCAAAAGGACCGATATCGACGGACCCAAGTGGATTGTCCCGCCAGGGACAACGGCCCTCTGACCTAACCTAACCTAGTTCAAGCGCAATGCACTGCATATGCAGTGGTTATCCCCTGAGTGCTGGTCCTACTCCTAAAAAAAAAAGACCAGATTAACTGGACATAGATCAAACTTAAAATAGAGCTAATTGCGGCCTAACTTTTTCCTTATGTCAATAAAAATTCCTTTTATTACATATTTTACCCGACGTTCCGTCAATTTTTTTTTTTTTACTTTTTCAAGGGTTTGTCTATTTTAAATTGAAATTAAAACTTAAATAATTACAATACATACACACCAAAATAATTTTACATTGATACTTACAATTATTCAAAAATATATTAAAAACATAAATAAAAACATTATTAAAATTCAAAATTAAAGATGGATAGAATTACATTTTTTAACATTTATTTATTACTTAAAGCTACTCTGTAACTTGTGCTGATGTTATCTGTGTCCTCTTTCAAGTTCATAGTGTTGTTGATATTCTGTTGTATACGAAGACTCTCTATGGTGTATCTTTTTCTTCCCTTTTCTTCTTTAACTAATATCTTAACATTGCTAAAATCAGGTATATGACCACTTTCTAGAGTGTGTTTGGCTAATGCTGTTGTTTCTTTTTTCTTTAAAATATCATTCCTATGCTCCCTCATTCTCGTCTCTAAAGCTCTTTTTATACCCTGCAAAAAAGAATTTGGAGGGTATATTCACTTTGTCATTCCGTTTGTAACGCATCGAAATATCCATCTCAGACCCCATAAAGTATATATATATTCTTGATCAGTGATGAAATCTAAGACGAACTGAGCATGTTCGTCCGTCCGTCCGTCCGTCTGTGGAAATCACGATTCAGTCCAAACGAAAAGAGCTAGACTCTTGAAATATTACATAAATATATTCTAAAACTTAGAGCAGGTTAAGTTCGAAAATGGGCTAAATCGGGCAAGAGGGAAAAAAGTTCCCCTAAGAAGAACTAAACCAACCCAGAAAAAACAACATAATTTTTAAAGTTTTTTGGTTATTTTGTTAAGCAAATGATATATTTTTATGTCAAATACGGTCCAACGCCTTAAACTTGGAGCCATAAAATAAAATAAAAATATTTTTTGACCCCGCCCACTTCATTGGGCGTTATTATTGGCAAAATAAGCATAACAACTTAACAAATTGTTTTACTTAAGCCTACATTCCTTAAAAATAACACTTTTAAGCTTTAATGACGATGATGAGACGAAACCTGGTACTACTCTGCCCTACCCCCTCCTTCCCCTTCGCCCCCTAAATGAACCTACCAAAAAAAAATTTTTTTTTAAATTTTGTATATAATCATCCCAAGCATTTATCTTTGGAGTTTTATGACTGCCGATTTCTGCCCTACCTCCCCCCCCCCCCGACCTCTTCCTTTGCCCCCTAAATGACCCTACCAAAAAAAAATGTTTATTTTAAATTTTGTATATAATCATCCCAAGCATTTATCTTTAGAGTTTTATGACTGCCGATCTCTGCCCTACCCCCCCCCCCCCCTCTTCCTTTGCCCCCTAAATGACCCTACCAAAAAAAATAAATTTTAATTTTGTATATAATCATCCCAAGCATTTATTTTTAGAGTTTTATGACAAAGGTGAAATGTTTCCCCCACAGCCCTTGCCAGAGCGACCCCGCCAAAATACAGTTTTTATAGCCTCCAAAGAGAATTGTGATGAATTCTAAGACGGTCTAGCAATGCCCATACGTTCGTCTGTGGAAAACATGATATTGTATATATTTGAACCCCGCCCCCTTTAGTGGGCGTTGACGTACGATATTATATAAAGGAACTCTGTCCCGCCAAGTTAAACATTTCAAATTCACTTACTAAATATTTGGAGGTTATTTAAGATTCGACCCGGTCGAATATAACGTTTTTACTTGTTGTTGTTCCAATGTATATTAAGTTGCAGTTTAGTTTATCATTCCGTTTACATTTAATTTCATAAACTACATTGCTTTGTTGTTTTATGTCTACTTTGTCTTTGATTTTCGTAAATTTTGTGTTCAATGTAGAGTTAGGTTTAAATGCAAATTGTACATAATTTGTTGTTCTTGTTGTTAATATTGTTTTTAAGCTTTGATTGTTTGTTAAACCTGGTATGAAAGTTACACTGTGAAAATTTTTTGTTGCTGTTGTGTCTTTTTCATTGTTGTTATTTACTTTTACTTGTTTTGATTCGCGTATTAATTTATTTATGAGTCTAAGTGGAAAACCATTGTTTTTAAGTATTGTTATGATTTTGTTGATGTTGTTGGTGTGAAATTGTTCGTCACTAATATTTAGAACTCTAAAAATAAAACTTCGAGCTGTGTTGATTATTTGCGACTTTGGTTGTGTAGCATAAAAATTCATAAGTCTGCCCGATGCAATGTCCTTGGTGTACCAATCTAATACGATTCCGTCATTTTTTCTTACTAGTAGTGTGTCCAAGTAAGCAATCTTTTTGTTGTTTTCTATCTCAACTGTGAACTGGATTTTGGGATGGTAATTGTTGAGAGCCTTTAGAATTTCATCTTTGTCGTCAGATTTAATAATGGCTAATACGTCATCTACATATTTGACTATGTATTTCAATATAATGTTCTTACTATTTAATTCCGCTAACACTTCGTCCAATAAACTATCGAGAACTACGTCAGCAATGGTAGGTGACAGTGGAATACCCATTGGCATACCAGATATCTGTTTGTAAATCTTTCCACCATGCATGAAGAAGTTGTTATCTATTAGGCAAAACTAGAGAATTTTTTTAAACTGCGACTTAGGAATCTTGGTAACTGTCTGAATTTTGTTCCAATGCTTCATTATATTATTTATAGCGATATGTACTGGAATATTCGTGAACAATGATATTACATCAAAAGATACTATAATCTCATCTTCTTGAAGTTTTATACGTTGTATTTGTTCCTTTATATGACTAGAATTTTTTATATTATATTTAGGTGAAATTATATTATTAATAAGTTGGTCAATGTGTTTCGCTAATTTGTAGCAAGGGACATTAGTTGAGGCGACTATTGGACGTAGGGGTATACCTATTTTGTGAATTTTAGGCAGTCCATATATTCTAGGAGCTACCGCAGCTGAGCAATGCAACCATTTCTTCTGTGTTGCATCTATAAACTGGTTATTATACAGACTATTGACCATCTTGTTGTTTTCTTTGCAAATTGCCTCCGTTGGGTCAATTCTCATGGCTCTGTAGGTGCTTTTGTCTTCTAACATCAATTTCATTTTGTTCATATAATTAGTTTTTTCCATTATAACTGTTTTGTTACCTTTGTCAGATTGTGTTAAAATTATATTTTTGTTCTTACGAAAAAATCGTTTTGTTTCTTCATACGCTGCTATTATATATTTTTCTCTAGGTGAGTTGCAAATTCTTCTTTTGTTTTTCGAAATATTGGTACCTAGCTGTGTTCTAACAAATTCTTTGTCCATATTTTCCCCAAATGCTGTTCCACATCAGCAATAACGTGTAAAGGCGAGAAATTTGTTTGTCTGATAGGTATCGAGAACTTCCTCCCCAAAGATGTTATCCATCTGCATTCTTGTGGTATATCTAATGTGGTTTTATTAACAAACCAATTTTCATTAATTACAAAACCATGTTTCTGAAAATATTTTTCTTTAAGTGTATTTAGTTTATTGCTGTGAGTGTTGATTAATTTATTTCGTATGTGTTTACATCTTTCTGCCTGTTAATATCTAAAGTTGATGTGGTCTTCTTCTGTCAGCATATTTCGTAATCCTACTTTTAGTTGGTACACTTTTCTTTTGATGATTTGGATGTTAGTTGAAGTCTGCGAAATTTCTAAAGTCAAAAGTTTTTGATGGAAATTATTTTCAACTACCATTAGTTTTTTAATTATGTCATTGCATTGAAACGACTTTTTAATATGTGTCGTGTAATTATTAATATGAGTTGGCATTATACCATATGTCCTCGATGATAAAAGAAATTTTAGTCGCTGTTGTACTAATCTCTTTGTTTCATTGCAGTAATCTTTTAAAGTTCTGCAGGTTAAGCTGTTGTATTTCAGCTCAATGTGTTTGAAAAAGCCCTTCATCTTGCGATTTCTGAGTCGGTGTGGAAATTATTTAAGTTTTTGAGTCAATAAATTAAACTATGTGCGTTTCGGCAAGCTTCCCGATATTATGTATGATATAATGATTGTTGACTAATTGTCTTTAGCTAATTGCGGCCTAACTTTTTCTTTATGTCAATAAAAATTCCTTTTATTACATATTTTACCCGACGTTTCGTCAATTTTTTGTTGACTTTTTCAAGGGTTTGTCTATTTTAAATTGAAATTAAAACTTAAATAATTACAATACATCCACACCAAAGTAATTTTACATTGATACTTACAATTATTCAAAAACATATTAAAAACATAAATAAAAACATAATTAAAATTCAAAATTAAAGATGGATAGAATTTTAAATTAAATTAAAAATTAAATTTTTTAACATTTATTTATTACTTAAAGCTACTCTGTAACTTGTGCTGATGTTATCTGTGTCCTCTTTCAAGTTCATAGTTGTTACATGCCGGCTTAATCGTGGAACAGAAAAATGAACATTTCCAAACAATACCACTTTCAATCAAAACATCTGTTAAGGATATGATTTAAAAAGGTCTTCCGGCTAACTATATCTAAAGCATTCGTGGTTCTTAACCCTGTTTTGACACGTAAGCATATAACACACTCATCATACCCATGGAGTGTGCAAAAGAAATATTTATGTGAATTTAAAAGAAATATGACAAAAAAAAAAGTAATAGTGATGATGAGATGGACTATCATCTAGGGTATACTTTTCCCTCCCAATTTAATAATTAAACTCCAATGACAGATGTAATACCCTGTATATACATATATGCTTCTGTCCCAAGAAATGACTATTATTTTACTTACTTCAAGATACTCATTATGCCTGCTTTCCCCTTATAAAAAAAAGTTTAGTGATTCATATTAGAATTTTACAGAGGAGCAAAATATTTATTGGAAAAAAGGGGAAAATTTAATATGATATTCATACATTAAAAGAGAGAATAACATAATTAGTGATAATAATTTACTGATTTACATCAATACATTTGGACAGAGAATGCAATAAGATCTGACTGACTTATAAAGAGAATTAATATAATATTATATATAAAAAGAACAAAAGAAAATTATCATCACTTACAGAGTTTAAGAATTGGATGTATACAATTAATCCACGACGATCAATGCGTGATGTGTTATGTAATTTGTTGTTGTTATTGTTTTCTTAAACCTGTTTTATGAATGAAATGATAATTTCAACATTATGTTTTAATCAATAAAGAAAATATACATACTTAAATAAAAGATAGAAATACTCACGAAGGTATTCACCAAGGGAAAAATTTTAGTAAAAAAAATATATTTATAAAAGCATTGCAAATGTAAAAGGATAATTATTATGTTTAGTTACTAATCCAAATTGTTCTTTTTTTCCAATATCTAATAATACACATTAATAATTAACCTTTTCCATATTTACAATAAAAAAAGAGAATAAGAAAAATTTAGATTAAGCTAGTTTTAGTATTAAAAGAAATATTTAGTTGTAGTATTTAGGATTGAATAGAGGTTAGCTAATCGTTTAAATTCCACATGTTGAAGTTTATTTAAAGGACATCTGTTTTCGACGAATTGGTGTATGTTTTGCTGGATATGATTTTGATGTTACATTTTGGCGGACGATCAAATATTTACATGAAGCGGTTTATATTGCGGCAATTGATAATGAAGATGAACCCTTTTATCCTTGTATTACGCCAAGTTAATTCAAGGTTAAGTGACCAGTATGGATTTAGGTGTTATGACTTCTGGGATTTTGTTTAATTATATATGTATTTAATTATATAAATTCCCGGTGGCTCTTGGGCCACCCTAAGAAACGTGTTCCAGTTATAAAAATTAGTGCCCAAATTTTACTTAGGTATTTAAGGATCTTCTGAGTAAAAGAAGAAATGGTCAGGGTATGGGCAAAAAAAACATTCCAGTTCTCTTACCTTTTTATTTTATTTTATTTATTTATTTAGTCTATGGGTTAATCCTTACAGACTGATACAATTAAAATATAACAATTTTTCAGAAATGATAATTACATACATATATAAATGGAATCTATAAAGCTTTGTTGTAATAGTAACAAGACAAATTATAGCAAAAACAAAAAATATGGTTTTAACAAATGTCGATTTAACAAATTAAACATTTATTTATAATCAATTTTGTAACGAGTTAAGATGTAAAATTATATCATTTTTTACGACATCAATACTTTTGTTGAAATCGATACAAGGGTAAAGACTATTAAAATCACTGCAAATTCTCCGAAAGGGATCGAAGTTACTATAGTTTGTAGTGTAAAACTTAATTCTCAAGAAGCTATAATACCTTGTTGGACGATTGGGTATATTCAAGTTTATTTTGCTCAGGAGAAATTGAGATGCGACGCAGCCGTTTATTAATTTCAGCAGAAAGGTAACATTTAGCATTTGTCGACGGCTCCTTAAGGTTGGAAGCTTAATAAGTCCTAGGCGTCTCTCGTAAGATGGTAATCTCATATTAGAGTTCCAAGGAAGACCACGAAGACAAAATAATAAGAATTGCACTTGTACTGACTCTATTTTATTTGAATGTGAAAGATATTGTGGGTCCCATACAACAGATCCGTATTCAAGTATTGGGCGAACTAAAGTAGTAAATAATATCTTGGTTGTATAAGGGTCAGAGAACTCCTTAGCCCAGCGTTTAATAAAACCCAGAACACCAGTAGCTTTGTTAATCGTCGAGGTTATATGGCACCTGAAGTCCAATTTTTTATCTAAAATAACTCCCAAGTCATTAAATGAATCCACTAGGTCAAGAACAGCATTATTCATTTTATAGAGTCCATTGATTGGTGTTGATCTTGAGAAAATCATATATTTGCACTTTTTCACATTTAGGTCCATTAAATTATTAGCGCACCAAGCGGTTAAGTGTACAATGTCAGCTTGGAGACGCAACTGTTGATCAATAGAATCAAGCGATAAGAATAACTTTACGTCATCTGCATACATTAGTATATTTGAGTTATCAACAACGGATGGAAGATCATTAATAAATAAAGTAAATAAAAGTGGGCCGAGATGACTACCCTGAGGCACACCTGATATAACATTTATATCAGTAGAGAGCATATTGCGGAACTTGACACACTGCATTCTGTTCTTCAAATAAGATTCGATCCATTTTATTAGAGACGTTCCAAATCCAATTCGATCAAGCTTATGAATAAGTAAGTTGTGATTCACCTTATCAAAGGCCTTACTAAAATCAAAATAGATGACATCTGTTTGTTTGCCAGTGACAAATCCATCGTTAACTAAGGTTGTTAATTCTAAGAGATTCGTAATAGTTGATCGACCTTTACAGAAACCATGCTGCGCAGAAGAAAGGATAGACGTTGCTTGATAAGACAATGTATCGCATAAGAGTTGCTCAAACAACTTTGGTATAGCGTTCAGTTTAGCTATACCTCTATAATTGGATATATCAGCTTTAGATCCAGATTTGAATAGCGGAATGATGAACGATTTCTTCCAAATTGGAGGAAAGTAACTCAATTTGAGTGATTTGTTGAATAAATAGGTCAATGGAGTACTTAGTAAATGAGGACAGTATTTTAAAATACTACTAGGAATACCATCAGGACCGGGATCATACGAAAGTTTTAGATTTTTCATATAAGTCAAAACAGTTTGCTGCTCAATACGGGGTACATTAAAATTCACTGATTCAGGGATATAGTAAGAATACTGCTCTATATTGCTAAACGTAGACGAAGAATAGGTTGATGCAAAAAATTCAGCAAACATATTACTTATAACTTTATCATCTGACGACTCATAATCTTTAAACTTCATAACAGAAGGGAAATCTGACACACGCCTCTTCGAGTTGACAAACTTATAAAAAGATTTGGGATCATTTTTTAGGTTATTTTTTATCCTGTTTAAATAAGCACTATAAGCCAGTTGATTAGCAATGGTATATGCAGATCTTGCTGAGGAGTACATGGAATAATTTAGTTGAGATGCATTTTGCTTGTACTTTTTAAATAGTTTACTCTTGCGGTTTTTAAGTCTTGAAAGTTGTTTAGTGTTCCAAGGTGGACCATGGCAGGGGGCAGGTAGTACTCTAGGTATTGAAGATAGGAAGCATTTGTATAGTATCTGGTAAAATTTTTCGATACTTTTGTCTAAATCATTGCCATAAGATAATTCATTTAACCAGTCGATTTGAGAGAGTTCACGTTGAAGTTTAATGTAATTTGTTGACTTAAAACGAAAAATTTTATTTTGCTGAGATGTATTTGACCGTCGATGAGGTTGGTAGATACAACTTAATTCAATCGTAGGATGATAACTATCCTCAGGATTTGAAAGCGGGGGATGCTGCGATATCGAAAAGTCTGACGGTTCATTAACAAATACAAGGTCTAACAATTTATCAGAAGTATTTGTGATGCAGTTGATTTGAAAAAGGCAGCACTCCAGTAAACTGTTAATGAAATACTGCGATAATTCCGAAGATTGAAGAGGTGACAAATAATTACAATCAGGCACAGATTTCCAGGACACATTTGGCATATTAAAATCTCCCAGCACAAGTATAATATCATTTGAATTTACTTTATCTGCAATAACATTTATAGCTTTTAGGTAATCCTCATACCACACACCAAAATAATTTTACATTGATACTTACAATTATTCAAAAATATATTAAAAACATAAATAAAAACATTATTAAAATTCAAAATTAAAGATGGATAGAATTACATTTTTTAACATTTATTTATTACTTAAAGCTACTCTGTAACTTGTGCTGATGTTATCTGTGTCCTCTTTCAAGTTCATAGTGTTGTTGATATTCTGTTGTATACGAAGACTCTCTATGGTGTATCTTTTTCTTCCCTTTTCTTCTTTAACTAATATCTTAACATTGCTAAAATCAGGTATATGACCACTTTCTAGAGTGTGTTTGGCTAATGCTGTTGTTTCTTTTTTCTTTAAAATATCATTCCTATGCTCCCTCATTCTCGTCTCTAAAGCTCTTTTTATACCCTGCAAAAAAGAATTTGGAGGGTATATTCACTTTGTCATTCCGTTTGTAACGCATCGAAATATCCATCTCAGACCCCATAAAGTATATATATATTCTTGATCAGTGATGAAATCTAAGACGAACTGAGCATGTTCGTCCGTCCGTCCGTCCGTCTGTGGAAATCACGATTCAGTCCAAACGAAAAGAGCTAGACTCTTGAAATATTACATAAATATATTCTAAAACTTAGAGCAGGTTAAGTTCGAAAATGGGCTAAATCGGGCAAGAGGGAAAAAAGTTCCCCTAAGAAGAACTAAACCAACCCAGAAAAAACAACATAATTTTTAAAGTTTTTTGGTTATTTTGTTAAGCAAATGATATATTTTTATGTCAAATACGGTCCAACGCCTTAAACTTGGAGCCATAAAATAAAATAAAAATATTTTTTGACCCCGCCCACTTCATTGGGCGTTATTATTGGCAAAATAAGCATAACAACTTAACAAATTGTTTTACTTAAGCCTACATTCCTTAAAAATAACACTTTTAAGCTTTAATGACGATGATGAGACGAAACCTGGTACTACTCTGCCCTACCCCCTCCAAAAAAAACATTCCAGTTCTCTTACCTTAATGAAATTATTTATATGTTTTTCACACTTTTTAGAAACACGTTAGGTGCAATTTATTAAATTATCTTTAAAACACGGACAGAACTTTCTGGTTAACTTTATTATATGAAAACTTGAAACAACTTACGGACGAATGTCACTTGTATATTCTTCTGTATTTGAATCAATAATGATTTTAATTTTATAAAAATGTGCTACTTAAGGTGTACAGAATATTGTGTCAAGGAGAGTTAAATGACAATGGAAAGATTGGTAATTAAAATAATGAGAAAGAAAGACAAAGATATTATCATAAATTTTACAGCTTTAATTTTACAGCTTTAGTGCATGTGTGCTTTGTTCATTTATCTTTATATTTTAACCTTTTCTTTTATTCTGTCTCTCTTCTCAAGATAATTTTTGATGCATGCTATAAAAATGATTCCCCTAGAATCTTTACTTTTTTTCTATCATGCGAAATGTACCATGAGAACATTAAAGTAATTACTTAAGTGATACTGATAATGCTGCTGCTAATATTAAAAAAAATATGGGTTATTGAAAATATTTCTATTTCTAACTCGTGATTGTTTGATATACTTTATTTTATTTTCTTTAAAAGGAATATATTGAGCAAAAATTGCAACATAGTGTTGTTGATATTCTGTTGTATACGAAGACTATCTATGGTGTATCTCTTTCTTCCCTTTTCTCCTTATCTAATATCTAAACATTGCTAAAATCAGGTATATGACCACTTTCTAGAGTGTGTTTGGCTAATGCTGTTGTTTCTTTTTTCTTTAAAATATCATTGTTATGCTCTCTCATTCTCGTCTCAAAAGGTCTTTTTGTTGTTCCTATGTATATTAAGTTGCAGTTTTGTTTATCATTCCCTTTACATTTAATTTCATAAACTACATTGCTTTGTTGTTTTATGTCTACTTTGTCTTTGATTTTCGTAAATATTGTGTTCCATGTAGAGTTAGGTTTAAATGCAAATTGTACATTATTTGTTTTTCTTGTTGTTAATATTGTTTTTAAGCTTTGATTGTCTGTTAAACCTGGTATGAAAGTTACACTGTGAAATTTTTTTGTTGCTGTTGTGTCTTTTTCATTGTTGTTATTTAATTTTACTTGTTTTGATTCGCGTATTAATTTATTTATGAGTCTAAGTGGAAAACTATTGTTTTTAAGTATTGTTATGATTTTGTTGATGTTGTTGGTGTGAAATTGTTCGTCACTAATATTTAGAACTCTAAAAATGAAACTTCGAGCTGTGTTAATTATTTGCGACTTTGGTTGTGTAGCATAAAAATTCATAAGTCTGCCCGATGCAATGTCCTTGGTGTACCAATCTAATACGATTCCGTCATTTTTTCTTACTAGTAGTGTGTCCAAGTAAGCAATCTTTTTGTTGTTTTCTATCTCAACTGTGAACTGGATTTTGGGATGGTAATTGTTGAGAGCCTTTAGAATTTCATCTTTGTCGTCAGATTTAATAATGGCTAATACGTCATCTACATATTTGACTATGTATTTCAATATAATGTTCTTACTATTTAAATCCGCTAACACTTCGTCTAATAAACTATCGAGAACTACGTCAGCAATGGTAGGTGACAGTGGAATACCCATAGGCATACCAGATATCTGTTTGTAAATCTTTCCATCATGCATGAAGAAGTTGTTATCTATTAGGCAAAACTGGAGAATTTTTTTAAACTGCGACTTAGGAATCTTGGTAACTGTCTGAATTTTGTTCCAATGCTTCATTATATTATTTATAGCGATGTGTACTGGAATGTTCGTGAACAATGATATTACATCAAAAGATACTATAATCTCATCTTCTTGAAGTTTTATACGTTGTATTTGTTCCTTTATATGACTAGAATTTTTTATATTATATTCAGGTGAAATTATATTATTAACAAGTTGGCCAATGTGTTTGGCTAATTTGTAGCAAGGGACATTAGTTGAGGCGACTATTGGACGTAGGGGTATACCTATTTTGTGAATTTTAGGCAGTCCATATATTCTAGGAGCTACCGCATCTGAGCAATGCAACCATTTCTTCTGTGTTGCATCTATAAACTGGTTATTATACAGACTATTGACCATCTTGTTGTTTTCTTTGCAAATTGCCTCCGTTGGGTCAATTCTCATGGCTCTGTAGGTGCTTTTGTCTTCTAACATTAATTTCATTTTGTTCATATAATCAGTTTTTTCCATTATAACTGTTTTGTTACCTTTGTCAGATTGTGTTAAAATTATATTTTTGTTCTTACGAAAAAATCGTTTTGTTTCTTCATACGCTGCTATTATATATTTTTCTCTAGGTGAGTTGCAAATTCTTCTTTTGTTTTTCGAAATATTGGTACCTAGCTGTGTTCTAATAAATTCTTTGTCCATATTTTCCCCAATAGTCTGTATATACTGTTCCACATCAGCAATAACGTGTAAAGGCGAGAAATTTGTTTGTCTGATAGGTATCGAGAACTTCCTCCCCAAAGATGTTATCCATCTGCATTCTTGTGGTATATCTAATGTGGTTTTATTAACAAACCAATTTTCATTAATTACAAAACCATGTTTCTGAAAATATTTTTCTTTAAGTGTATTTAGTTTATTGCTGTGAGTGTTGATTAATTTATTTCGTATGTGTTTACATCTTTCTGCCTGTTGATATCTAAAGTTGATATGGTCTTCTTCTGTCAGCTTATTTCGTAATCCTACTTTTAGTTGGTACACTTTTCTTTTAATGATTTGGATGTTAGTTGAAGTCTGCGAAATTTCTAAATTCAAAAGTTTTTGATGGAAATTATTTTCAACTACCATTAGTTTTTTAATTATGTCATTGCATTGAAACGACTTTTTAATATGTGTCGTGTAATTATTAATATGAGTTGGCATTATACCATATGTCCTCGATGATAAAAGAAATTTTAGTCGCTGTTGTTGTTGTACTAATCTCTTTGTTTCATTGCAGTAATCTTTTAAAGTTCTGCAGGTTAAGTTGTTGTATTTCAGCTCAATGTGTTTGAAAAAGCCCTTCATCTTGCGATTTCTGAGTCGGTGTGGAAATTATTTAAGTTTTTGAGTCAATATATTAAACCAAGTGCGTTTCGGCAAGCTTCCCGATATTATGTATGAGATTTGTTGTTATTTGGCCCTGTTTGCGTTGTATAATGATTGTTCATTAATTGTCTTTAGCTAATTGCGGCTTAAGTTTTTCCTTATGTCAATAAAAATTCCTTTTATTACATATTTTACCCGACGTTTCGTCAATTTTTTGTTGACTTTTTCAAGGGTTTGTTTATTTTAAATTAAAATTAAAACTTAAATAATTACAATACATACACACCAAAGTAATTTTACATTGATACTTACAATTATTCAAAAATATATTAAAAACATAAATAAAAACATAATTAAAATTCAAAATTAAAGATGGATAGAATTACTTTCATACCAGGCAATCAAAGCTTAAAAACAATATTAAAAACAAGAACAACAAATAATGTACAATTTGCATTTAAACCTAACTCTACATTGAACACGATATTTACGAAAATCAAAGACACAGTAGACATAAAATAACAAAGCAATGTAGTTTATGAAATTAAATGTAAAGGGAATGATAAACAAAACTGCAACTTAATATACATTGGAACAACATGTATTTAAGATTCGGCTGTGCCGAATCTTAAATACCCTTCACAGATGTAATTCTTCTTTCTTTCTTTCTTGCCAAAACAGAAAGTAGGTTTAATTAAAAAATCAAAATGATGTTATCGGTTACTTTTATAATACAAGAAAACGTTAAAATTTTTCGGCTAGGAAGCTAAATGTTTGGCTTTTCTTATATCTAATACCTATGAACGTCTTTCGAAAATATTATATATATTTAATTTACAAACAAAACAAAAAATCGGTTTCATGTACCCCAAAAAGTTCTAATTGTCCAACCGTAGAATCGTCTTTGGTTTTTAATGTTGTTGGTTTTTAATACCAGTTTACTTCTTTCTGATATATAAAGTAGGTATAATTCATCATAAAAATCAAAAATAACAAATAAAATGGCTGCTTTTATGAATCAGAAAATGTCGATTTCCCAACCCTGGAACAGAATTTTAAATTTTTTAATATTAATTTAATTTTTTCTGATATATAAATTAGCTTTAATTCACTAAAAACACAAAATTTGGAATTTATGTATGTACTTTTATATACCAAAAATATTTCAATTTCCAACCCCGGAACCGAATTTATAATTTTTTACCAACTCAATTCTTAGTGAGGTGTAACATAGTTTTACTGGACAAAAAAATTAAGATTTTTTAACTTTTTGGTCACTTTCATGTACCATAAAGTATATCATTTGTCCAACCCTGGAGTCGAAATTTTGATTTTTTAAGATTTTAATACCAATTTTGTTCTTCCTGAATTATAAAACAGCTTTAATTAGCAAAAAGAAACAACGTTAATTGCCTTTTTGGTTACTTTTAGGCAGAATAAATATATCAATTTCCCAACCCTGGAAACGAAATTTAAGTTTGTTTACCAATGCAACTCTTAATGAGGCATGAAATAGTTTTATTTAAGAAAAACTTAATATTTATAGCCATATAGGTTATAAATAAAGTTTTAATTAGTAAAAAACAACGTCAATTGCCTTTTTGGTTACTTTTATGTTAAAAAAAAATTTCAATTCCCCCACCCCTGGAAGCGAAATTTAAATTTTTTAAAGTTTTCTTTATCAATGCAAATCTTCATTAGGTATAAAGTAGTTTTGTTTAAGAAAAACTCGAATTTTGCAACCATTTTGGTTATTACATGTACTACAAAATATTGCATGTACCAAAAAAAATTTAATTTTTCCAACCCTGGATTCGAAATTTTATTTTTCATTTTTGAATTTTTGATACCAATTATGTTCTCCCTAAATTATAAGACAGTTTTAGTTAGCAAAAAACAAAAAAAAAATAACATCAGTTGCCTGTTTGATTACTTTCATGTATAAAAAAAAATTCAATTTCCCACCCCTGGTAGCAAAATTTGAATTTAAAATTTTTGATTTTTTTTTTGGCTAATGCAAATCTCTATGACGTATGAAGTGGTTTTGTTGAAGAAAAACTTAAAATTTTTAACAATTTTTGTTACTACATGTACTACAAAATACACACGGAATGACAAACCTATATATACCCTTTCACTTTTTTGTGAAGGGTATAAAAAGAGCTTTAGAGACGAGAATGATACAGCATAGCAATGATATTTTAAAGAAAAAAGAAACAACAGCATTAGCCAAACACACTCTAGAAGGTGGTCATGTACCTGATTTTAGCAATGTTAAGATATTAGATAAAGAAGAAAAGGGAAGAAAAAGATAGACCATAGAGAGTCTTCGTATACAACAGAATATCAACAACACTATGAAATTGAAAGAGGACACAGATAACATCAGCACAAGTTACAGAGTAGCTTTAAGTAATAAATAAATGTTAAAAAATTTAATTCTATCCATCTTTAATTTTGAATTTTAAATTTCCCTATACACTTTTTCAATAATTCTTCCATAACAATATTAACTACTATTGGAGATGCTGGGAATCCCATAGGAAGACCTTTATTTTGCATATAAATTTTATTATTATATATAACATATCTATTATCCATTATTCAAAACTTAACTAATATTAAAAATAAATCTTTATCTAAATTAGTAAATTCTTCAATTTACTAACTTAATTTAATAGGTATAGTTAGAAATAATGAAACAACATCAAAAGACACCAATATTTCATTACCATTTATTCTAATATTAGTAGTTAGGGAATGTATGTGCCAGCGCAATTAAAATACTCACATTTCAGCAATTAAATTTTAAAATTTTAATTGCCAAATTTGTTTTAATTGTTTTTTTTGTTTGTAATTTGATACTTTAATGTTTGAGTGTGTATTTTCTCACGGTTAAATAGGGGTGTTCACATAGTTGCTGTTTTTTTATAATGTTGGGGTAGGCGTGGTAGTTTGTGTCTGTCCGTATGAGACCGTGGGAATTTCTGTCCGTCCATATGTGAGGGGAGTCTGGTTTAGGGGTGCTGTAGTAACCAAAACGAGTTTGTATATAGTCATATATAAGTACTCGTACAACCCTACTAACACTATTATGAGATGCACCCTAAGGAATACATCTCATATTCCGTCTAAGAAATGTGTGTGAATTTGCAATGTCAACAAATTCACACAACAACCTTCAATTACAATTCTAGTAAAAATCCGAATTGCTATGCAGACTCGAGTCTAGTTTTAAATAGGTTGAAAAACATAAAAACATTCTGATAATAAAAGTGTGTGCAGGTGAAAAGATACAACGAACAGATCAACTTGTTTCATGTTCAAACGGAGGGGTGCAATAACTCCTTAGGAAGTAAGGCCTTTAAGGCTTTATTTCACTTCCAATTGAGAAATAAGGCCTTTATTGAGAAAAGGGCTTTATTGCACTTTGAAAGTGACATAAGGCCTTTATTGAAACTTAGCCAATGGTGCAATAAAGCCTTTATTTTATATTATTTATTTATATTATATTTTATACACAAATATTAATTTAACTGCAACAATATTGAAAATCTTTGCTTTATAAAGTTTTTCTGCGTGGCGGCCTGCGGCCGCTCTTAGGGGTTTTCTCCTCCATAGGACGCGGCAGGTGGCTTCGCTGAATACAGTTATCCTGTGCGCGTCTCAATATCTTCCGTAGTGTGACGCGCGCAGGGAAACTTTATTCAGCGAAGCCACCTGCCGCGTCCTATGGAGGAGAAAACCCCTAAGAGCGGCCGCAGGCCGCCACGCAGAAAAACTTTATAAAGCAAAGATTTTCAATATTGTTGCAGTTAAATTAATATTTGTGTATGCTTTTTTCCAGACATTTCCTTTTATGTACATTTTAATGTCAAGCAAATCTTTCAAAGCGTATATCCACGTACTACAATATATTCAATTTAAGTGAAATAAGACCTTTACGGATTTATTTCACTTTCAAAGTGCAATAAAACCTTTTTGGAAATAAAGGCCTTATTTCGCAATTGGAAGTGAAATAAAGCCTTAAAGGCCTTACTTCGTAAGGCGTTATTGCACCCCTCCTGTTCAAACACATAACTGGCGACATGGAAAACCTAAAATTCAGTGATCAAAATTTAAATTATATATTAAACAAGGATAAAAAAAATAAAAGGATACAAATAAATTTAAAATTATTAAAAATAAAAATGAAATTTATTTGTTGGTGGTTAAGCAACGTCTATATGCTCTGTTGTTATTTTTGAAAATATTTTGTAATTTACAAGTTGTGAATTCTCAGATGGTTTTCGGAAGTATATGCATAAGATAAGAGGTTTTTAGCTTTTCAAAACTGTGGTTGAAGTCTACTGACGATTTGGTAAAGCACCTATGAAATGCATATAGACGTTGCTTAACCACCAACAAATAAATTTCATTTATATATAATGGTATTGTGACAACAATGTGTTAAATAAAATAAAAAAATTTCATAACATTATTAAAAATATTTAAATTAATTTACAAAATATTTAAATTACAAAAAAAAATGTGACAAAAAATATGTTCTTATAAATTGCATAAAAATCTGAAACTTTTATTGAAAAATAAAACAAAAGAATTGAAAAAAAAAACAATAAATTCAAAAAGCACCCTAATTGGAAAAAAAAGGGAAAGGAATTATTTTATTTACATAAAAAAAGAAGACACAACAAAAAACTATAAAAAGATAAAACTTAAAAGCAAACGGAAAAAATAAGTCTGTTCTTACAGTGAACTCTTAATAATGCGAACAATATAATGAACTATCAAAAAAAAAAATATTAGAACACACTTCCAGTACAACGGATCATTAAATAAAACTAAAACAAAAGGACTTTTCCCTAATAAAAAAATTATTAATTTTAACTTAAGCCCAGTACTCTGTTTGAATTTGTGGAAAATGTTGCGCAACATCAGTTATTTCAGTTTGATTTTTTTTCCTTTTTAATTGAAATTTTGTTTTCTATTTTCAATGAGAAAATTTTTAGTGTCAAAAAATTTTCGTAGGAAATAAATAACATTCATGTTATTTCACATGTTTTTCATAATTAAAACAGAGTACTAGTCCAGCAACATTTTTCCACAAATATTTCGATTGAATATTTTTTGTATGAGTTCTGTCAGAATTTCACATGAAATTTGAAACAGAGTACTAGGCTTTAAATTAAAACAATTATCAAAACTTATGAAATAACAAAAGCAAGAAGTGAGTCACAACAGTAACAACAATTTTAACAACAGCGTCAACAATCATAACAGCATCCACAACCAAAAGGAAAAAGACCAACAAGAAACGTAGCCGCAAGTGTAAATTCGTGCATTGTTGCCCGGTGAATTGGCACACAGTCAGTGAAGGAAGAAAAGCCGTAACCAAATAAACTAGCTCCAGATATCCAGATGGTTTAAATCAACTAGAAGCTCTTGCAGACAGACCTCTCTAATGGTAAGTTAGAAGAAGAATATTTTTTTGTTTAAATTTAACTAATAAGTAAGCAAATAGAGTTAAAGTCAATAAAATTAATTAAAAATCTCATGTACGGATTTGTATTTTATATTGAATTATAAAGTAAGATCTTATTAATAATGCTATTTTAAACGGTTCAATATAAATTATTACTTAGATTCTGAAAAACGTACAGATTCGGACAGTCTCTGTAGTGTAGCGAAGTTTAATAAAAAAAATGGAATTCAATGTAATACATCAATTTAATCTCGTTTTAAGTTGCATCAGGGAAATTCCGACTTTCGACGGTACCGATCCCTGTCAATTATCTGACTTCCTGGCACAGGTAGAAGCCCTGTTGCCATCAATAGAAGTTTTCCAAGAGAACAATAAAAGTATACTTCTGGGATACCTAAAAACCAAATGTACAGGATCCACAAGGGAAGCACTGCATCGGCATGGAACAGTTAATACTTGGGCGGAATTAAAAAGCGTACTGTTAAATAATTTCGGGGAAAAACATACAAGTAGTGAATTAATGGACAGATTGAAAAAATGGAGGACGGACTCCACGATTGAAAAATACCACCACGACATTAACAAAATCACAAACCAGCTCCACAATAGACGTTTAACCCATCCGGAAGAAGGATTTACTACAAGAGAAAGAAATAGGATCTCATTGCAGGTATTTAAGGACCATTTACCAGAACCGACGAAGACTATAATATTTGCGCGAGACCCGAAAACATTGCAGGCAGCGTACCAAATTATTCTCGAAGCTAGGCACCAGAATTACACTGCAACTGGTGATAAATAGAAATCGAACACACAGTTCAGGACAAGTTATGGGAATAATAACCCAAATCAAAGTAGAGCTAATAGTACCTGGAATAGAAATTACAGGGACAATAACGTTACTTCCTATAACAATAGGCAGTATAATAACGGAAATTTTGAAAATAGCAATCAATCTGGAAATTCTCGTAGGTATAACAATAATCAATCTAGACATTTTTATAATCAATCAGGAAATCTTCGCAGGTATAATAATGAGCAATCTGGAAGATACAATAATAACCAATCGGGAAATTTTCGCAGATATAACAATAATCAATCTGGAAATTTTTATAATAATAACCAGTCAGGAAATTTTCGTAGGCACGAGAATGAACAATCTGGAAGATATAATATGAGAAACGACACTAGGTCAGGACAGAATAGAAATACTAACAGGACTGAAGGTGTAGTTCCAATGGAAGTTGGCACTTTTAATATAAATTTTTCAACAGAGGCCCTAAGCAACTTCCCTATATAATTATACAAACCCCAATTAGAAACCTATATTTTATTATTGACAGCGGAGCGGAATTTAGTATTGTAACTAAAGGAGTATGTTCACCGAAATGGAAGACAAAAGTTAATCTATATGCTAAAGCTTTAAGAAAAATATTTTTAATGGAATACCTTTGTAGATTCCCACTTTTTAAGGAATTTGAAACTAAAAACTGTTATTGCGAATTTTTGGAATGTAAATTGGATAATGGTTATGATGGGTTAATAGGTAACAATATCTTACAAAAATTATGCCCTATAATTGATTACCCAAATCGGCGGTTGATCACTAGGAACGCAACATTGCCGTTATACATGGGTAACTACGAAGAATTATATTACTACGAAGAATTATATTATAACATATCATACAAAGAAAATTTAACTAGGGACAACTTTCTTACCTCTATTGGAACTAGTCACTTGAATGAGCAAGAGATAGCTAAATTAAGACCAACCTTGCTAAAATACAAGGAAGTATTTTACCAATCAGAAGAAAAGCTACCATTTACGAATGACATTAAACATGGAATTAATACTAAACACGACATTCCAATATATTCTAAAATGTACCGTTACCCAGAAGTTCATAGAGCAGAGGTTGATCGACAAATCCAAGAAATGCTTGAAGATGGTATTATCAGGGAATCAAATAGTCCATACAATAGCCCGATTCGGGTCGTACCCAAAAATATAGGTTCTGACAATGTACAGAAATGTAGAATAGTCATTGACTATAGAAAACTAAACGATATCACAATAGAAGATCGTTTTCCTATACCTAATATAGAAGACATTTTTGACAAGCTGGGAAATTGTCAATATTTCTCAACAACCGATTTGGCAAAGGGTTTCCACCAGATTGAAATGCATCCTAATGACATCCATAAAACAGCCTTATCGACCGCCAGTGGTCATTACGAGTTTTTGAGAATGCCGTTTGGACTTCGGGATGCACCCGCCACATATCAACGTCTCATTAATGGTATACTAAGAGAATTTATTGAGAAAATATGCCTAGTCTATTTAGACGACATTTTGGTATTTTCTACGAGTATAGAAGAACATATGGAATCGTTAGAAAAGGTCCTAAAATGTTTAAAGAATGCTAACCTTAGAATTCAACCGGATAAGTGTAAATTCTTATCCAGGGAAACAGAGTTCTTAGGTCACATAATTACCCCAGATAGAATTAAAGCTAATCCAAAAAAAAATAGAAGACATTAACGACATTCAACTACCTAAAACTCAAAAGCAGATTAAATCATTTCTGGGAATAACTGGGTACTATAGGAGATTTATCAAAGACTATTCTAAAATAGCTCATCATATTATAAAATAATTAAAAAAGAATTCCAAAATAAATATAAACGATCCAGAATACGTAGAATCGTTTAATTAACTCAAGACATTGATAAAAAATGACTCCATACTTGCTCACCCAGATTTTCAAAAACATTTCACATTAACAACCGATGCAAGCAATTTCGCACTAGGTGCTGTGCTTACGCAAAATAATAAGCCCATTGCTTAAGCAAGTCGCACCCTGAACGGTCACGAGCAACGATATAGTACAATTGAAAAAGAACTCCTTGCAATGGTTTGGGCAACGAAACATTTTCGCCCGTACTTATATGGCCGTAGGTTTACAATAAGAACTGACCACAGACCACTAGTTTGGCTAAATAATATGAAGGAACCAAATTCGAAATTACAACGGTGGAAGATAAAATTAAATGAGTTTGACTTTATAGTAGAGTATATAAAAGGCAAAGAAAATATAGTGGCAGACAGTTTAAGCAGAATGATATATGACTTTAACCCTAGATTGGTACACTTAAATTTACCCCTTTATTGGTAAACTTCGTTGAATCGACGAACATCAAATTTACATTTACATAATTACGTAACCATGGATATTTTATTAAAGTAAACTAATTTATTTTCTTCCTAAAGGTGTTTTAAATGATAATTATAAACATTTTCATACATTTTTGTTTCATTTATTTCATTTTTATTTTAATAAAAATTAACATAAAATTTGGCTTTGGCTTCACAGATACTTTTAAAAAAAGGAACGTAAATTCAACTGATTGTTAAAGAAAATTTTTTTTACATATTTTTTCTTTAAAAAGGTACATTGAGTATTAAAAAAATAAAAATGGGAATTAATTTTGGATTAAATTTGCACATGAAATGCAAGCTTCAATTTTATGCTCTCCACATATGCTTTTTTTGCAGAAATTGCAGGCACTTTTTGTCATTCGACGTCTTTTGTATGGACAAAGCTTACAATTGCTTCTTTCGTTGCAAGTTTTAGAATTTTCTGGTATTACAGGGACCAAAACATCTTGTATTTTTCTTCTTAAATTAGTTTGCAATGTAGGAATAGTCTGTCTTTTCGTTACATGTTCTTTGACAAGATCACAGTGTAGTTTTTTTGCGAATTCTCTGCGAGATAAAGGTTTTTTCTTATTATCTAATACATTATGGGTATATATTATATAGCTATTTATGATAGCCATATTAATCATTCCATATAAAAGACACATTGGCCATCGATTAGTCTTGCGGGAGCATGACATTATACTACACATTTGGTCAAAGGTGTCAACACCTCCTTTAGTGGAGTTATAGAATTCTACCATCGTTGGTTTTTTATTAGAATTATTAACGGTTCCCTCTTCATTACATGATGACAGTAAATAAACGATTTTGTCTGGCTTTGGTTTAAAGGATAGCAATGTCAGCTCGTTATCGTAGCAAAACATAGAAGTATTGATTGGTCGATTTTTGTTGTTGCGAAACTCTGCTGGGATTTCTGCTTTATTGGCTCGCAAAGTTCCAACAATTGTCAATTTATATGGCTTTTTTAAACGTTGTTTTGCTAAAGGTATCGATGTAAACCAGTTATCCATTGTGATATTCCTATTTGAGCCATAAATAGGTTTAGATAATTCTTTAACAAAGTATTCAGCAAGCGGTAAAGCTGTGGAATTCGAACCCTTGCCCAAGTATGGAATAGCGTTAAGCATATACTTAGTACCGCTGTCACATAACATCATAATTTTTAAACCATATTTTGCCGGTTTATTGGGTATATACATTTTAAAGGACACTCTTCCTCTGAAGGCCAAGAGCTGTTCATCGATTGTCAAATATGGTCCTGGTTTATAATTCGAACAGCAGTTTCCGATAAATAAATCCCATACCTTTCGTATTGGAGCCAATTTGTCAGATATTCTCAATACCCGATCTGATTTGTCATCAAATCGCAAGGCTCCCAATAACGTTGAAACCCGTTTACCGTTCATAACTGATACGTATCTTGAACCAGAGTATGTTGAATCGAATAACTCTGAAACAGTGAGATGATTATCGTTCATAGCAGCTGACAATATAAGTACTCCCAATAGCGCACTAATTTCGATAGAATTTGTATCTTTATATACCGGATCAGAATCAGTGCGCTTTTTTAATTGAAACTCAACGTTGGTCCATTGAACAATTTCATTTATAATTTCGCCATTAAAAAACTTTTTGAAACATACAAGGGGATCCATAATACTTTTACAATCTTTGGTAGAACCACGAATTGTGTGCACAATATTTAAACCATAACGGTGCGATTTATGTTTGATCGATGACCATTTGTAACGATTTTTTCCACGTAAACTTACTCTTGGAATTGTAATTATACTTGTTTCCTTCACAGCTTCCTGTAAGATGTTCAACGGAACGTCGTCTTCATCTGATAAGTGCTCAATATCCTCCAAAGGGGGTTCTTCTTGCTGCAAACTTTCATTGTCACTACTGTATTGTATATTTTCGACATCACTAAGATGAACAAAGTGATCTGTAGAAATGTTTTCATCGGTGGTAAAATTGTCATCCAAGTCACTTTCTTTACTCTCAGATTCAATACTGTTCAAAAATTTTTCGATGTCATCATCCTGGAGACGTTTAGTTGTCATATTGAATATTTGCTCTAAAACCTCTACAAAAAAGAATTTGGTAGAACCACGAATTGTGTGCACAATATTTAAACCATAACGGTGCGATTTTTGTTTGATCGATGACCATTTGTAACGATTTTTTCCACGTAAACTTACTCTTGGAATTGTAATTATACTTGTTTCCTTCACAGCTTCCTGTAAGATGTTCAACGGAACGTCGTCTTCATCTGATAAGTGCTCAATATCCTCCAAAGGGGGTTCTTCTTGCTGCAAACTTTCATTGTCACTACTGTATTGTATATTTTCGACATCACTAAGATGAACAAAGTGATCTGTAGAAATGTTTTCATCGGTGGTAAAATTGTCATCCAAGTCACTTTCTTTACTCTCAGATTCAATACTGTTCAAAAATTTTTCGATGTCATCATCCTGGAGACGTTTAGTTGTCATATTGAATATTTGCTCTAAAACCTCTACAAAAAAGAATAAGAACGGAAATATAAAAGAGGTGTTCGTCGATTCGACAAATGTATACCAATCTAGGGTTAAGACAAATACGACTCCGAGCGAAACGGTTTCGGAGTCAACAATTTTTATTAACCTTAATGAATTGTTTAACTCTGATGAGGCCAACGATAGTAATGATATAGAAACGATTCACCGTGCAGATACTGATGATACAAATTTTATATCAATTACGGAAAAACCCCTTAATTTGTTTAAAAATCAGATCATTCTAGATTACGCAACTAGGAATCTAGGAAATTAAAAACAAGTAAAAGTGCTATATTCGGCTGTGCCGAATCTTAAACACTCTTCACAGATGTAATTCTTCTTTCTTTCTTGCCAAAACAGAAAGTAGGTTTAATTAAAAAATTAAAATGATGTTATCGGTTACTTTTATATATAAGAAAACGTTAAAATTTTTCGGCTAGGAAGCTAAATGTTTGGCTTTTCTTATATCTAATACCTATGAACGTCTTTCGAAAATATTATATATATTTAATTTACAAATAAAACAAAAAATCGGTTTCATGTACCCCAAAAAGTTCTAATTATCCAACCGTAGAATCGTCTTTGGTTTTTAATGTTGTTGGTTTTTAATACCAGTTTACTTCTTTCTGATATATAAAGTAGGTATAATTCATCATAAAAATCAAAAATAACAAATAAAATGGCTGCTTTTATGAATCAGAAAATGTCGATTTCCTAACCCTGGAACAGAATTTTAAATTTTTTAATATTAATTTAATTTTTTCTTATATATAAATTAGCTTTAATTCACTAAAAACACAAAATTTGGAATTTATGTATGTACTTTTATATACCAAAAATATTTCAATTTCCAACCCCGGAACCGAATTTATAATTTTTTACCAATTCAATTCTTAGTGAGGTGTAACATAGTTTTACTGGACAAAAAAATTAAGATTTTTTAACTTTTTGGTCACTTTCATGTACCATAAAGTATATCATTTGTCCAACCCTGGAGTCGAAATTTTGATTTTTTAAGATTTTAATACCAATTTTGTTCTTCCTGAATTATAAAACAGCTTTAATTAGCAAAAAGAAACAACGTTAATTGCCTTTTTGGTTACTTTTAGGCAGAATAAATATATCAATTTCCCAACCCTGGAAACGAAATTTAAGTTTGTTTACCAATGCAACTCTTAATGAGGTATGAAATAGTTTTATTTAAGAAAAACTTAATATTTATAACCATATAGCTTATAAATAAAGTTTTAATTAGTAAAAACAACGCCTTTTTGGTTACTTTTATGTTTAAAAAAAATTCAATTCCCCCACCCCTGGAAGCGAAATTTAAATTTTTTAAAGTTTTCTTTATCATTGCAAATCTTTATGAGGTACATATAAAGTAGTTTTGTTTAAGAAAAACTCGAATTTTGCAACCATTTTGGTTATTACATGTACTACAAAATATTGCATGTACCAAAAAAAATTTAATTTTTCCAACCCTGGAAACGAAATTTAAATTTTTTTTGTGCATTTTTTTTAACCAGTGCAATGCTTCTTGAGGTATAAAGTAGTTTTATTTACGAAAAATTGCAAATTTTTTACCATTTTGGTAACTTCCATGTACCATAAAATATTGCACTTGTCCATCCCTGGATTCGAAATTTAATTTTTTTTTTTGAATTTTTGATTCCAGTTATGTTCTTCCTAAATTATAAGACAGTTTTAGTTAGCAAAAAACAAAAAAAAAACAACATCAGTTGCCTGTTTGATTACTTTCATGTATAAAAAAAAATTCAATTTCCCACCCCTGGTAGCACAATTTGAGTTTAAAATTTTTGATTTTTTTTTTTGGCTAATGCAAATCTCTATGACGTATGAAGTGGTTTTGTTAAAGAAAAACTTAAAATTTTTAACAATTTTTGTTACTACATGTACTACAAAATACGGAATAGGCCAAAAAAAAATTTTTTAATTTCCCATCCCTGGAAAAAAATTTTAATTTTTTTAGTTTTTAATAGACCATTGAGACTTCCCAAGGCACGAAATAGGTTTAATTTACAAACATTAAAAAAAATAATTGATTTTTGGTATAAATTTTGCGTCGAGAAATAGGTGTAAGTTTCCCAGCTCTGTAACCATACTTTGGATATTTCTGAATTTCAATAGCAGCCTATTTAAGTTCATTTCCAATCCAACGGTCCAAGAACAAAATCTCTAGCTCCTCTGGGGGCTTGGGAAAAATGATTTCACTTACAGACGGACGGACAGACGAACAGACGGACATCGCTCATTCGTCATCGCTATTCATAAGGATCCAGAATATACATATATACTTTACGGGGTCCCATGTGCATATCGAAGAAATTACACACGGAATGACAAACCTATATATACCCTTTCACTTTTTTGTGAAGGGTATAAAAACAACATCAGTTGCCTGTTTGATTACTTTCATGTATAAAAAAAATTCAATTTCTCAACCCTGGAAGCAAAATTTTAATATAAATTTTTTTTTTTTTGCCAATGCATTTCTTCATGGCGTATAAATTGGTTTTGTTAAAGAAAAACTTAAAATTTTTAACAATTGTAGTTACTACACGTACTACAAAATACGGAATAGGCCGAAAAAAAAATTTTTAATTTCCCATCCCTGGAAAAAAAATTTTATTTTTTTAGTTTTTAATAGACCATTGAGGCTCCCCAAAGCACGAAACAGATTTCAGTTACAAACATTAAAAAAAATTATTGATTTTTGGTATAAATTTTGCGTCGAGAAATAGGTGTAAGCTTCCCAGCTCTGGAACCACTCTTCGGATCTTTCTGAATTTCAATAGCAGCCTGTTTAAGTTCATTTCCAATCCAACGGTCTAAGAACGAAGTCTCTAGCTCTTCTGGGGGCTTGGGAAAACCGTACAGACGGAAGGACAGACGGACAGACGGACATCGCTCATTCGTCATCGCTATTCATAAGGATCCAGAATATATATACTTTATGGGGTCCCATGTGCATATCGAAGAAATTACACACGGAATGACAAACCTATATATACCCTTTCACTTTTTTGTGAAGGGTATAATAATTCATAAAAACAAAATAAGAAACTTGATAATGGTAACCGACATAAAGAATACAATGCGAGAGTGTCTCCCAGAAAAGGGAATTGTTGTAATTTTTTGAGCGATTGACAGACTTTTTTTGAAATTTCAAGATTATTATATAATGTATTTTGCAAATAACAGGAATCTAAGAATTTTAAGGTCCAAATCATGGTTAGAAGTCATTACGGACAAGGAAATTATACTTAAAAGGATTGAAACTGAACACCTTAAGAACAATCATCGCGAAATAAATGAAGTATTCAATAATTTAAAGAAAACATGCTATTACCCCAATTTGCAAAAGGAAATTCAAAAATATATCAACAATTGTGAAATATGCAAAGCAAACAGCAAAATTTGACAGGCACCCTATTAAACATGCGTTTAACGTGACAGACAGCCTTGAAAAACAAAACGATATAGTGCGCATAGACTTATGGTATCCCCAAAGAAACGAAATGTACCTTACAAGCATAGACAAACTTACAAAATATGCTACAGCTGAAAAATTAAAAGACAGAACTTGGATCTCTGTTATAGATGGATTGAATAAACGATTTCAATACCTGGGTAAACCAAGGCTAATCGTGATGGACAATGAATTTGACACACTATATATTAAACAATTTCTTAGAGAGAACGGAATAGATTTTCACTTGACCACTGCGTACCTAAAAACTGGGAACTCGAACGTTGAGAGACTACACTCGACACTCAATGAGCACATACGCCTTTTCAATGCAGATCCAAATAACGAAAACAATCTGGAAGAAAAAGTTCACAAGGCAATAATAGCATATAATAGCACAATTCATACTACCACAAAAACAAAACCGATACACTTCATTACTAATCTAATAGCTCGCGAAGATTTAAAAGAGTTTTCAGAACAACTTCATAAAGAAAAAATTGCGAGAATTAACGAAATAAACAAAAATCAGGGAAATGAAAGTAACCTCAATTTCAGAATCAAATATGTAAAAAATTACAGAGTCAGCAAGGAACAACCTAGGTATAAAAAAGTAAATAATTATAGGGTAGAAAGTAATTACTTAGTATCTGATAATAATAAATTTAAGAGAATGTATAAAACACAGGTTAAACGTAAATACCAATTTCAGGAAAACCATAATGAAAATTAATACACATTTCGACGAGGAAATTCAAACAATTAGGAAAGCAGTAGAAAGCAATAGAGACAAAATAAATCAAACATTTGAAGAAGTGAAAAAACGGAACAATGAAATAATGAGGAGACTTTTTTACATGGACCATATACTTAAATTAAAAAGTCTAGAGAGTAAAATTACTCAAATTCAGGCAAATATAGCATCAGCTAGACATAACATTATTCAGCCCGACGTACTAACACCGGAAGAAATAGAAAACTTTAACATTGACTATTTCAGGTTTAAACTTATTAAAATGGGCGTGATGAACTACATTAATAACTCACTGATTATTGCGATAAAAATTCCAACTGATTTTCTTGTAACAGATTTAAAGTTAATCACCCCCTTACCAAATGACAGATATCTAGAAATTGACGACAATAGTGAATTGATAGTTACTATTAAAAATAAAACTTACACTTACGAAGGAAACGCACATCTAAATGAAGTAAAAGTAAGCAAAAATTTTATTATAAAAAACCGCTGTAAACTAAGATATAATAATATAACTAGTGTTGAAATTATCGACGACTATTTAATTTTAGTTAAAAATGCTAACAGTACAGTGATAACACAGAATTGTGATAACAGGAATATCGTTATAAATAAAAATCATTTAATAAATTTTTATAATGGCGAATTGAAAATATTAAACATAACTTATAAAAATAAAAAGATTAGTGTAGACGAAAAATTTATCTATCCAAATAATGATTTTACAACAATAGTTTTTGAAGAAGAAGTAAATTTTGAGAAAATAAAATTAAATCAATCTGAGAATATTAAAAAGATCGAAGAATTAGTGTATCATAAGAATGTGTCCTACGGTATAAACATAATGTTAGTCGTGTTAATATTAAGTCTAATTGTATTATTTTTGGTTTATAAAAGTTACTGTAAAAGAAATAAAAATGCAAATATATATATCGAATTAAATACTACCGAACCTAAACCCGGTAGAGCTATATGGACCAAATAAATTGAGTATTGGCTATTTAATGTTTAAGTATTTTTTTTAATTTAAAAAAATAAATCATTGTAAAGAATTGTAATTGAAGAAAAAATGTATTTCAGCAGGGACTGCTGAAACTGAGGTTGGAGGAGTCATATATATGTAAGTACTCGTACCACCCTACTAAACATTACTCTGTAACACTATTATGAGTTGCACCCTAATGAATACATCTCATATTCCGTCTAAGAAATGTGTGTGAATTTGCAATGTCAACAAATTCACACAACAACCTTCAATTACAATTCTAGTAAAAATCCGCATTGCTATGCAGACTCGAGTCTAGTTTTAAGTAGGTTGAGAAACATAAAAACATTCAGATCAACTTGTTTCATTTTCAAACACATAACTATATGCGAGCGTAAGACCGTGGGAATTTTAGTCTGCCCATATGAGACCTAGGGAGTTTGTGGCTGTCCATATATGACCTTGGGAATACATGTCCGTCGGTATGTGAGCGCGGGAATTTGTGTCGGTTCATATGTGAGTGTAGGAATTCTGTCTGTCCATGTGTGCTATGACTTAATAGAAAATAATTTTTTAGTATCTGACTCAACATATTTTAGGAAGTACAATATTTCAAAAGTGTTGTATAAATGTGTTTACTTAAGATATTTTGTCCAGCAATTCAGTTATTTCTTTTTTGTGTGCAATGCTTGAGTGTTGGGGAATAATTTGATTATTCTGATCTTGATGACGTTGTGAAAAAATAAATTACTATTGCATAAATATTAAATCTGATATTTTGTTTATTTTATACATGACGATCATCGATAAATTTTATTTGGGGGATCTGGATGGTGGTGCGATTTCTGTATTTTTTTTTTTTTAGGAGTAGGACCAGCACTCAGGGGATGACCCCTATATATGCAATGCATTGCGCCGGAACTGAAAACGAGTGGATAGTATTGAGAGGACAGATTAGGAAAGATGAGAAGAGGGTATATTCACTTTGTCATTCCGTTTGTAACGCATCGAAATATCCATCTCAGACCCCATAAAGTATATATATTCTTGATCAGTGATGAAATCTAAGACGAACTGAGCATGTCCGTCCGTCTGTGGAAATCACGATTCAGTCCAAACGAAAAGAGCTAGATTCTTGAAATTTGGTATAAATATATTTTAAAGCTTAGAGCAGGTTAAGTTCGAAGATGGGCTAAATCGGGCAAGAGGGAAAAAAGTTCCTCTAAGAAGAACTAAACCAACCCAGAAAAAACAACATAATTTTTAAAGTTTTTTGGTTATTTTGTTAAGCAAATGATATATTTTTATGTCAAATACGGTACAACGCCTTAAACTTGGAGCCATTAAATAAAATAAAAATATTTTTTGACCCCGCCCACTTCAGTGGGCGTTATTATAGGCAAAAATAGCATAAAAATTTAACAAATTGTTTTACTTAAGCCTACATTCCTTAAAAATAACACTTTTAAGCTTTAATGACGAAGCTGAGACGAAACCTGCTACTACTCTGCCCTACCCCCTCCTTCCCCTTCTCCCCATAAATGACCATACCAAAAAAAAATTTTTTTTTTAAATTTTGTATATAATCATCCCAAGCATTTATCTTTAGAGTTTTATGACTGCCGATTTCTGCCCCCCCCCCCCTCTTCCTTTGCCCCCTAAATGACCCTGCCAAAAAAATTTTTTTTATTAATTTTGTATATAATCATTCCAAGCATTTATCTTTAGAGTTTTATGACTGCCCGTTGCTGCCCTACCCCCTCCTCCCCCTTTGCCCGCTAAATGACCCTATTAAAAATAAATAAAATTTTTTTTTAATTTGTGTATAATCATCCCAAGCATTTATTTTTAGAGTTTTATGTCTACCTGTTTCTGCCTTACCCCCTCTCCCCCTTTGCCCTCTAAATGACCCTATCGAAAAAAATAAATTTTAATTTTGTATATAATTATCCCAAGCATTTATTTTTAGAGTTTTATGACAAAGGTGAAATGTTTCCCCCACAGCCCTTGCCAGAGCGACCCCACAAAAATACAGTTTTTATACTCTCCAAAGAGAACTGTGATGAAGTCTAAGACGGTCTAGCAATGCCCATACGTTCGTCTGTGGAAAACATGATATTGTATAATTTTGAACCCCGCCCCCTTTAGTGGGCGTTGACGTACGATATTATATAAAGGAACTCTGTCCCACCAAGTTAAACATTTAAAATTCACTTACTAAATATTTGGAGGGTATTTAAGATTCGACCCGGTCGAATATAACGTTTTTAATTCTTCTTTTTATACCCTCCAAAAAAGAATTTGGAGGGTATATTCACTTTGTCATTCCGTTTGTAACGCATCGAAATATCCATCTCAGACCCCATAAAGTATATATATTCTTGATCAGTGATGAAATCTAAGACGAACTGAGCATGTCCGTCTGTCCGTCCGTCCGTCCGTCTGTGGAAATCACGATTCAGTCCAAACGAAAAGAGCTAGACTCTTGAAATTTGGCATAAATATATTTTAAAACTTAGAGCAGGTTAAGTTCGAAGATGGGCTAAATCGGGCAAGAGGGAAAAAAGTTCTCCTAAGAAGAACTAAACCAACCCAGAAAAAACAACATAATTTTTAAAGTTTTTTGGTTATTTTGTTAAGCAAATGATATATTTTTATGTCAAATACGGTCCAACGCCTTAAACTTGGAGCCATTAAATAAAATAAAAATATTTTTTGATCCCGCCCACTTCAATGGGCGTTATTATAGGCAAAAATAACATAAAAATTTAACAAATTGTTTTACTTAAGCCTACATTCCTTAAAAATAACACTTTTAAGCTTTAATGACGAAGCTGAGACGAAACCTGGTACTACTCTTCCCTACCCCTCCTTCCCCTTCGCCCCCTAAATGACCATACCAAAAAAAAAAAAAAATTTTTTTTTAATTTTGTATATAATCATCCCAAGCATTTATCGTTAGAGTTTTATGACTGCCGATTTCTGCCCTACCCCCCCCCCCCCCACCTCTTCCTTTGCCCCCTAAATGACCCTACCAAAAAAAAATTTTTTTTTAAATTTTGTATATAATCATCCCAAGCATTTATCTTTAGAGTTTTATGACTGCCGATTTCTGCCCTACCCCCCCCCCCCCCCCCTTCTTCCTTTGCCCCCAAAATGACCCTACCAAAAAAAAAATGTTTTTTTAAATTTTGTATATAATCATCCCAAGCATTTATCTTTAGAGTTTTATGACTGCCGATTTCTGCACTAGCCCCCCCTCCCCTTCTTCCTTTGCCCCCTAAAATGACCCTACCAAAAAAATTATTTATGGGCAAATATAGCATAAAAATTTAACAAATTGTTTTACTTAAGCCTACATTCCTTAAAAATAACACTTTTAAGCTTTAATGATGAAGCTGAGACGAAACCTGGTACTACTCTGCCCTACCCCCTCCTTCCCCTTCGCCCCCTAAATGACCCTACCAAAAAAAAATTTTTTTTTAAATTTTGTATATAATCATCCCAAGCATTTATCTTTAGAGTTTTATGACTGCCGATTTCTGCCCTACCCCCCCCCCCCCCCCCCCCTCTTTCTTTGCCACCAAAATGACCCTACCAAAAAAAAAAATGTTTGTTTTTAATTTTTTATATAATCATCCCAAGCATTTATCTTTAGAGTTTTATGACTGCCTGTTGCTGCCCTACCCCCTCCTCCCCCTTTGCCCGCTAAATGACCCTATTAAAAATAAATATAAATTTTTTTTTATTTTGTGTATAATCATCCCAAGCAATTATTTTTACAGTTTTATGTGTATCTGTTTCTGCCCTACCCCCTCTCCCCCTTTGCCCTCTAAATGGCCCTATCAAAAAAAAGAATTTTTAATTTTGTATATAATTATCCCAAGCATTTATTTTTAGAGTTTTATGACAAAGGTGAAATGTTTCCCCCACAGCCCTTGCCAGAGCGACCCCGCCAAAATACAGTTTTTATAGCCTCCAAAGAGAATTGTGATGAAGTCTAAGACGGTCTAGCAATGCCCATACGTTCGTCTGTGGAAAACATGATATTGTATATTTTTGAACCCCGCCCCCTTTAGTGGGCGTTGACGTACGATATTATATAAAGGAACTCTGTCCCACCAAGTTAAACATATCAAATTCACTTACTAAATATTTGGAGGGTATTTAAGATTCGCCCCGGTCGAATATAACGTTTTTACTTGTTATTTTTATTATTGTATTTAATTATCATTATTAAAAAATATTTCTTAATTTCCGTTTTTATACCCTTCACAAAAGAGTGAAAGGGTATATATAGGTTTGTCATTCCGTGTGTAATTTCTTCGATATGCACATGGGACCCCATAAAGTATATATATGTATTCTGGATCCTTATGAATAGCGATGACGAATGAGCGATGTCCGTCTGTCCGTCCGTCTGTACGTGAAATCGGTTTTCCCAAGCCCCCAGAAGAGCTAGAGACTTCGTTCTTGGACCGTTGGATTGGAAATGAACTTAAATAGGCTGCTATTGAAATTCAGAAATATCCAAAGTATGGTTCCAGAGCTGGGAAGCTTACACCTATTTCTCGACGCAAAATTTATACCAAAAATCAATTATTTTTTTTAATGTTTGTAAATTAAACCTATTTCGTGCCTTGGGAAGTCTCAATGGTCTATTAAAAACTAAAAAAATTAAAATTTTTTTCCAGGGATGGGAAATTAAAAAAAATTTTTTCGGCCTATTCCGTATTTTGTAGTACATGTAGTAACAAAAATTGTTAAAAACTTTAAGTTTTTCTTTAACAAAACCACTTCATACGTCATAGAGATTTGCATTAGCCAAAAAAAAAAAAATATCAAAAATTTTAAATTCAAATTGTGCTACCAGGGGTGGGAAATTGAATTTTTTTTATACATGAAAGTAATCAAACATGCAACTGATGTTGTTTTTTTTTGTTTTTTGCTAACTAAAACTGTCTTATAATTTAGGAAGAACATAACTGGAATCAAAAATTCAAAAATAAAAAATAAAATTTCGAATCCAGGGATGGACAAGTGCAATATTTTATGGTACATGGAAGTTACCAAAATGGTAAAAAATTTGCAATTTTTCGCAAATAAAACTACTTTATACCTCAAGAAGCATTGCACTGGTTAAAAAAAAATGCACAAAAAAAAATTTAAATTTCGTTTCCAGGGTTGGAAAAATTAAATTTTTTTTGGTACATGCAATATTTTGTAGTACATGTAATAACCAAAATGGTTGCAAAATTCGAGTTTTTCTTAAACAAAACTACTTTATACCTCATGAAGATTTGCAATGATAAAGAAAACTTTAAAAAATTTAAATTTCGCTTCCAGGGGTGGGGGAATTGAAATTTTTTTTAAACATAAAAGTAACCAAAAAGGCAATTGACGTTGTTTTTTACTAATTAAAACTTTATTTATAACCTATATGGCTATAAATATTAAGTTTTTCTTAAATAAAACTATTTCATGCCTCATTAAGAGTTGCATTGGTAAAAAAACTTAAATTTCGTTTCCAGGGTTGGGAAATTGATATATTTATTCTGCCTAAAAGTAACCAAAAAGGCAATTAACGTTGTTTCTTTTTGCTAATTAAAGCTGTTTTATAATTCAGGAAGAACAAAATTGGTATTAAAATCTTAAAAAATCAAAACTTCGACTCCAGGGTTGGACAAATGATATACTTTATGGTACATGAAAGTGACCAAAAAGTTTAAAAATTTTAATTTTTTTGTCAAGTAAAACTATGTTACACCTCACTAAGAATTGAATTGGTAAAAAATTATAAATTCGGTTCCGGGGTTGGAAATTGAAATATTTTTGGTATATAAAAGTACATACATAAATTCCAAATTTTGTGTTTTTAGTGAATTAAAGCTAATTTATATCAGAAAAAATTAAATTAGTATTAAAAAATTTAAAATTCTGTTCCAGGGTTGGGAAATCGACATTTTCTGATTCATAAAAGCAGCCATTTTATTTGTTATTTTTGATTTTTATGATGAATTATACCTACTTTATATATCAGAAAGAAGTAAACTGGTATTAAAAACCAACAACATTAAAAACCAAAGACAATTCTACGGTTGGACAATTAGAACTTTTTGGGGTACATGGAACCGATTTTTTGTTTTGTTTGTAAATTAAATATATATAATATTTTCGAAAGACGTTCATAGGTATTAGATATAAGAAAAGCCAAACATTTAGCTTCCTAGCCGAAAAATTTTAACGTTTTCTTATATATAAAAGTAACCGATAACATCATTTTGATTTTTTAATTAAACCTACTTTCTGTTTTGGCAAGAAAGAAAGAAAGAAGAATTACATCTGTGAAGGGTATTTAAGATTCGGCACAGCCGAATATAGCACTTTTACTTGTTAAATTTAATAACCATTATTGTTGACTAAACATTTTATTCTTCTTATTATTTCTGTTTAAGTTCAATTACCTAAATATTTTATTTTATGACCTAATTTTGTATTAAGTTCATAAGTTCATATTTCTACTTACTAAGCAATTTAAATTAATTTATTTAGTATATAAGATTCCTTGGAATCTTATCTATTTTATAGACTGCAGGTACATTAATCGGAAACTCATGAAGTGTATGTGATTTTGAATTGTTCATATATGTGTTAGTAGCGATACTACTTTCAATTCGCAAGAGATTTACTTTAAAAATATTAACTGAAAGATCTGAGTAATGATCGTCGGTTGGTGTTAGGATTTTACTTTTGAATCCTAAATGATTCCCAATAGTATTTTCTTTATTAAAATATATCGGGTCTTTACAACTATTTATTTTAACTTGCATCGTATTGTTGTTAGCTTCTATAAAAATATGCTCTCTAGGACTAAGTCGTTTGTATTGCTCTTCTATGTAGTCAACTATATCTTTCAATTCATAAGATCCAATTGGTATTTCAATTACATGTTTCCCTATATGAAACATATTGTTATAGGAGTCTACATTTGGAATACTGTTGTATGAATGAAAATCAGTAAGCGCACACTCATATGTATCGTTTAAGTCAATGGGAGGAAAATAATTAGCATATAGCGCTGATGAGTTAGAGCTCAGAGTAAGTGTTATTGACATTATAACAGCCTGTTCACAAATAAATAAAATTTACTACACAGCATGGTATATAAGAATGATTTGCATATATATTTCATAATCTTATTTTAAAATTAACTTTAGTTATTAAAAATATTGATATTATAGTTGTTGTCATTGTGGATGGCGATTTATTTCGTTTTCCAACTATAGTATTTCATCTTTGCTTATCCAGGAATTGTGTTGATTAGAAAATCCCAACCATTTAACTAATGCTTTGTCCCCTTTCAGGCAAATCACCTTTTCAACTAGATATGTATTTGGAAATCTAGTTCTTGACAGTTCTTCCGTATAGAAGCCACCTTTAATAGGATTTCCAAGACAATCTTCTAATACGTATGTTGTAGGATATGTATTTTGAACTCTTTTAATTGTGAAAATTTCTGTTGTCCAATTCGGAGTATAGCCTTTCTCAAAAATATGTTTATATTTGCTAATACGTACATGGTCTCCTGCATTAAATTTTGACATTTTGTACGTCTTTAAATGGCTTGAGTTAACTTTAATCGGTGGCATTTTAATGGTGCGATGAACTTTTCTATTGTATGCATTAAGTAAATCTTTGTATATATCAAGCCAGTTGTAGGTACCATTAAAACTAAACTCTTTCCACATCATTCCTTTTAATGTTCTATTGAGTCGTTCTACTATTGATGCTTTCATGATACTATAGGTTGAGTAGTAATTGACGTTGTAAATATCCATCAATTGATTAAAGTGTTTGCTGAAGAATTCTTAAACATCATCGGTTTGTAAGTTTTTTGGTACACGCCCCAATTGAAAAATAGTATCCATTGCCTGCGTTGTGTTAACAGCTGTCTTTCTTCTCAGAGGTACTGCCCAAGCATATTTGGAGAATCAATTACAGTTAGCAAAAATCTATAATTTTTATTGTATGTAGAATAGTTCCCCATTTCAACTAAACCCGCTTGCCAAAGATCGTCTATTCCTTTCATAACAACTCTACGGTGTCCAAACATTTTTCGAGCTTCCTTATGGAGCTCGTTCATTAAACTTCTTTTTGTAACCACGTTTAAGCTTTAAGAAGTCTTTTGGGTGTGTTGTGATCTATCTGATGCACTTTCAGCAATTGACACAAAAATGTAATTTTCAAATCTATACATTTTCTCATTTAATCTTTCAATTTCTTCTTCGAAGGATGCTCTGATCTTGGAAATGCTTTCTTGCAATTTTTTATTCTCTTCCAACTGTAATATTATTTCATGTTGTTGCATTTCGATTTGGTTTTTTAGAGTATTGTGTACTTTGTTGTTATCTTCTTTAAATTCTTTTAACATTTTGTGTTCTACTTCTTCGATTAGAGTTTGCAAAAACAATTTATTGATAGCATCGTTTTCCTCCAAAGCTTTTGCAACATTTTTGATTCTTTTGTTTTGGACATCAATGTTGTTGTTCGCATCCAAAAAGAACCCCAACAATTTAGGTGCATTTTTCAATGAAATTATACTGCTAGTGTCATTTAGATAATGTCCGAATTTATCAACAGACATAATTTATATATAAAATGCGTTTATATAGTTTATACTATTATATTATTCAATAATTGAGACAATCTCGTTGTTGTGATTAGTATGACCAGCAGACTATGATGCAAGCAGTAGTCTAAGTCGATCTACTAACTCGTTTGGATCATCCCAGTATATATAGTTTGATTTATGAGGATTTACCTGCATCAATCCCTTACGTAAATAATTAGCCTTTGTTAATTCCGATGAGCTCTTATGATTTTTCTCCTTAAAAAGTTTTCCAATAATATGTTTGTACTTGTACCCTCTAGTCCCGTTGATTTGACCACCGGACTTATAATCTCTTCTGTGTGCATTGGCAGTAAGCAATATTTTTTATAGATTCCAAGCTCGAATTTATCATAGTTTTTTGGTGTTTTATGAAACATCAAAGAAAACAGTCTTGGGGTGAGAGCCCATATATGAGCATCAACTTGTATTTTATCTTGATTTAACTCGATGTTGCTACTACCAAATTTCCATTCGTTATTATTATCTCTATGTGGGCCATAGTTAGTATCTAGTTCATTTCTCGATTGTAATAGTATAAGTCAGGATAACTCTCGTCATGATTAGAGTTTTGTGAATAAAAGTCATCTTCATTAAAATCGCTGTTACTTTTACTGTTAGATTGTTTAAACATTGATTCTTCAATTAGTTTCTTAGGGGTACTTGTTTCCAACTTCATTGTTGAGTTATGAGGATGAAAACTGGCACTTTCCTCATATTCAGTTTTCTTATCATTCTTTTCTTTTTTATTCGGTATATCAATATGTTTAGAGCTATTTATAAATTCTTTTAAAGGTTCTGTTATGGGCTTGAGAATTGCTGACGTGTATCTATTTCACCAGTTTTTATACTACGAAGCTTTTTCTTCAATATTCTTGTTGTCACCAAATCTTTCAGAATTTTTTCATTAATTTTAGCTATTAGGTATCAGATCAGCTTATCAAGTATCAGATCACGTTATCAGATCAGGTATCAGATCAGATCAGTTTATCAGGTATCAGATCAGCTTATCAGGTATCAGATCAGCTCATCAGGTATCAGATGAGGCTTTTAGATCAGCATATTAGGTATCAGATCAGATTATTATGTATCAGATCAAGTTTTGCTTAGATGACCAGTATAATGTTTAAAGCCAGATTCTGTACTAAGCGATACCCTTGATGAACAGTAATTTATATTATGATGAATCTAATCAAATGATTTTCTATAGCGATCATTGTTTAGTTCATTATCTTTACTTATCATCAGAAATCTTGACATATATACTGAAACTTTCCAAAGTTCATGTCGCTGTCAACATGATCATCGTGTACATCTCATATTTTTCGCATCTTGTTCAAACATTATAATTAAATTGGCATTATCTCTTATTAAATGTTTTTGAATTCTTGTGTAGGTTTGACACAAGTAAAATGAATCTACATTCTTATGACGCCCCATACAAAAATATGCACGTATATTGTTTTGGTTTTCACATGCAACATCATCGAAAATAATAATTGAATTGCTTTTAGCATCGCTAGGAGGAACAATGGACTCATTGTCTGCGAATGTGTAGTATCCCATTCCTTTAATTGGCGAAATTAAATTCTTTAGGTATTCATATTTAGGTTGATACAGAGATTTTGACTACAAATAGATAGTTTCAAACTTGAGACCATTAGGACTTTCTAGCAAACTGATCATTACATTAGTTTTTCCACAATTGGAAGGACCAACTATTAATGCTCGAATAGAATTTGGTAGCAAGGAACTATGTCTAATTTTTGTACTGTCATTTGAAGATACATCCACATTACGAACTAAAATATTTTTGTGTTGTTTTACTAGGCGCATTTCAATAACTACTTGTTAAATTAACAAAACAATATCTTTTATTCTAGAATAAAATAATATGGTTACGTTTTATAAAAAAACATTCAGTGATAAGAAAACTATCGTTGGAGAAGGTTTCCTAAGTAAAACAATAAATTCTCTACCTTTTGAATTACATCTTCCTGGATATCAGTACTGTGGACCTGGCACAAGATTACAAAAGCGTTGAGCAAGAGGAGATAAAGGAATTAATTTATTGGATGCTGCTTGCAAAAATCACGATATAGCTTACTCCAAAAACAAAGAATTAAACAGTAGACACCAAGCTGATAAAATTCTTGAAAATAAAACTTGGGAAAGAGTTATTTCAAACGATAGAAATCTTGCAGAAAAAACATTTGCATATATGGTGACCACTGCAATGAAAGCAAAAACTAAATTTGGTATGGGTATGGAGAAGAGGAGCAGGAATAGGCAAAGACTATCGCCACGAACTCATTTAAATGACAAAAAGCTGTTCAATAATTCAATTAGAGTAGCAACAAAAACATTACGGAAGGAAAATCCACAAGACATTAACTCGGCCAGTAAAATCGCTCGTAAAGTTATCAACAGAACACTTAAGGGGAAAAAGGCGTTGTAATACCACGCATAATCAATGTTCCAAAAACTGGCAAATTTTTACCGCTAATTCCGATTCTAAGTGCTCTAGGTGCACTTGGTAGTCTAACAACTGGAGGTGCTGCTATAGCTAAGGCTGTAAATGCAACAAAGAATGCAAAAAAACAACTTGAGGAAGCCACCAGACACAATAAAGCAATGTAGTCTATTGCTGTGGGAGAAGGACTGTACCTTAAACCATATGAAAAGGATTATGGACTTGTTTGTAAAGATCATTAGATATGCTACCCAACAAACCGTTATCAGAATTTGATCTAAGAAAATTTTCAAGAAATATTCCACACTTTAGAGGAGTTTTCATGTTGGAGTCGCTGCCAAAACGTGCAAGGAAAATCGAATGTGGAATAATTAATTTAGATTTGTCAACAGGACCAGGTACTCATTGGGTAACATACTACAGAAACAATGATGAAAAACAATATTTCGACAGCTCTAAAAATTTACAACCTCCTTTAGAGATAATAAAATACCTAGGTAGAAATATTGAATACAACTACAATCCACATCAAAACTTTAATACATTTAATTGTGGTCACTTACGTTTGAAATTTCTTTATGAAATAACTATATATATCAAATAAAACACAATCATATACCTGTATAGTTGGAAAAAATTTCGTTTGTTTTATATTAATTTTTTTTTGTTACTTATAAAATATATAACATTGTTTTAATTTTTTAGTTCCAAATGGGGTACTGGGAGTTTGGTATCAAAAACTCGTTCATCTCGCTTTCTAAGATCAGGTTTCTCTCTCCTTTTCTTTGTAGTCGATATTTATCATTTAAAAGATCGTCTAATTCTACATCTGTTAATATATTGTATCGATTGGGGAGAAACAGTATATGATTTTCCAGTTCAAGTTGAACTGTTTCCCCGTACTTTGTTGTTATTCGCTTTGCACGTACGATGACGTATTTGGATGATTCATCTAAATCCTTTATATGGATTAAGGATTTTGTATTACAGGAATTGAATTTGCTTATTAAACTCTTTGCGCTATTAATATTTCACAACTTATAAGTTTGAACTTAAATTTCGAAGTAATCACGATATAAACTTTCTAGACACTAACAGCCTTATGTAAAACAAGTAAAAGTGCTATATTCGGCTGTGCCGAATCTTAAATACCCTTCACAGATGTAATTCTTCTTTCTTTCTTTCTTGCCAAAACAGAAAGTAGGTTTAATTAAAAAATCAAAATGATGTTATCGGTTACTTTTATATATAAGAAAACGTTAAAATTTTTCGGCTAGGAAGCTAAATGTTTGGCTTTTCTTATATCTAATACCTATGAACGTCTTTCGAAAATATTATATATATATAATTTACAAACAAAACAAAAAATCGGTTTCATGTACCCCAAAAAGTTCTAATTGTCCAACCGTAGAATCGTCTTTGGTTTTTAATGTTGTTGGTCTTTAATACCAGTTTACTTCTTTCTGATATATAAAGTAGGTATAATTCATCATAAAAATCAAAAATAACAAATAAAATGGCTGCTTTTATGAATCAGAAAATGTCGATTTCCCAACCCTGGAACAGAATTTTAAATTTTTTAATACTAATTTAATTTTTTCTGATATAAATTAGCTTTAATTCACTAAAAACACAAAATTTGGAATTTATGTATGTACTTTTATATACCAAAAATATTTCAATTTCCAACCCCGGAACCGAATTTATAATTTTTTACCAATTCAATTCTTAGTGAGGTGTAACATAGTTTTACTTGACAAAAAAATTAAAATTTTTAAACTTTTTGGTCACTTTCATGTACCATAAAGTATATCATTTGTCCAACCCTGGAGTCGAAGTTTTGATTTTTTAAGATTTTAATACCAATTTTGTTCTTCCTGAATTATAAAACAGCTTTAATTAGCAAAAATAAACAACGTTATTTGCCTTTTTGGTTACTTTTAGGCAGAATAAATATATCAATTTCCCAACCCTGGAAACGATATTTAAGTTTTTTTTACCAATGCAACTCTTAATGAGGCATGAAATAGTTTTATTTAAGAAAAACTTAATATTTATAACCATATAGGTTATAAATAAAGTTTTAATTAGTAAAAAACAACGTCAATTGCCTTTTTGGTTACTTTTATGTTTAAAAAAAATTTCAATTCCCCCACCCCTGGAAGCGAAATTTAAATTTTTTAAAGTTTTCTTTATCAATGCAAATCTTCATGAGGTATAAAGTAGTTTTGTTTAAGAAAAACTCGAATTTTGCAACCATTTTGGTTATTACATGTACTACAAAATATTGCATGTACCAAAAAAAATTTAATTTTTCCAACCCTGGAAACGAAATTTAAATTTTTTTTAACCAGTGCAATGCTTCTTGAGGTATAAAGTAGTTTTATTTACGAAAAATTGCAAATTTTTTACCATTTTGGTAACTTCCATGTTCCATAAAATATTGCACTTGTCCATCCCTGGATTCGAAATTTTATTTTTTATTTTTGAATTTTTGATACCAATTATGTTCTTCCTAAATTATAAGACAGTTTTAGTTAGCAAAAAACAAAAAAAACAACATCAGTTGCCTGTTTGATTACTTTCATGTCTAAAAAAAAATTCAATTTCCCACCCCTGGTAGCAAAATTTGAATTTAAAATTTTTGATTTTTTTTTTGGCTAATGCAAATCTCTATGACGTATGAAGTGGTTTTGTTAAAGAAAAACTTAAAATTTTTAACAATTTTTGTTACTACATGTACTACAAAATACGGAATAGGCCGGAAAAAAAATTTTTTAATTTCCCATCCCTGGAAAAAAATATTTATTTTTTTAGTTTTAAATAGACCATTGAGACTTCCCCAAGCACGAAATAGGTTTAATTTACAAACATTAAAAAAAATAATTGATTTTTGGTATAAATTTTGCGTCGAGAAATAGGTGTAAGCTTCCCAGCTCTGGAAATATACTTTGGATGTTTCTGAATATCAATAGCAGCCTATTTAATTTAATTTCCAATCCAACGGTCCAAAAACGAAATCTCTAGCTCTTCTGGGGGCTTGGGAAAACCGATTTCACGTACAGACGGACAGACGGACATCGCTCATTCGTCATCGCTATTCATAAGGATCCAGAATATACATATATACTTTATGGGGTCCCATGTGCATATCGAAGAAATTACACACGGAATGACAAACCTATATATACCCTTTCACTTTTTTGTGAAGGGTATAAAACAACATCAGTTGCCTGTTTGATTACTTTCATGTATAAAAAAAATTCAATTTCCCAACCCTGGAAGCAAAATTTTAATATAAATTTTTTTTTTTTTGGCCAATGCATTTCTTCATGGCGTATAAATTGGTTTTGTTAAAGAAAAACTTAACATTTTTAACAATTTTAGTTACTACATGTACTACAAAATACGGACTGGGCCGAAAATAAAACTTTTAATTTCCCATCCCTGAAAATTTTTATTTTAATTTTTTTAGTTTTTAATACACCATTGAGACTTCCCAAAGTACGAAATAGGTTTAATTTACAAACATTAACAAAAATAATTGATTTTTGGTATAAATTTTGCGTCGAGAAATAGGTGCAACCTTCCCATCCCTGGAACCATAGTTCGGATCTATCTGAATTTTAAACCCACTCTATTTAAGTTCATTTCCAATCCAACGGTCCAAGAATGAAGTCTCTATCTCTTCTGGGGGCTTGGCAAGACCTGTTTGATTACTTTCACTTATAAAAACAATGCAATTTCCCAACCCTGGAAGCAAAATTTGTATATAAAAAAAAAATTTTTTTTTGCCAATGCAAATCTTCATGACGTATAAAGTGGTTTTGTTAAAGAAAAACTTAACATTTTTAACAATTTTAGTTACTACACGTACTACAAAATACGGAATAGGCCGAAAACAAACTTTTTTATTTCCCATCCCTGGAAAAAAATTTTTATTTTTTTAGTTTTTAATAGACCATTGAGGCTCCCCAAAGCACGAAACAGATTTCAGTTACAAACATTAAAAAAAAAATAATTGATTTTTGGTATAAATTTTGCGTCGAGAAATAGGTGTAAGCTTCCCAGCTCTGGGACCATTCTTCGGATCTTTCTGAATTTCAATAGCAGCCTGTTTAAGTTCATTTCCAATCCAACGGTCCAAGAACGAAGTCTCTAGCTCTTCTGGGGGCTTGGGCAAACCGATTTCACGTTCAGACGGACATCGCTCATTCGTCATCGCTATTCATAAGGATCCAGAATATATATACTTTATGGGGTCTCATGTGCATATCGAAGAAATTACACACGGAATGACAAACCTATATATACCCTTTCACTTTTTTGTGAAGGGTATAAAAACTTAACACAGACCAATGTTAAGCAAAATTCCTTATAGTATCATACAAAAACGGTTGTTAGTTTAACACACGTTTTGTAAACCCTTGTTAACATCAAATAATTTAAAGTAGCTACTCATGTACCTTAAAGCGGTGTTAATTTTTTTTTTTGGCAAATATTTTGTGAAAACTTTTAATTAAAGCATTTCAGTTTTGTGTATTTTTATATTAAAAATTAAATTTAATAAACAGAATCGGTAAAATTATTTATTTCAATGTAAAAATTTTATTTAATGTGTAATTTTTATTTAGAACGTATAACCAAATAGCGAGCTATAATCGGGTATGTACTTATAAAAGAGAAGTACCGTTTTAGCAAGGAAACAGTGAGGAAAATTGTAACATTGGTAAAACAAGACATTGAAGTAGACAGCAGGGGATGTGGAACATCACAAAAATACAATTTTGGTAGCCATCCACTGATTTTTGCTGTGTTATTGTGCGTTGACTCCCGATACATTAACTGTTGAAGCTAAATAATTTCAGAAATTTAAAAAAAGGCAATGATCATGTGGTTGTATATATGTATATATATATATATATATATATATATATATATTTATATGTATATATACATATATATATATATATATATATATATGTATATATACATGTATATATATATATATATATATTTATATATATATATATATATACATATATATATATATATATATATATATATATATATATATACATATATATAAATATATTTATAGTGATGTACATGCAATCAACACAAGTAAAGAATGGTTGTTTTTTAAATAATCGGTTTAAACCCTTAACAAAAAATGGCGCATTTATTATTTTGCACTATTATAAATATCTTTAGTTTATGATTTTTTTGTAGTATATATATTCTTAATTCAGTTAATATAGCAATATAAATGTTCTTGAAAATACTTACTACATACAAATTTACGGTCTTATGCAAAAAAAAATTAATTGATGCTTGAAGTTCACGTTAGTTAATAGCTACTTTAACTCTGACATAACTATGTTAAAAAATTATATGCAAAAACAGTGCGTTCACTAACGCATACTTCAAATAATTTTACTTGTTGATACTGGTAACGTCATCATTCTCTCTCTTCTCTTTCTAGTTAACAATGCAAAATAGTGAGTACTAATTCATCCTGATAGTCGGATGTTTTAACAATGTTTTGTATATTTTTTTAACATAAAATAACATTTTTATTTTTTTATATGCCAGTATAAAGTATAAAATTCAAACAAAAAAGTTTGACTTAGGTATGATGGAACAAAAAATTCAGAGAAATGGAACATGAAGAGAAATAATCAAACGGTAACACGGGTATTAAATCAATAACATGTTAACATCAGGTTGATACAGTTCTCGGATTCTTTTTCACAATAAAATTTGTGTAAATAGGAACTGTTATCACATTTAACTAAGCCACCTAACAAGTGGTGATAAATACAATACATATGAGCACTGATGATGAAGGTGTTGCGGCTTTCGAAAACAGCTGTTCTGCTCCGCTGTGTAAGATGAATAAAACTGATGTTGACTTTCCTTTGTGCCTTGGAATATTTATCATGTCTTTCTGAGATTTAAAAGCAAAATTTCGAACAATTAGCCTATGAATCTTAATTCAATTTAATATTAAAATATTTTCTTTTTTATACCCTTCCCAAAAAAGAGAAAGGGTATATACAGGTTTATCATGCCGTGTGTAATTGCTTCTATATTCACATGGGACCCCATAAAGTATATATATTCTGGATTCATATGAATAGCGATGACGATTGAGCGATGACCGTCTGTTTTCCCAAGTCCCCAGAAAAGCTAGAGATTTCGTTCTTGGACCGTTGGATTGGAAATGAACTTAAATAGAGTGGTAATGAAATTCAGAAAAATCCGACGTACGGTTTCAGAGCTGGAATGCGTACACCTATTTCTCGACGCAAAACTTATACCAAAAATCAATTATTTTTTTAATTTTTGTAAATTAAACCTATTTTGTGCTTTGGGAAGCCGAAAATAATAAATAAACATTTTTTTCCAGGGATGGGAAATTAAAATTTTTTTTCGGCCCATTCCGTATTTTGTAGTACATGTAGTAACTAACATTTCAAAAATTCAAATATATAAAATAGACTTTTTAATCCAGGGATGGACAAGTGCAATATATAATAGTACATGAAAGTGACCAAAATTGTTAAAAATTTTAAATTTTTTAAAAAAAAATTACTTTATACCTCATGAAGCGTTGCACTGATAAAAAAACAAAAAATTAAAATTTCGTTTCCAGGGTTTGGAAAATTAAAGTTTTTTTTGGTACATCTAATATTTTGTAGTACATGTAATAACCAAACTGGTTACAAAATTTTGGTTTTTCTTAAAAGAAACTACTTTATACCTCATAAAAATTTGCATTGATAAAAAAATAGAACAATTAAAATTTCACTTCCAGAGTTGGGAAATTGAAATTCTTTTTATACCTAAAAGTAGTGTTCTGTCTCTCGTGCCCTTAACACGTATTTCGTCTTTATGTATGTCAGTCCGGGATATGTTTTAGTTATTTAAGAAAATGACAATTAAATTAATAAGTCAAAGCATATAGGCAAAAATAAAAACAGAAATTTAAAGAACAAAAAAAAAACAAGTAAAAGTGCTATATTCGGCTGTGCCGAATCTTAAATACCCTTCACAGATGTAATTCTTCTTTCTTTCTTTCTTGCCAAAACAGAAAGTAGGTTTAATTAAAAAATCAAAATGATGTTATCGGTTACTTTTATATATAAGAAAACGTTAAAATTTTTCGGCTAGGAAGCTAAATGTTTGGCTTTTCTTATATCTAATACCTATGAACGTCTTTCGAAAATATTATATATATTTAATTTACAAACAAAACAAAAAATCGGTTTCATGTACCCCAAAAAGTTCTAATTGTCCAACCGTAGAATCGTCTTTGGTTTTTAATGTTGTTGGTCTTTAATACCAGTTTACTTCTTTCTGATATATAAAGTAGGTATGTATAATTCATCATAAAAATCAAAAATAACAAATAAAATGGCTGCTTTTATGAATCAGAAAATGTCGATTTCCCAACCCTGGAACAGAATTTTAAATTTTTTAATACTAATTTAATTTTTTCTGATATATAAATTAGCTTTAATTCACTAAAACCACAAAATTTGGAATTTATGTATGTACTTTTATATACCAAATATATTTCAATTTCCAACCCCGGAACCGAATTTATAATTTTTTACCAATTCAATTCTTAGTGAGGTGTAACATAGTTTTACTTGACAAAAAAATTAAAATTTTTAATCTTTTTGGTCACTTTCATGTACCATAAAGTATATCATTTGTCCAACCCTGGAGTCGAAGTTTTGATTTTTTAAGATTTTAATACCAATTTTGTTCTTCCTGAATTATAAAACAGCTTTAATTAGCAAAAATAAACAACGTTATTTGCCTTTTTGGTTACTTTTAGGCAGAATAAATATATCAATTTCCCAACCCTGGAAACGATATTTAAGTTTTTTTACCAATGCAACTCTTAATGAGGCATGAAATAGTTTTATTTAAGAAAAACTTAATATTTATAACCATATAGGTTATAAATAAAGTTTTAATTAGTAAAAAACAACGTCAATTGCCTTTTTGGTTACTTTTATGTTTAAAAAAAATTTCAATTCCCCCACCCCTGGAAGCGAAATTTAAATTTTTTAAAGTTTTCTTTATCAATGCAAATCTTCATGAGGTATAAAGTAGTTTTGTTTAAGAAAAACTCGAATTTTGCAACCATTTTGGTTATTACATGTACTACAAAATATTGCATGTACCAAAAAAAATTTAATTTTTCCAACCCTGGAAACGAAATTTAAATTTTTTTTGTGCATTTTTTTTAACCAGTGCAATGCTTCTTGAGGTATAAAGTAGTTTTATTTACGAAAAATTGCAAATTTTTTACCATTTTGGTAACTTCCATGTACCATAAAATATTGCACTTGTCCATCCCTGGATTCGAAATTTTATTTTTTATTTTTGAATTTTTGATACCAGTTATGTTCTTCCTAAATTATAAGACAGTTTTAGTTAGCAAAAAAACAAAAAAAAAACAACATCAGTTGCCTGTTTGATTACTTTCATGTATAAAAACAAAATCCAATTTCCCACCCCTGGTAACAAAATTTGAATTTAAAATTTTTGATTTATTTTTTTGGCTAATGCAAATCTCTATGACGTATGAAGTGGTTTTGTTAAAGAAAAACTTAAAATTTTTAACAATTTTTGTTACTACATGTACTACAAAATACGGAATAGGCCGAAAAAAATTTTTTTAATTTCCCATCCCTGGAAAAAAATTTTAATTTTTTTAGTTTTTAATAGACCATTGAGACTTCCCAAGGCACGAAATAGGTTTAATTTACAAACATTAAAAAAAATAATTGATTTTTGGTATAAATTTTGCGTCGAGAAATAGGTGTAAGCTTCCCAGCTCTGGAACCATACTTTGGATATTTCTGAATTTCAATAGCAGCCTATTTAAGTTCATTTCCAATCCAACGGTCCAACGAAGTCTCTAGCTCTTCTGGGGGTTGGGAAAACCGATTTCACGTACAGACGGAAGGACAGACGGACAGGCGGACATCGCTCATTCGTCATCGCTATTCATAACGATCCAGAATATATATACTTTATGGGGTCCCATGTGCATATCGAAGAAAGTACACACGGAATGACAAACCTATATATACCCTTTCACTTTTTTGTGAAGGGTAGAATAATACAAATCATTACAATAACAAACTACATAAACAATGACCCTAATACGAAACAAGACAACATAACAACAAATAATCTGTACATTCCATACCATCAGTGACGACACCCGATACCAGTGTTGGCACAATGAGTCACTATGGAAAAATGGAAGTGGACCAGACTAGGGCTTTTATGGCCTGTGTTTCTGCAGTGTTATGCATCTGCTATCCCTCTTCCCATAAATAAAATAAAATAAAAACTCTATTTTATTGGTGCGGTGTACTGATAGCGGCTGGATTATTCACTAGTGAAGGCATAACACTGGCTAGTGAATGGTCACTGCAGTTGTTTTTATTGCATTGTATTCACCAATCTAGAGCTTTTTTTCTCTCTCATCTTGTGATGGCGGGTAAGTTAAAATCGACTTCTATAACATACGTGGGTTAAGAGCGAATTTCTTTTCTGTATATGCACACGTTTGTTTCCATCGGCCGGATGTTTTCGCCTTAAGTGAAACCCAGGTACATGAGGATGCTGATCCACAGGATTTTCATTTGCCCGGTTATCACGGTCGTGAGTCGGTACTCACTTTTATAAGGTAATATAATTTGGAATTAATTATTGGGCGACTGCTCTCGGCTGCGACCACCGAGGAACTGTCCGTTCTTCACTCTAGACGTTCCCTCTACGCTTACAGTCGGCCATCCTTCCAATCAATCGACCTCGATTGAATTTTGGCTACTTCTATCGTTTTCATCTTCAGCATCATCGCGGGAGTAATCATTGTATTCTGGTAGGGTGCACCATGGCTTTATCTTATCAGACGCATATGTTGATCGATAATGGCGCTGCGTTCGTCTGGAACCGGGTATATCTTCGAGGACGTAACGATCCTTATCGAGAACTTCGGTTATTATAAAATGACCGTTATACAGAGGCTCCAATTTTCTGGATGTACCTGTCGCTATTGGCACGTTCTCTACTAGAACAAGATCACCCGCGTTGTAGTGCTTAGCATGTTGTTTGTCGTATCGCTGCTTTGCTAATCCACGTTGTGCATCTATTCGGTTGGCCGTTTTCATACGTAACTTTTGAAGGCTGTCGCTATCAACGATTTCGCTATTTTGAAGAGCAAGAACTAGCTTATTTTGTAGGATATCCCTAGGCTCAAATCCAAATAAAAGTTCCTGTGGAGTTTTTCCAGTCGTTTTGTTCTGCATTACATTGAGTGACCACTGTACTCGCCTAAGTTGATCATCCCAACGTTTATCTTCTTTTGTGGATGATAAGAGCATTCCCCGAATGGTTCGATTAGTGCGCTCCGCATGTCCGTTATCTCGTGGTGTTCGTACAGCGTTTAAGATGTACTTTACATCGTTAGATTTGCAGTATCGTTCAAACTTGTTGGAAGTGAAGGCTGTTCCACGATCGGTGATAATTGGTGTGTGCATGCCAAAATGTACACTCATTTCGTTTAGGGCGTTGATGACGTGTTTTGACGCTGTCATTTAGACCGCTTTTATCATGGTGTATTTCGTGAATGCATCTACAATGACTAGGATGTGCTCGTTTCGACTTGCGAATTTTGGAAATGGACCCAAATGATCCATATGGACGGTATGGAAAGGAATCGGCTTTATATTTTCATAATGGTACTCACCTCCACGTTTCCCTCCTTGGACTTTATTGTAGGCGCACTCTATGCAAGACTTAATATGCGCCTTAACGATGTTTCGCATCCTACGGAACCAGAAATGCTTTTAAAGGTTTTCTAACGTCTTTTCCACTCCTAGATGGCCAGCGTTATCATGTTGCCCTTGAATCACACGCCAACGTAGGGCTTTTGGCACAACCCATAAACATTTGTCTTTTAGCTTTCGGAATAGTCTACCATCCTTTATCACATAGTCGTTGCACATCTCCTTATTACCGGCTCTTACCTTTTCTTCGATCTCACCAATTCTTGCGATTTGCAATTGCATAGAAAATAATAAATAATTTTCACTTATTGTTGTCTTTGAGATTCGTAGTGATGCCGATTGAGATTCGCGTGACTCTTCATATGGTGCTCTACTCAATGTATCGACGTGCTGCATACGCTGACCTGAACGGTGAGCGATCTTTACATCAAAGTCCTGGATTCGCAACCACCATCTAGCGATTCGTGGTATCAATTCTTTTTTCTGCATTGTTGTCTTGATAGCATTACAATCGTCATCATATAGTGGATTACGTCACCGTCATTCGTTTTATCACGTATCAAGGCCATTAACCTTTGGAACGCAGCAGGTGCGTTTTTCAATCCAAACGGCGTACGTTTAAATTCATACACACCATCGGGGGTAACAAACGCTGTAAATTTTTTACTATTCTGGGTAATCGGTATTTGGTAATAACCACTGTTAAGATCCAATACCGTGAAGTAGTTGAATTTTATGACCTCCTGCAGCCGTTCTTCAAATTTCTTTAATCATATGCTGGTTTAAACGGCGGTAATCAACGCAAAGACGGTCGTTACCATTTGTCTTCTTCACCAACATAATAGGGCTCGCGTATTCCGACGTTGACTTAACGATGATATCATTAGCTAAAAGTTCATCTATCATCTTTCTTACAGATTCTTTCTTCGTTTCTGAGTGACGATACGGTTTTGTCACGACCGGTGTATTTGTGTCTAACTTTATTTCCATTTTTATTACGTCTGTGAGACCGATTTCACTAACCTCATTACCGAAAACATACCGATATTCTTCGATTAAACGTATTAAATTGTCTCTTGTGCTTTCATCGATTTCACCGTGTTCGATTTCCGTTATTTTCTCGCGCGTTTGATTGTCAATTTTGGTTTTCGACACGTTTAAATATTCAAATCGCTGACCGACATCGTTACAAATAAGGCGTACGTTATTGTTTGCAAAAACGTCGTTTCCAATTATTACATCGGATGAAAATACGTCGTCATCTGCGATGAACAAGTCAACCTGCAATTTAATGTCGTCAATCTTGAATTTAAATTCCATTACTTCATGCAGGATTCTCGTACCACCGCATACTCCGCTAATGCGCACGCTACATGATCTCTTGTCGACGTCAACATCAACTGCTTTATATCTTCATATCATGCTACATTCGCTGCCCTTATCAATTAATGCAAACATCTCGATGCCGTTTATTAAAACTTGTTTGTCAGTAAATTGTTTTTTCACACTGTTCACATTTCGCACGTTGGGCTTACTGCAGTTTACTGCTGATCCCTTCGGATGGACTCGTTGGCAATCCCTGCATCTCGTACATTTCGGTGGTTTTGGGCATGAGCTAGATATATGGCAATTGGCTTACGTTCTGGTTTGGTCGGCTTAGCCACATCGTCAGACGTCTCGTTCTCGTTTTTGTTTCCATAATCACGTTTTGGAACTGACGTTGTCTGAACAGCTTGCCATATTCGAAAAGAAGTCTTCTAGGGTATGGCGCATTTCTTTCGTCGTTCCAAAACGGATTGTTACAATAGCAGCTTGTAACTCACGATGTTTAAGCCCCTCACGGATGTACTTAATTATTGCAGATTCACTCAGGCGATAACGTTTACCTAAAGCACTCATTCTAAAACAATACTTATTTACGGACTCACCGGTTTTTCGCGTTGCATTCGACATTTTGAATTGTATATCGGCTTCATTGGGTAAAACTCCAAATTCTGCTCTCAATGCAGCTGAAAATTCACGCCACGACACATTAAGTTCTTCGGACGCGTCGAGCCATAACTTTGCCGGGCCCTTTAACTTACTATATACGGCCAACATTAATGATCTATCGTCCCAATCATACGCAGTCATTGGCTTCTCAACCCGATCTATAAATTGTTCAATACTAAAAAGCGAATCTTTAGTAGGATCGTATTCGGTGAGGGTATCAGAAATTTATTTTACACTGTACACGTTACGTCTTCCCAACTCGAGATTTCGAGGTGATACGGACGGTTGATAGGGAGGGAATTCACTGCGCGTTTCTCTTACCGGTTGTGCGTTGGAGATAACTTGCTGTTGCACCAGCGACATCATATTTTCTAACATAGAACGTAAGCTATTGATGTGTGCCCGCACATCATCATTTCCATCTGGCTGTTCTTCAACAAAGTCAATTTCGGTAGAACCTACAGCCTCTTCTAAACGTTGAACTAGTTCAGCCTTAGAGCCACTCGTTGGTAAACTACGTTCTCGTAGGAGATCATCTAGATCTACGACTTTTAAAACTGCTATACGCATCATCATCGTCTAAAGTGCGTTAAAATACCGTCAAAATACGTTATACAATTAAACTGTTAAATACGTTTCGTTACACAGTTCACCGTTTACCAGTTAGCACGATTGTTTCTTTAAATTACTAAATACTCATGTATTTATTAATGCGTTTCGTCTAATTTATATATATATATATATATATATATATATATATATATATATATATACATATATATATATATATATATATATATATATATTTATTTATATATATATATATATATATATATATATATATATATATATATATATATATATATATGTATATCAATTTTTTTAACGTTCAATTAATATATATTTCGTGTGCGTTTTTTTAATTTTACCGTTCTCGAACCACTGTATGTGTTTCGTTTAATATATATATCACTCTTCTTAACGTTCTATTAATATTTTTTTCGTCTGCGTTTTTTTCGAATTTTATCGTTCACGAACCACTGTATGCGACAGTGTACCGTTAGCCATGAAATCACACTACGTTTTTGTTGGAAGCTTATTGCTTTACTCGTTCAACAGATATTCATCTTATGCCGTCGTTATGAATATTGTTCGTTCTTGGTTGTTTTTCCATTTATTTCCAGTCACTATTTACCACTGTCCTCAATACATTGCATACGTTTGGAATCTTCATACATTTCTTATTTATGCAAATTTTATTGCTCGTTTGTATATAAGGGAAGAAATAATCCGCTATTCAGTTTTTTTCTTTTTTTCAATGTTTATTTATTTACTTAAAATTCTTGAAATCTTCGTTTCGATTCTGTAACCACGCACAAGCAAATTCAATTTAATAATTCTTTCGTTCGTTTTCACAGATTCCGCTTTAGAGAATGTTAACACAGATCTTCATTTTTTATTGCTGCGCACATGCAAACACAATTGCTTCTTTTCTTGTTGTCTTCGATCACGTCTCCCGAGAGAGTATTTAGTTTCATTTTCGTAGTCGCGCACACTCAAGTACAATTATTATCATATACATACTATAGATGTTCACTATTAAAACACATACTTTTTTATATCAATACAAATGTTTTTACTTTTCCTTATAAATTTTTTAATACATTGGTGTACCGTTTAGGGTGGTTTTTTATCTCACTTTTGAACTATAAGGTAATATAATTTGGAATTAATTATTTGGCGACTGCTCTCGCCTGCGACCACCGAAGAACTGTCCGTTCTTCCTTCTAGACGTTCTCTCTACGTTTACACTTTTTATATTTCGGGTTTCTTTATAGAAGTCCAAACACGGAAAGATATGCTACAATACATGGCTTCGATACTCTTTCCGATCTTTGCTGGTGATTTCAATATTCATAACACATCTTGGTTTCGCCATTCGAGCCACACAACTTCAGAGGTCCAATTTGTGGAGTTGTTCGCCGCGCACAACCACCTTGTGCAATTAGTTAATGAACCAATTCATATTCCGTGTGTTGAAGGGTTGAAAAGTATGAAGTTACCGTCAATGCACCTCGCGGTAACTCGGATCATTGCACCATTTCCGCGACCTTTCCGTTCTCCAAACTTCGCAACGTTTCGCGTGCAGCCACGAAGCGTAGTAAATATATTTACTACGCTTCGGTCGTTGGGCCGAGCTCAACGACTTCTTTCGGAATTTTAATTGGAAATTATGTTTTCTTGACAATGATGTCGATTCCATGGCGAAAATGGTTGAAAACACAATTCTGCTGGGGATGAAAGCTTTTATTCCCTGTAAGCAAATTTCGGTTAAGCCTAGGGCGAAGTCTTGGTTTAACCAGGCATGTAAAGATGCAGTGCGATCCACAGAGGAAGCGTTCTTGGCGTAATAACAAAAATGCCTATACTGATTTGCAACGCAAGAATTCAAGATCTTCGTGTGCCAAAATGTTAAGACGCGAAAAGACTTTATACGAGCAGCGTATTCGCACTAAAATTATCACTGCCCCCAGGGGTAGTAAGAGTTTTTGGTCATTCGTCAAAAGTGTTAAGGAAAGTGCTAGTTCTTCAATTCGTACTCTTTTGAGGAATGACCAAATATTTACTGACCCGGTTGATAAAGCTAGATATTTGCTGATATATTTGCAAGTAACTCCCACTTGCCTGATAGCTCTCAACCACTCCCCGCGCTCGAGAGAGTATCAGCAGCTATGCCTAAGATATTTTTTCGAGCGCGTGCAGTTAAAAGGGTTCTTGCGGAACTCAGCACAAGGAAGTCCCCTGGGCCGGATGGAATCCCTGCACTGATCCTGAAGCAGTGCTCTTCGACGTTAGCGCGTCCATTAGCTAAACTTTTCAGTACACTATACCACTCCGGCAAATTTCCAACGTGCTGGAAGGTGGCTAATGTAACGCCAATCCCCAAAAAGGGAAAATTACCGCCCGATTGCAATATGTTCTGATATATCGAAGGTGAAGGAAACTATGCTTAACTTCCATCTTGTGAAATATCTGGAGTCCAACAGTTTACTAAACGACCGCAGTATGGTTTCCACAGAGGTCGTTCTACGGGTGACCTATTGGCCCTTCTTTCGGAAAACTGGTGTAGTTCCATACACCGCTTTGGCGAAAGTAAATTGGTGGCTCTAGATATTTTTAGGGCGTTCGATAGAGTGCGGCATGGAGCACTCATGTCTAAAGTTATTGCATTTGGTGTCGGAGATACCTTCTTTCGGTTTATATCGAGCTTTCTCAGGGATCGCTCTATACGAGTTGTTATAGATGGGATCTCATCCGATGAGTTCAGAGTCAACTCAGGGGTACCACAGGGCCGTTCTTTCTCTTACTCTATTTCTAATTTTTCTTAAAGATCTACTTTCCCAAACTTCCTGTCCTATTCACTATTTCGCAGATGATAGCAGCCTTTCGCATTCTTATTCATTTAACTGCAGGCCGTCAACGTCTGAAATCGAGAAGAGTAGGCAGTTTATGAATGACGTTATGGATAGTGACCTCGCGGAGATTTCCGAATGGGGTCCGGCGAACAGGGTCGATTTTAATGCCCGTAAGACCCAGTGTTGTATGCTTACGCATCGACGTACGTATGACTATCTGTTTCTATGAATGGTGTAAGTATTATGGAGTCAGGGGCTCTCTATGTGCTGCGCATTAAAGTGCAGTGTGATGTCAGATGGACGGAACATGTCTTTCAGGTCGCAGAAGAAGCATTCAAGTGCCTTGGCTTCTTAACACGGTGCAAGAGATACTTCACCCCTTCTGATCCTCTTAATATTTACACCACTTATATCCGACCGAAGATGGAATAAAACTCTCATGTTTGGGCCGGTGCTTCAAAGTTTATTTTGAAGTTACTCGACCGCGAGCAGGAGAGGGCGATGCAACTCATCGAAGACAGTATGGTAGCCAACTCTAGTAACGCTCTTGAGCATCGACGTAATGTGGGGAGCGTATCGTTGTTTTATCGTTACAACAATGGAAGGTGCTCTTCTGAAATTAGGGAACTTGTTCCTGAAACCCATTCTTTCTTACGCTCAACGCGGTTTTCATCAAGAGCGCATGCGTTTGTGGTCGATATTCTAACGGTTCGCACTACGCATTACAGAGAAAATTCGTTTTTTAGCCGAACAGTCCGTAAGTGGAACAAACTACCTGCACAGGTCTTCCCCGCCACTTACAATTTGAGGAGGCTCAAATCGAATATCCACAGACACTACTCCCTTTATTCTCCTTCCCATTATCTATATTCCTAGTGCCACCGCAATGCATATGTAGGGGTTATCCCCTCAGTGCTGGTCCTACTCCTACAAAAAAAAACCCCAAAAAGGCAATTGACGTTGTATATTTTTTGCTAACTAAAACTATTTTATATTTTAGGAAGAACAAAAATTATATTGTTCTATTTTTTCAGCCTTTGATTCTTTATTTTTAATAATAATATTGAGCTTAAGGATTATTTTTATAAAATAATAACTATAAAACTATTTATTTTATAATTGTATCAATATTTCGATATCCTCTGGATATCTTCTTCAGGATAACAAATTAAAATTTATTTTTAATGTTTCAACAATAACAAAATTTTAATATTATACAAAGTTAAATATTTTTGTTGTTATATGTTTTTATATAAAATTGAAAATGAATGAAAAAATTTGTTCATACATATTAAAAACATTTCAAAATTGAAACTTTTTTCTTAACTGTCTACATTATGAAAATTGAAATATAAGGAAATGAATATAATGATTAATAAAATTTGAACACATTTCAAGTTACCCTATTATAATTTGAATAATCTACTCTTGTAAATCAAATGTCAATTAATTCTGTGCTACACTATCAGTATCAGCTTGGAAATTAATTCTTTTATGTAATGGTACATTTATTATCTGTAACATTTCTAACATATAGCGATGTGTATATCTATTTTCAGAATTTAAAATGGATATTTTTTCAAAATCTGAATAGTGCTTTGAATCACGACAACGTAAAGATAGCGCTGTTTTTGTGTAAAAGTATTATTCGTATATTTTAGGTTTGACCTATGTCCCGTTAATCTGGTCTTAAGTTTATTTTGTGTTGTACCTATATAAACTTTATTACAAATTTCATTATATATTCCCTTACATGGAATTTTATAAACAACATTAGACTTTTCTAATTTATCTATTTTGTCTTTAGTATTTCTAAATAATTTACCTAATTAATTAAATGATTTGTATGCCATTCTATATTTGTTTTTATTTAAAATATCTGATTTTTCTACCTTTTCTGAAACTATTGGAATATATGTCATAGATTTATAAATCATTGGTTCAATATTATTGTTTGTGTTATTTATATTTTGTTGTCTGTTTTATTACTCTATTAAATTACAAGCTAATCTTACAGGAAAATCATTATTAACTAAAATTTCTTTTTTATTTTATTTATGAATTTATATTCTATTAGTCGAACTTTTTTTCTTGCGTACAGGATGTTAATTCTTTAACCGGCTTAAGTTCAAATCTGCTAAACTGCAGTTTATATTTTTATTTAATAAATGAATTTGTTCAAATTCTATTTATTTATATTAAGAGTGGAATATTAAGAATATTTCTAATAATCCTCAAACCAGCAGAACGGATCAGTGCCGATTTCGAGGCCGATACGCCATCTCATCAGCGTTCTTTGTTAAATTTTTTTAGTTAGTAGGAATATCAACTATTTAACCAACGTTTTTAACAAAAATTGAATATGAGAAGTTCCCACATTCATTTTATAAGTTATTACTTCTTAATTGGTTAGTACGAAATTCCGCAACCCTGACGATTAATATTCCCAATTGTCCATATGTCTCTTTTTGCTCTTTCCAAGCCATCGGCTGCTGATATTTAAAGCTTTTTGTTATATATGTTCAAGTAATTGAATTTAGTTAACAAATTACAATGAATAAGTAAACAAGTGAGCGAGTGCGTGCCCTCGCTGTTTTAAATTATGTATGAATTTATATTCTATTAGTAGAACTTTTTACAATTTGTCGTCACTGGTGGTGACTGTTGTTCATAAGGAGCGAATTTAACAACACCAAAAAAATAACAAGACCAAAGTTATAAAATGGTGTGAAGCGTTTATATCTATACAAAAAAATTTTAATTAAAATATATAAAAAATACAAAGTACTTTAAGTACTCACCGCAGTGCTTTTCCTTACGAACTAAATTTTGTCTTTAAAATAAATTAAGTTCAGCTAAAATTCTTTATGTACAAAAAACAACCTTTTACACGTAAACAAATAGGCATACATATACAAATACATAATATATTTGTAAATGATCAAGGGACAAATAAACTTTTAGGCAATTCACAGACTGATAATAAAATGAACAAATCAAGTAAATAAATTATATCAAACAAAAATAAATATGTGATCCATTAAGCGACATCCCCACCCCCGTGGATCGGCCACGATTCACTACTCTAGATCAAGGAGACCAACGGCAATGGGCTTCGTACGTTGGCACCATTTGGAACGTCTTGTCAATGTGGGCAAATATTCTTGGATCCAGCGATTCCAAAAGTGGTCACGTAATTGGCGGGAGACGCACCACTGCTTTCTCAATAAAATAGGCCTTTCTTCTGGGGCTCCGGCAGGAGTTTGGGCTGTATTTGGGCAACCAAGCAAAAACTGGTTGGTTCCTCGTCTTCGTGGCTCAACGGCAAGTGTGTCAAGGGACGAGAGTTCACAATATTTTCAGCCTCAATCAGGAAACTCTTTAGTGTCGGTTCACGAGGGGCAGACTCTTTCAAAGTTGACTGTAGCACGCGTTTGACACACTGGACCATACGCATGGATTATGCGGACAATTGAATTGCCAGTCAATACCTTGCGATGACAGTTCATCTTCAATTCGGGTCACATCAAACACTTCGTTAAACCTCTTAGCGACTTGGTCAACACCAACAACATTTTTACCATTGTCGCTTCTGAGTCTTGTAGGCACGCCACGCCGGTTCATAAAATTGTGTATGGCAAGAATGCACGCATCTGTGGACAAGTCAAAGCCAACTTCTAGATGGATGGCTCTGACGGTTAGGCAGGTAAATAGAGCAACCCATCTCTTTTCATGGCGTCGACCAATGGTTATAGTTAGTGGTCCGAAATAATCCAGACCAGTGTATGTAAAGGGCCGAATATATGGCGTTAGTCTGTCTTCTGGCAAAGAACCCATAAGTGGTGGCACCGGCAATGTACTACGAATCCTGCATATGAAACATTTAGAAACACACCTACGCAAAATTTTTCTAAGGCGGGGGATCCAAAATGATCTTCTGATTTCACATATCGTTGCTTCGAAATTCTGGTGCTTCATTTTGCAGTGTACATGGGCCACAAACAACTCGGTAACGGGAAGAGATGAAGGCAATATAATCGGACGTCTTATTTCCATGGGTAACCAACTAGCTGCGTCCACACGGCCATAAACTCGAAGTAGTGAATTTTCATCCAAATATGGAGCCAACATAAACAATTCACTACCTTTTGGCAAATTTTCTTCAGATTTTAAATTTTTTATTTGGGCATTAAATCTATCTCGTTGGGCTTGGCGGCAGAGACACATTTTCGCAGTTTTTAGTTCAGCAGCTGTCAAACCAGTTCATCCTTCTGGAATCCCTTTCTTTTGGCATCGATTTATAAAAAGTAAGACCCAGGAAACGGTACGTTTGAGTTTCAAATAGGACGAAAATCTGCTGAATTCAATAAGAGGCGAAATATTAATCAGCAAATTTTAGACGTAGTTCCTCAGTATCAAAGCTGGTAGGATCAATGTTGACAGGTTCGGGCCACTTATCTTTATCATCATAAAGGAAACTAGGGCCACTAAACCAGCTGGATTCATTTGAAAAGTTGGCTTGAGACTTCATCCTCGTGGTTTCATCAGCAACATTCAGATTGGTGGGCAGCCATCTCTAATCTGCTGGGCTAGTGGAATCTAAAATTTCCGTGATTCGATGAGCAACAAAGGGCTTGTATCCACGGCTTTCTGAGCCAATCCAATTGTGGGTGCTGTTGGCTGAAGTAGTAGAACACGAGACTATGAAGCGAAGGGTCCTGAGTTCGAGCCCGCGCTTAGTCATGAAATATTGTGTTGAATTCTTCTGATCAGCATTAGTGCGTGGTTGTGTTAGTTGTTGCCAGCCTGTTTCAATGATGAAGACATAGTCACTGGTCACTGAAAATAATTGGCAGCGACTGACACTATCATGTAGTAAACCACCTTCGTCGGCCCTGTAGCAAAAAATTAGCCGGCGAAGTAAAAGGTTGAAATAGCTACAAAAACAACTGTCTATCTTCTCATCTTTCCTAATCTGTCCCCTCAATACTATCCCCTCGTTTTTAGTTCCAGCGCAACGCATTGCATATATAGGGATCATCCCCTGAGTGCTGGTCCAAGATAAAAGAAAAAAAATCCAATTGATAACTTTCGTGGAATCGCTCCAACAGATGGTTCGAGACACCTTCATGGAATGCTCCTTCAAAATCGTATTCATTAATCGAGTGCCCAAAACAGCAGCCTGAAGTTCGAGCCTTGGGATACTCATCGCTATTAGAGGGGCACATCTAGTTTTTGCAGCTACGAGGGATACTTCAATTTTTCCATCAGCATTTATATACCTACAATATGACACGGCACCAAATGCATTCTCACTAGCATCGGCAAAAACATGTAGGTCCAGTCGAGTAGGATCGCCATTTCCAAAATAATATCGAGGCACTTTTAGGTTAACAACATATTTGAGCTCTTGGCGCCAATTGTTCCACACGTCATACATTTCATCGGGCAAAGCGTCAGCATTCACGTTGTGAAACTTACCTAGGACCTTTTCTGATTGCAGCTCCTTGATATCGCTGGAAAACTTCACCGGCTTCTCCACTGTACCTTTAAGAGCCACAATTACTTCCGTCGAATTGGATAAAAAGTTTCGTAGCTCGACTCCGGCAGACTTATGGATGTCACGAACTTGTTGGGCAACCTCAATAGCTCTTTCAGTAGTTGGAAAGCTGTCGCCAAAGTCATCCACATAATGATGATCGACTATAGACTTCACCGCACGAGGATATTCTTCACGATAGCTCAAGGCGTTGGTTTCTTTAACATAATGGGCTACGCAGGGCGAACAAGCAGCCCCAAATGTCATCACAAGCATCTCGTAAAGGAACCGTTGGGAACACCTATCTTCAGGAGAAACAAGGACTTGGTTAAACATCTCTTTAATGTCTCCACAAACTGCAATAGCGCCAACACGAAAGTTGAACAAAATTGACGGCAAAGGCTTATATTCTTGAGGACCCTTCAACAGCATGGAATTCAGCGAGACACCTTCAACGGTTGCGGCAGCATCAAAAACTAGACGAAACTTTTCAGGCTTGTTTGGGTTGACCACTCCAAAATGAGGAAGATACCAAGTCCTAGGGCAAACACCAGAAGCTTCATTGGGCAACAATTTTCGTACATACCCCTTGGATACATAACCCTTCATGATGGACTTATAGGCATCACCAAATTCAGGAATCCTCTTCATCTTCCTCTCAATACCATTGAGTCTATTTAAAGTCATGGAGTAACTGTCAGGCAGGACAATATCATCAGCGCACCACGAAAGCCGAGTTTCGAACCTCCCTTCAACCTTCACTGTAGATTCCTTCATAATTTGACGAGCTCGTGTAACCTCCTTCGATTCTACGACAGGCAAAACCTTCATTCCAAAATTTTCGATTTCAAAGTAACTTGCCACCAAGTTATAGACCTTCTGCTCTGGCTGCACTGACAACAAACATAAATGAGAATTTAGTGGCTTACCCTTCATCGGGCCAAAAACTACCCAGCCTAATGGTGTGTTGGCAGCATAAGGATCACTTTCTTCCAATGGAACAATTTCATCAGGAAGACCAAGGTGGCAGTAATCCAATCTAATCAGGACCTTAGGGGCAACACCATTGTAAGTTTTAATAGGTAAACCAGGATGAGCACTTAAGTCCATTATAAAATTTTGAGCCGGCAATTTCAAATTTGAGACACCATAAACATATTTTAGAGCATACTTCCTTTTCTTGCCAATCCCACTTACGTGCAGATCTACCACAGATGCCATTACCTCAGATGCCTTCCTAGCGTACCAGTATAAATTCTATTTACTTTGCCTCACCAAGTAGCTGTCCACCATAGTAACAGAAGAACCTTCATCCAACAACGCATAAGTTTCAACCTTGTTACTAGGATCATAAAGTATAAATGGCACAACTCGAAATAGCAGCACACTCTTATCTGCAGCACGGGACACACAGCTTAAGATGGATGCACTTCCATTTGTTGAACCACCTGAAGCTCCCAACTCATTTGACACAGAACTATTTTCACCATTATTACTTTGACCATCATGTAATAATTTGTTATGTTTTCTTAGGCAACCATCAATGGGACACTCTTTTCGATTACGGCAACTCCTACTGGGAATCCCCGAGCCAAGGCAAGAAAAACATAACCTAAATTTTTTCACATTAGTCCATCTATTAGGCACGCTCAATGAACTAAATTTTTTGCACTCAAACAATTTGTGGTTACCCTGGCACATAGGGCATTCTTGTTTACGTTGACCATCAACGGCATGGAGGACAACTTTTCTTTTTGGTTCACTATAATTTCGATTACCACTCATTCCTTGAATGGTTTGTACCTAATCAGCAACATCTTTGAGCCAATTGTTGATATTTAAAACAGCTGGATAAGGCTTAATTGTTGAGGCATATCGGTCCCACTCCATTCTCTTACTCAAGGGAAGCTTGCCAAGTAGTTCGTCCATAAGTGTAGGATTAGCCAAATGCTGTTGTCCATTAGCAGATTCCAAAAAGGCGGGAAGATTCTGCACCTTAACGGCAAACGGCACAAGCCTGTCGATAGCACTTTCACCAATGGGCTGAATTTCTTTCACTTGTTGCAGTTGACAACGAATAAGCATTTCTGGACGACCATATCGAAAACGCAGTTGTTCCATCACCACACTCACATATTCCGGATGTGTGAGCAATGATTTAACACTTTCACGTGCATCACCCTTTAATGCCTTTTGGAGCCGAACACAATTCTCAAAATTATTATAGTTGTAGACGGCAGTGGAATTGTTAAAAGTTGCTGAAAACATGGACCAATCCTCAGGTGTGCCACTAAACTCTGGTAAATCATAAATTTTTCTATGCACTGCCATCAAACCACCATTTTGAGACACAAGACTATTAGGCGGGAACATTTGTACTAATGGCAAGAAAACCAGAATTATTTGCATTGCAGCTAACACAAGAAAATGGCGTACGACGACCAGCACAGTCGACGTTGGCTGAGGCAGATCACTGGGACCTGTAGCTGGTGGCGCCAAATTGGATGGCTGGGTCATGTCAGTGGATGAAGACGAATTGGTATTGAGAGCGTTGGACAAAACTTCATGGGCAGCCAGCAACTGAGCCTGGAGCGTATTGATTTGGCTTTGCAAGTTTTCCAAATTAATACCGGGATTTTGTTGATTATGCTGAGAGGTGCTGGTAGCCATGATGGGCGCGGCAGTGAAAGTCGTGGCTATGGTACCTGAGGTTCCAGTGGCGGTGGAACCAGTCAGCACACAGGGAGCGGCTGTAATTAACTTACTTTGTTCACCTGCATTGGCAGTACTTACGTTTGTATTTGTGACACCTGATGTAGAAAGAACTACTAGAAACGGCATTGTTGTTCCGGTGGCAGAGGAACTGGTGGGCAACAATGCAGCTCCAGCGGCAAGTGGAGTGAAGTGTTGTGGCATTAAATTTGTTCCGGCAGATAGAGGACCATTACTACTTTGATTTAATGCTAATTGTAATCGAAGGCTTTTTCTTACCGGCGATCTTTGCAGGGTAAACTCCAAAATTTTTCAAATTAATTGCTTAAGTGAGAACACAAAAAACGAAGAAACACACACTTAAAACTGTGACGACCAAAAAACGCCGACCTCGTTTTTGGCGCTCAATAGATATAAGGTACCCGTATATTTTGAATTCGAAGAGAATTTTATTTTATTTTTAATTACTTAATTAACGAAACATTCCCACTGTGCTGATAAACTTGCAAACTAGCTTATATATTAAAATACTTACTTACGTACCTACATACATGCCTATGCACATACGACATGAGTAACGGTCGCCATCCAAAATATCAATTTGTTTTACATACTGCTTGTGCATAAACATATACACATGCATTGGTTAGTTGTCAGTGTGATCTGCTTTACTCTTCATCGCACAGCCGTGATCATATAGTTGGCATGTACGCGTTTACCTACTCATGTATGTCGGTATGTACACATACTGGTTGTTGTTTATTTGTAATATTTAAGCTGGTTGTCAACGAAGTATAGTGGCGATGAATTGCTTACATATCAATTTAACATACGCGATATGATTTCAAGAATTGTTCGTAGTCATTACGATTGCTTATACATTATTCTTATATATTGTAAGAACTGTACATTATGATAGAATTGTATAGCAAATGTTAAGTTAGAAAACAGACAAGAAAATGTTATACACATACATGCATGACCAGGGCTGCGCACAGCTATAAAAGGCGAAGCATTCCGCACAAACAGGGAGTTCCTGTGCAGCCGGCGAGGAGGTAAGTCATTTATAATATTAAATTTATTTTGTTCGCTTAGGTTCATATTGAGAAGCATTTGTGCTGGTTAGAAGAGAATTTATCAGCTAAACGGGATTGAAATAACTACCTGAGGATACATTCTTTCCTCACCAACACCGCGTTGTAAGACACTTGTCCGAGCCACTCCCTGCATTTATCTTCATATTGGGAAGCATTTGTGAAGCTAAGAAGTGAATTACCGCCTAAACGGGATTTAAATCCCTACCTGGAAGTATATTCATTACTCACCAACACCGCGTGAGACCTTATCCGAATCGCTTCGTATTGATAAGCATTAGTGAACGTTAGGGGTGAACTGCTATCTAAACGGGATTGAAATCCCTACCTGATAATACGCTCACTGCTCACCGACACCGCGTGTTAGTCAGGCCGGCAAAACCTCGTAAGGTAAATACGTCATTGGCCACTGTGCCACCCACCACGCCACTGCAATCATCATTACTTCGTCGAAGCCCAGTTGTCTACAATAAAGAGCCCAATTAATTCAATCTCTGGAGTTTAATTTTCACATCCCTGCAAAATTAAAAATTTATGTAACGACCCTGGACGCCGCTGAGCCATACGCCAGCATACCAGCGGAAACGTGTCGTCACATTGGCGACCGAGCAGGGACAACAGAAGAAAAATTTATCCAAGAACCAAAGTGAAAATTTATCCAAGAAGAGGTGAAAAACTAAAAAAAAGGTTTCCCGAATTTTTGTGAAAAACAAGACCGTAGCCAACCACTAACCCGTATCATGGTGAAGACATCGTGGATATAAGTCATCAAGAAGGAGGAGCTAGTCACCTACTTCACACGGTTTCAGCAAAACACCGTGGGAAGCGTAGAAGAACTGCGAAAACGTTTTAGCCAGTTCATAAATGCTGAACATGATGATGACATCACTGAAAAACTGCTGGCCCTCCAAAGTCATCACGAAGGGACGACTCCTCTCCCCAGTTTGTTCGTTCCAGCCCCCATGCAGCCCACAGCGGTGTCACCAGGCCTGGAGACGTCACCCAGAAACAGTGCTTCAGCTGACCTAGACCCGAACAACCGAATCATAGTTGTGGAATTCGTCAGAAAATGGGGTCTTAAGTATGACGGAGGTCGGGATCCAGTTGGGTTTATTGAGCGCATGGAGGAGCTGGCGGGTATGTATGATATAGATTTGGCTCACATTTTACCGGTCCTCGCCGAATGCTTTAGGGACAAGGCCCTGGTCTGGTACAGGAACAACAACAAAAGTTGGAACCAGTGGCAAACCTTCAAGGCGGATTTTTTTAAATTCTTCTTGCCATCACGCTATTTTGAAAAACTTGAAGATGAGATTCGCAAGCGCACGCAGCGCGCACGCGAACCCTTCAAGGATTACGTCCTGGCGCTTCAGAGCCTCACGCGTCACGCAAAATTGTCCGAAGAGCAGAAGTTAGAGCGGATTCTTCGCAACGCACAGCCGGACTATCAACGGTATATACGCCGACGCGATTTCAGCACACTGGACGATCTCATCGATCTTGCCGATGAACTGGAGAGTATCCCTACCACATCCATCCCCGGTAGAGGAGAGCACCATCGCTTGATGGTAGACAAACCTACCTCGCGAAAAGGTGCCCGTCGGAGAACAAGAAAACGGGTGAGTGACAGAAAACCCACAAGTAAGACGCAGCTATTATGGGAGAATAATAAGATCAGGGCGATGATCATCATCGAGAACCAGCTCATCGCATCGACTATCGACACAGGGGCCACTAGAAGCTTCATTCATGCACAAGTTGTACGAAAATTCATTCGTCAGCCAGCATATGTCCACACCCAGGTGGATGTCATACTGGCCGATGGTTCACAGGCTGGCATACATAGATCCTTAATAATCACCGTGACCTTGGACAGAAAAACAACGAATTGTGAATTCTTGGTCATGGAGAACGCCACCGAAGACATCGTCTTAGGACTGGATTTCCTCCGCATTTTTGATACCAGCATGGGGTGTGCGGGACTGATGGTCCATAGCAGAGATGGCGCGGGTCAAGCTCCGGGCCCAAGAGTTCAAGGCGCTCAGAAACAACTAAATAGCACCGATCAGCAAAACCCCCAAAAGAAAAAGATGAACCAAAATAACAAGTTTGAAGAAGCGAGCCGCAAGTTCAGAAACATCATGGCCAGAGAGCAGGCCAAGGTTAAGAAAACTATCTCCCTGGACGATGTTGAGGTCCCAACATGCAGCCGAGGAAGACGGGTCAGATCGTCGCAGCCCACAACACCGACCGTCCGTAACTCCCGCATGACCACGCAGGTGCGCCCAACTGCATCGCAAGCCACCACGCCAATGCACGGCATGGGCTATCCCCGTATGTCGCGGCCAAGCTGGCAACGCCCTGCACCAAGGGGCAACATAGCCAACTTCCGAAAAGAAAAGGAGGAAGTGACACCCCCTCCTCCACGCACCCAGGAGGACGTGTCCCCTCCACCACCGCTAATTGTAAGCGACAATGACATGCCATCACCACCGCTATTGTCAGAAGATGACATACCACCGCCGCCTCGTTTCAGAACTATGCCCAATCGAGTCGCATGCTTTTCGCCACTCACACTTGACGACTTCATCTTCCACCTAGATGGCTTCGCAGATGACGACCTCATCGAAGAAATAAGCCGCACCCTCTGGAGGCAAGATGACACCACCGTGGCACATCGCCCACCATCACCACCGTCACTCGAGTCCTCATTGGACGAAGAGAACGCCCATCAACACGTCCCAACATCACCGGCCCGTAAAGGTTTTGGCTTAGCCGACGTGACGGATCCACAGTATCCGTATATGGGATATCACCGCCACGAGCAGCAGATACGCGCCAAAGCCCAGCCAGCGCTGCCCCGGCGAAGTATAGAGGCCCGGGCTGCCATCACTCCTCGGCCACCGGTTCGACGAGCCGATTACCCCATTATAACAGAGGACCTGGACAGGTTCGCGATATTTGCGCCAGCGAGCGAAGGGCCAGGGTTCAGCAGAGACCAGAGTTCAACACCGTCCGCCAGATCACCACCGCAGGCAGAGCCAAATGGTCCCAGGCCCATATCGACCGCCGAAATACCACCGGGTATCCAGCGGGTTATCGCTGAGAAGCTGCAAGCGAGACAACGTCACCAGAAGATGCGTTTTGTGTCCCACAGCAGCGGACACACCTACAGAACGTCTATATCACGGCAAGGCATAGTCCGTGTTTGGCGATTAACGTAGATGTTCTCATCCCGGAAAGAGGGGGATTACTGTGACGACCAAAAGTCGCCGACCTCGTTTTTGGCGCACAATAGATATAAGGTACCCGTATATTTTGAATTCGAAGAGAATTTTATTTTATTTTTAATTACCTAATTAACGAAACATTCCCACTGTGCCGATAAACTTGCAAACTAGCTTATATATTAAAATACTTACTTACGTACCTACATACATGCCTATGCACATACGACATGAGTAACGGTCGCCATCCAAAATATCAATTTGTTTTACATACTGCTTGTGCATAAACATATATACATGCATTGGTTAGTTGTCAGTGTGATCTGCTTTACTCTTCATCGCACAGCCGTGATCATATAGTTGGCATGTACGCGTTTACCTACTCATGTATGTCGGTATGTACACATACTGGTTGTTGTTTATTTGTAATATTTAAGCTGGTTGTCAACGAAGTATAGTGGCGATGAATTGCTTATATATCAATTTAACATACGCGATATGATTTCAAGAATTGTTCGTAGTCATTACGATTGCTTATACATTATTCTTATATATTGTAAGAACTGTACATTATGATAGAATTGTATAGCAAATGTTAAGTTAAGAAAACAGACAAGAAAATATTATACACATACATGCATGACCAGGGCTGCGCACAGCTATAAAAGGCGAAGCATTCCGCACAAACAGGAGTTCCTATGCAGCCGGCGTGGAGGTAAGTCATTTATAATATTAAATTTATTTTGTTCGCTTAGCTTCATATTGAGAAGCATTTGTGCTGGTTAGAAGAGAATTTATCAGCTAAATGGGATTGAAATCCCTACCTGAGGATACATTCTTTGCTCACCAACACCGCGTTGTAAGACACTTGTCCGAGCCACTCCCTGCGTTTAGCTTCATATTGGAAAGCATTTGTGAAGGTTAGAAGTGAATTACCGCCTAAACGGGATTGAAATCCCTACCTGGAAGTATATTCATTACTCACCAACACCGCGTGAGACCTTATCCGAATCGCTTCGTATTGGGAAGCATTAGTGAACGTTAGGGGTGAACTGCTATCTAAACGTGATTGAAATCCCTACCTGATAGTACGCTCACTGCTCACCGACACCGCGTGTTAGTCAAGCCGGCAAAACCTCGTAAAGTAAATACGTCATTGGCCACTGTGCCACCCACCACGTCGCTGCAATCATCATCACTTCGTCGAAGCCCAGTTGTCTACAATAAAGAGCCCAATTAATTCAATCTCTGGAGTTTAATTTTCACATCCCTGCAAAATTAAAAATATATGTAACGACCCTGGACGCCGCTGAGCCATACCCCAGCATACCAGCGGAAACGTGTCGTCACAAGACACTACAAATTATTTTAAATATGTCCCGGCAGACGAGGGTCCACTTTATACAAGTTTCCAAAAATATTGTATTCAGCTGGCAGAATGAAGCACATATATTTCTGCAAACGTTGAAATATTTCTTGTTCCCACAGGCAGAGAACCAATTGTCCCGGTAGGCAGGGGACCACAATAAATTTTTCCAAAATATCACCAATGTTCCGGCAGTCAAGGAACCACAAGATTTTCCGCACAAAGATGCGAAATAAAATTTGTCGTCACTGACGGTGACTGTTGTTCATAAGGAGCGAATTTAACAACACCAAAATATAACAAGACCAAAGTTATAAAATGGTGTGAAGCGTTTATTTCTATACAAAAAAATTTTAATTAATATATATAAAAAATACAAAGTACTTTAAGTACTCACCGCAGTGCTTTTCCTTACGAACTAAATTTTGTCTTTAAAATAAATTAAGTTGAGCTAAAATTCTTTATGTACAAAAAAGAACCTTTTAAATAACGGGCTAACTTAACGAGACAAAAGCACACATACATAATATACTTGTAAATGATCAAGGGACGAATAAACATTTAAACAATTCACAGACTGATAATAAAATGAACAAATCAAGTAAATAAATTATATCAAACAAAAATAAATATGTGATCCATTAAGCGACACAGGATGTTAATTTTTTAACGGGCTTAAGTTCAAATCAGCAGAACGGATCAGTACTGATTTCGAGGCCGCTACGCCATGTCATCAGCGTTCTTTGTTCAATTTTTCCACTTTCGCAAGTGGAGATAATTAGTAGTAATATCAACTATTTAAGCAATGTTTTAAACGAAAATTGAATACGAAAAGTTCCCACATTCATGTTTTAAGTTATTACTTCTTTTTGGTTAGTACGAAATTCCGCAACCCTGACGATTAATATTCCCAATATTCCATATGTCTCTTTTTGCTTTAATAAAAAGTGGTTCGTAAACAAAACGGACAAAGATATTCCAACTGATATTCAGAGAACTCTTTTTTTAGGGAAGAAATATGCTCTACCAATAAAGAAAGATCAACTTCCTATATTAAAAATTATATCAGATGGTGAAGACTTAGTACACACAATAGAAGGAAAGGAAATACAAGAAGTAGCAAGAACAAGATTTACGACTATAATAAATGACCAAATGAATAAGATGAAATTAAATAATAGGGATAAATTTATTCTTAATAATGTAAAAGATACAGAAAATTTTTTGAATAATAATAGAGACATACTTGTTTTGGATGCTGATAAAGGTAATACAACGGATGTTATAAATAGAATAGATTATATTTCAAGAATGAAGGATATTCAGCATAAAAAGTTTTAGAAAATGATCAAACAAATAAATTACAATAAATAAGTAACGAAATTAATGAAAGACTTTTTAAATTAAAAATAATTACGTTGCCTGAAAAGACAAATTTGAAATCAAACACATCAATTGCACCAAGATTACATCAATTGCACCTATGGGATCCCCAGCATCTCCAATAGTAGCTGATTTTGTTATGGAAGAATTACTAAAAAAGTGTATAGGGCAATTATCAGTTAAACCTAAAATTATAACTAAATATGTTGATGATATATTTTGTATAATTTTAGAATCTGAACTAGATAGTATACTAGTATCACTTAACTCTTTCCATTCAGACATTAAACTTATTGTTGAAATAAAGAATAATAAACTTCCTTACTTAAACACATTGATTATACGTAGTAACAATAGTTTATCTATAGATTGGTATCAGAAACCAACATCATCAGATAGAATTATAGATAGGATACTAGGTGTAAATAATTCAAAATTCCATAATATGAATAAAAATATTATTAAATAAATTTTAGTTAATAATGATTTTCTTGTAAGATTAGCTTGTAATTTAATAGAGCAATATAACAGACGACAAAATATAAATAAAACAAACAATAATTTTGAACCAATGATTTATAAATCTATGACATATATTCCAATAGTTTCAGAAAGAGTAGAAAAGTCAGATATTTTAAATAAAAACAAATATAGAATGGCACACAAATCATTTAATACATTAGGTAAATTATTTTGAAATACTAAAGACAAAACAGATAAATTAGAAAAGTCTAATGTTGTTTTAAAATTCCATGTAAGGGAATAGATAATGAAATTTGTAGTAAAATTTTATATAGGTACAACACAAAATAAATTTAAGACCAGATTAACGGGACATAAGTCAAACTTAAAATATAGGAATTATACGTCAACACAAAAAACAGCACTATCTTTACATTGTCGTAATTCAAATCACTATCCAGAAAATTTTAAAATATATACATTTTAAATTCTGAAAATAGGTATAGACATCGCTATATGTTAGAAATGTTATAGATAATAAATGTACCATTAGATGAAAGAATTAATTTTAAAGCTTATACTGATAGTGTAGCACAGATTTATAGATATTTGATTTCCAAGAATAGATTATTAAATTATGTATGAATTTTTTTAGTCGAACTTTGTTATGTAAATTGTTGATTTTATCAACGGGCTTAAGTTCGAATCTGCAAGACTGCAAACCATTTTTTATTATTTTTATTTATAAATGAATTTGTTCAAATTCTATTTTATTAATTTTATATTAAGATTGGAATATTAAGAATATTTTTCAATAATCATCAAACCAGCAGAACGGATCAGTACTGATTTCGAGGCCGCTACGCCATCTCATCAGCGATCTTTGTTCAATTTTTCCACTTTTGCAAGTGGTGCAAGTTAGTAGGAATATCAACTATTTAACCAATATTTTAACGAAAATTGAATATGAGATGTTATCACATTCATATTTTTATGTTATTACATTTTTGGTTAGTACGAAATTCCCCAACCCTGACGATTAATATTCCCAATATTCCATGTAACTCTTTCGCTTTTTCCAGAGCCATCGGCTGCTGATAACTAATGCTTCTTTGTTATTTATGAATAGATTATTAAAATTATCATAGGGTAACTTAGAATGTGTTCAAATTTTAATAATTATTATATTCATTTCCAAATGAAATTTATATGTTGGTGGTCAAGCAATGTCTATATGCATTTCATTGGTGCTTTACCAAATCATCAGTAGACTTTAACCACAGTTTTGAAAAGTGTAAAAGCTCTTAGCTTATGCATATACTTCTCAAAACCATCTAAGAATTCACAATTTGTAAATTACAAACTATTTTCAAAAATCACAACAGAATAAAAGCATCAATGAAGTGCATATAGACATTGCTTGCCCACCAACAAATAAATTTCATTTAATATAGTATTGTGACAACAATATGTCAAATAATAACTTCATAACAATATATTAATTTCCTTATTTTACAATTTTCATAATGTAGACAAGAAAGAAAAACGTTTCAATTTTGAAATGTTTTTAATTTGTATGAAAAAATTTTTTCATTCATTTTCATTTTCATATTAAAATAAATATATATAACTTTGTATAATTTACAAATTTTGTTATTGTTGAAACATTATAAATAATTTTCATATTTTTAAGTTATTACATTTTTGGTTAGTACGAAATTCCCCAACCCTGACGATTAATATTCCCAATATACCATGTACCTCTTTCGCTTTTTCCAGAGCCATCGGCTGCTGATAACTAAAGCTTCTTTGTTATTTATGTTCAAGTAATTGAATTTAGTTGTCAATTTGCAATGAACAAGTGCGCGTTCCCCCGCAATGTTTTAAATTATGTATGAATTTTTATTAGTCGAACTTTCTTATGTAAATTGTTAATTTTATCAACGGGCTTAAGTTCGAATCTGCAAGACTGCAAACCATTTTTTATTGTTTTTATTAATAAATGAATTAGTTCAAAATTTTTAAAGTTTTTTGGTTATTTTGTTAAGCAAATGATATATTTTTATGTCATATACGCTCCAACGCCTTAAACTTGGAGCCATTAAATAAAATAAAAATATCGTTGTTGTTGACACTGTATGTCTTTAGCTACTACGGCCTAACTTTTTCTTTATGTCAATAAAAATCTTTTTATTACATATTTTACCCGCCGTTTCGTCAATTTTTTGTTGACTTTTTCAAGGGTTTGTCTATTTGAAATTAAAATTAAAAACTTAAATAATTACAATATATACACACCAACGTCATTTTATATATGTAGATACTTACAATTTTAAAATTATATTAAAAACATAAATAAGATTACAAATTAAAAATGACTTAGATCATGTTTAGACATTGCACTGTTTGTGACATTTATTTATTGCTTAAAGCTACTCTGTAACTTGTGCTGATGTTATCTGTGTCCTCTTTCAAGTTCATAGTGTTGTTGATATTTTGTTTTATACGAAGACTCTCTATGGTGTATCTTTTTCTTCCCTTTTCTTCTTTATCCAATATCTTGACATTGTTTAAATCAGGTATATGACCACTTTCTAGAGAATGTTTGGCTAATGCTGTTGTTTCTTTTTTCTTTAAAATATCATTGTTGTGCTCTCTCATTCTCATCTCTAAAGCTCTTTTTGTTGTTCCAATATATATTAGGTTGCAGTTTTGTGTATCATTCCCTTTACATTTAATTTCATAAACTACATTGCTTTGCTGTTTTTTGTCTACTTTGTCTTTAATTTTCGTAAATATTGTGTTCAATGTAGAGTTAGGTTTATATCAGTGATGTCAAATGTGATTGTATTGGTGAGATCACTCTTATCTCTTACATTCCCAGCGGGAGAAATGTGCGGTTGTGAGGCCTAACTAGTGGCCTTTTCTTAGAGTATCCTTTTATTTACCAGTAATATCTTCTAATTTTATAAGTTGTAAAAAAGGGTTTCGAAAATTGCCAAGTGCTCAGATATTTAATTTTAAAATATTTCTCCATTTTTAAGCTGAACATTTGGTCAGTTTATGTACAAGAGAAACAATTTTTTACAAAAAGTCTTACTTATGAATTAATTTAAAAGCTACTTTAAGAAATTTTCGAAAAGATGTACCTACATACATTGGATCCAACTTATTTCAAACCTCTTATATGTATTGTATATATATATATTTATATAAATATATTATTTCTGTTTAGAGGCCTCAAAACAGGACTTGCGATACTTCCCGCTGAATGAGAGTGTTTTTCAGTAAACAATTATATTTTACGCTCACAAAATAAAAGAGCGTAAGCGTACATGTGAGTTTTGCTTCCACAATTGTGTATGAGGCTGACATCACTGGTTTATATGCAAATTGTACATTATTTGTTGTTGTTGTTGTTTGTAATATTGTTTTCAAGCTTTGACTGTCTGTTAAACCTGGTATGAAAGTTACACTGTGAAAATTTTTTGTTGCTGTTGTATCCTTTTCACTGTTGCTGTTTATTTTTATCTGTTTTGCTTCGTATATTAATTTGTTGATAAGTTTGAGTGGGAAACTATTGTTTTTAAGTATGGTTATGATTTTGTTGATGTTGTTGGTGTGAAATTGTTCGTCACTAATATTTAGAACTCTAAAAATGAAACTTCTGGCTGTGTTTATTATTTGTGACTTAGGTTGTGTGGCATAAAAATTCATGAGTCTGCCCGATGCAATGTCCTTAGTGTACCAATCTAATACTATGCCGTCTTTTTTTCTTACTAATAATGTGTCCAAGTAAGCAATCTTTTTGTTGTTTTCTGTCTCCACTGTAAACTGGATTTTGGGATGGTAATTGTTGAGCGCTTTTAGAATTTCATCTTTGTCGTCAGATTTAATGATGGCTAATATGTCATCTACATATTTGACTATGTATTTTAGTTTAATGTTTTTACTATTTAATTTAGTTAACACTTCGTCCAATAAGCTATCGAGAACTACGTCAGCAATGGTAGGTGATAGTGGTTTACCCATTGGCATACCAAATATTTGTTTGTAAATCTTTCCATCATGCATAAAGAAATTGTTGTCCATTAGACAAAATTAAAGAATTTTTTGAAACAGCGACTTGGGAATCTTGGTAACTTTCTCAATTTTGATCCAATGCTTCATTATATTATCTATGGCGATGTGTATTGGAATGTTTGTAAACAGTGATATTACATCAAAAGACACTATAATCTCATCTTTTTGAAGTTGTATACGTTGTATTTGTTCCTTCAATTGACTAGAATTTCTTATGTTATACTCAGGTGAAATTATATTTTTAATAATTTGGCCAACGTGTTTGGCTAATTTATAGCAAGGAACATTAGTTGAGGCGACTATCGGACGTAGGGGTATACCTATTTTGTGAATTTTAGGTAGTCCATATATTCTAGGGGCTACCGCAGCTGAGCAATGCAACCATTTTTTCTGTGTTGCGTCTATAAACTGATTTTTATACAGACTATTGACTATCTTGTTATTTTCTTTACAAAGTACCTCCGTTGGGTCAATTCTTATTGTTCTGTATGTGCTTTTGTCCTCTAACATTAATTTCATCTTGTTCATGTAGTCAATTTTCTCCATTATAACTGTTTTGTTACCTTTGTCCGATTGTGTTAAAATTATATTTTTGTTTCTGCGAAAGAATCTTTTTGTTTCTTCATACGCTGCTATTAGATATTTTTCTCTAGGTGAGTTGCGAATTCTTCTTTTGTATTTGGAAATATTGGTAACTAGCTGTGTTCTAATAAATTCTTTATCCATGTTATCCCCAATAGTCTGTATATACTGTTCTACATCAGCAATGACGTGTAAAGGTGAGAAATTTCTTTTCCTGATAGGCAACGAGAATTTCCCCCCCAAAGATGTTATCCATCTGCATTCTTTTGGTATATCCAGCGTTGTCTTGTTAACAAACCAATTTTCATTAATTATAAAGCCAAACTTATCAACATATTAATATACGAAGCAAAACAGATAAAAATAAACAGCAACAGTGAAAAGGATACAACAGCAACAAAAAATTTTCACAGTGTAACTTTCATACCAGGTTTAACAGACAGTCAAAGCTTGAAAACAATATTACAAACAACAACAACAACAAATAATGTACAATTTGCATATAAACCTAACTCTACATTGAACACAATATTTACGAAAATTAAAGACAAAGTAGACAAAAAACAGCAAAGCAATGTAGTTTATGAAATTAAATGTAAAGGGAATGATACACAAAACTGCAACCTAATATATATTGGAACAACAAAAAGAGCTTTAGAGATGAGAATGAGAGAGCACAACAATGATATTTTAAAGAAAAAAGAAACAACAGCATTAGCCAAACATTCTCTAGAAAGTGGTCATATACCTGATTTAAACAATGTCAAGATATTGGATAAAGAAGAAAAGGGAAGAAAAAGATACACCATAGGGAGTCTTCGTATACAACAAAATATCAACAACACTATGAACTTGAAAGAGGACACAGATAACATCAGCACAAGTTACAGAGTAGCTTTAAGCAATAAATAAATGTCACAAACAGTGCAATGTCTAAACATGATCTAAGTCATTTTTAATTTGTAATCTTATTTATGTTTTTAATATAATTTTAAAATTGTAAGTATCTACATATATAAAATGACGTTGGTGTGTATATATTGTAATTATTTAAGTTTTTAATTTTAATTTCAAATAGACAAACCCTTGAAAAAGTCAACAAAAAATTGACGAAACGTCGGGTAAAATATGTAATAAAAAGATTTTTATTGACATAAAGAAAAAGTTAGGCCGTAGTAGCTAAAGACATACAGTGTCAACAACAACGATAACGCAAACAGGGCCAAATAAAGAACAACCTCAAAATAAAAATATGTTTTGACTCCGCCCACTTCAGTGGGCGTTATTATAGGCAAAAATAGCATAAAAATTTATCAAATTGTTTTACTTAAGCCTACATTCCTTAAAAATTACACTTTTAAACTTTAATGACGAAGCTGAAACGAAACCTGGTACTACTCTGCCCTACCCCTTCCTTCCCCTTCGCCCCCTAAATGACCCTACCAAAAAAAAAATTTTTTTTTTAAATTTTGTTTATAATCATCCCAAGGATTTATCTTTAGAGTTTTATGTTTGCCGATTTCTGCCCTACCCTCCTCCCCGCCCCTTCTTCCCTTGCCCCCAAATGACCCTATCAAAAAAAAAAAAAAATTAATTTTGTATATAATTATCCCAAGCATTTGTTTTTACAGCTTTATGACAAAGGTGAAATGTTTCCCCCACAGCCCTTGCCAGAGCAACCCCGCCAAAATACAGTTTTTATACTCTCCAAAGAGAATTGGACCCCATAAAGTAAATATATTCTTGATCAGTGATGAAGTCTAAAACTGCCTAGCAATGCCCATACGTTCGTCTGTGGAGAACATGACATTGTATATTTTTTGAACACCGCCCCTTTAGTGGGCGTTGACGTACGATACTATATAAAGGAACTCTGTCCCACCAAGTTAAACATTTTAAATTCACTTACTAAATATTTGGAGGGTATTTAAGATTCGACCCGGTCGAATATAACGTTTTTACTTGTAAATAAATGAATTTGTTCAAATTCTATTTTATTAATTTTATATTATGATTGGAATATTAAGAATATTCCAATCCTGACGATTAATATTCCCAATATTCCATGTACCTCTTTCGCTTTTTCCAGAGCCATCGGCTGCTGATAACTAAAGCTTCTTTGTTATTTATGTTCAAGTAATTGAATTTAGTTGTCAATTTACAATGAACAAGTGCGCGTGCCCCCGCAATGTTTTAAATTATGTATGAATTTTTATTAGTCGAACTTTCTTATGTAAATTGTTAATTTTATCAACGGGTTTAAGCTCGAATCTGCAAGACTGCAAACCATTTTTTATTATTTTTATTAATAAATGAATTAGTTCAAATTCTATTAATTATTAATTTTATATTAAGATTGGAATATTAAGAATATTTTTCAATAATCATCAAACCAGCAGAACGGATCAGTACTGACTTCGAGGCCGCTACGCCATCTCATCAGCGTTCTTTGTTCAATTTTTCCACTTTTGCAAGTGGTGCTAGTTAGTAGGAATATCAACTATTTAACCAATATTTTAACGAAAATTGAATATGAGAAGTTATCACATTCATATCTTTAAGTTATTACATTTTTGGTTAGTACGAAATTCCCCAACCCTGACGATTAATATTCCCAATATTCCATGTATCTCTTTCGCTTTTTCCAGAGCTATCGGCTGCTGATAACTAAAGCTTCTTTGTTATTTATGTTCAAGTAATTGAATTTAGTTGTCAATTTACAATGAACAAGTGCGCGTGCCCCCGCAACGTTTTAAATTATGTATGAATTTTTATTAGGCGAACTTTCTTATGTAAATTGTTAATTTTATCAACGGGCTTAAGTTCGAATCTGCAAGACTGCAAACCATTTTTTATTATTTTTATTAATAAATGAATTAGTTCAAATTCTAATAATTATTAATTTTATATTAAGATTGGAATATTAAGAATATTTTTCAATAATGATCAAACCAGCAGAACGGATCAGTACTGATTTCGAGGCCGCTACGCCATCTCATCAGCGTTCTTTGTTCAATTTTTTCACTTTGCAAGTGGTGCTAGTTAGTAGGAATATCAACTATTTAACCAATATTTTAAGGAAAATTGAATATGAGAAGTTATCACATTCATATTTTTAAGTTATTACATTTTTGGTTACTACGAAATTCCCCAACCCTGACGATTAATATTCCCAATATTCCATGTATCTCTTTCGCTTTTTCCAGAGCCATCGGCTGCTGATAACTAAAGCTTCTTTGTTATTTATGAATATATTATTAAAATTATCATAGGGTAACTTAGAATGTGTTCAAATTTTAATAATTATTATATTCATTTCCAAATGGATTTTATATGTTGGTGGTCAAGCAATGCCTATATGCATTTCATTGGTGCTTTACCAAATCATCAGTAGACTTTAACCACTGTTTTGAAAAGTGTAAAACCTCTTATCTTATGCATATACTTCTCAAAACCATCTGAGAATTCACAATTTGTAAATTACAAACTATTTTCAAAAATCACAACAGAATAAAAGCATCAATGAAATGCATATAGACATTGCTTGACCACCAACAAAAAAATTTCATTTAATATAGTATTGTGACAACAATATGTCAAATAATAACTTCATAACAATATATTAATTTTCTTATTTAACAATTTTCATAATGTAGACAAGAAAGAAAAAAGTTTCAATTTTGAAATGTTTTTAATATGTATGAAAAAATTTTTTCATTCATTTTCATATAATAAAGCCTAGTACTCTGTTTGAATTTGTGGAATATGTTGAGCAACATTAGTTATTTCAGTTTCAGTTTTTTTTTCTATTTTAATTGAAATTATGTTTTCCATTTTCAATGAGAAAATTTTTTTTCGTTCGAAATAAATAACATTCATATTGTTTCACATGTTTTTCATAATTTAAACAGAGTACTAGTTTAGCAACATTTTTCCACAAATATTTCGATTGAATATTTTTTATATGGGTTCTGTCAGAGTTTCACATGAAATTTTAAACAGAGTACTAGGCTGAATAAACAACAAAAATATATAACTTTGTATAATTTACAAATTTCGTTATTGTTGAAACATTATAAATAATTATTAATTTGTTATCCTGAAGAAGATATCCAGAGGATATCGAAATATTGATACAATTATAATATAAATAGTTTTATAGTTATTATTTTATAAAAATAACCCTTTAGCTCAATATTATTATTAAAAATAAAAAATCAAAGGCTGACAAAATAGAACAATATACTACAAAAGAAGAGCACGAGTTAGAATCGGAAAAATTTCAAGAAATAAAAGTGCAAAATTATCAAGGAACCATCAAGATTGTGAAATTAGAAATACGTTTTTTAAAAAGAAGAGCAAGATTAGAAGAGGATTTTCAAGAAACGAAAAAGAAGAATATAAGTCTGAATTCATAGGCAAGAAGAATTATATTAATCAAAATACCTTGAAGAAAAGAGTTAAATTTTTCAAACAATATGAATTACTCTTGGTTTAAGAAATATGAGGAAGTAAGAAAAGTTATCAATAGGTACAAGAAAGTGAGAGATAAAATTATTAAGTTTAAAGCGAATATAACATTCCTTATTCGTTGCCGTAATGCAGGTATCGTTCCAAATTTCATAAGAAAATCTACTAATAATATTTATAATCTTTTTCATGTAAATGGACAACGGATGATACAAAATCCTGTTTAAAAATATTTGGAAATTGTTCGAAATAAAATTTCAAATTTTACAATTAAGGAAAGACACCAGCTACTTGAGAATTCTCAAAAGGAAATAATAATAATAGAACACAAATTAAGAAGATTTTTGAATAATGAGGAAATGGAAAGATTTTTGGAATTTGAAGACAGCATAGCAGATTCTTTATATAATAAAATTAAACAGGTACATAAAAAGAAATTTGATAGTTTAAGTGATTTACAAAGAAGACAATTAGGCATTAGTTTTAATAAAAAGTGGTTCATAAACAAAACGAACAAAGATATTTCAACTGATATTCAGAGAACTCTTTCTTTAGGGAAGAAATATGCTCTACCAATAAAGAAAGATAAACTTCCTATATTAAAAATTATATCAGATGATGAAGACTTAGTACAGACAATAGAAGGAAAGGAAGAACAAGAAGTAGCACGAACAAGATTTACCACTATAATAAATGACCAAATGAATAAGATGAAATTAAGTAATAGGAATAAATTTATTGTTAATAATGTAAAAAATACAGAAAATTTTTTGAATAAAATGTGGCCGACCTACTAACAACAAAAGAGTAGAGACAATATAGATCTGAATGAGCAAATACATATTTAATTTAAATTAATATATATTTTAAACCAGTTTACAAAATAAATAAAATTGTCATCAGTCCGTAAATAATATATAATATACAAGTGTTATATACAATACATACAATTATAAATACATAACATATGAGTATTAGCAAAAAGCCTTTCAACGCCAAAAATATATAAAATTGAATAGTATTTGCTATACATTCGTGTATTATGTTAAAAAGAAGCCAAAACCTAAATAAAGCAAGAGTAACAATATTTTTTTATGTACGAATTTGGTTGTTGTGTAAGCACAACTTGTTTGTTTTCTTACTTTCAAATTATGGGTTATAGTTTAAATGATGCTTGATTTCATGTGATAGAAAGAGACAGTTATAACAACTACATCAATGGAGTCTCAACCAATCCTGTTGCATCTGCCATACAAAATGTTATAGAAATGGCTGTTGTTTTTACTCCATTAGGTGTTTTTCTCTTTATTCCCAGCTACAAATACACAGCTTTTGATAAGAATAAATTCAGACTTCCGAGCTGAAAAATTTAAACTTCATCTTATATCAGTTGTGTTCCCAAATTAAAGTGAAGATGGATTGGTGAGAGACTTTGCCCAGCAAACATAATGTCAAACGCTTAAAATAAAATAACAAGTAAAAACGTTATATTCGACCGGGTCGAATCTTAAATACCCTCCAAATATTTAGTAAGTGACTTTAAAATGTTTAACTTGGTGGCCCAGAGTTCCTTTATGGTATGGGGATGGTTTAAAAATAGACAATATCATGTTTTCCACAGACGAACGTATGGGCATTGGTAGACCGTCTTAAACGTCATCACTAATCAAGAATATACATATGTATTTACTTTATAGGGTCCAATTCTCTTTGGAGGGTATAAAAACTGTATTTTGGCTGGGTCGCTCTGGCAAGGGCTGTGGGGGAAATATTTTACCTTTGTCATAAAACTTTTAAAATAAATTCTTGGGATAATTATATACAAAATTAAAATTCCTTTTTTTTGATAGGGTCATTTAGAGGGCAAAGGGGGAAAGGGGGTAGGGCAGAACCAGGTAGACATAAAACTATAAAACAAAAAAGGTTGGGATGATTATACACAAAATTAAAAAATTTTTTATTTATTTTTAATAGGGTCATTTACCGGGCAAAGGGGTAGGAGAGGGTAGGGCAGCAACAGGCAGTCATAAAACTCTAAAGATAAATGCTTGGGATGATTATATACAACATTTAAAAAATTTTTTTTTTTTTTGGTAGGGTCATTTGGGGGGCAAAGTAAGAAGAGAGGGTAGGGCAGAAATCGGCAGTCATAAAATTCTAAAGATAAATGGTTGGGATGATTATATACAAAATTTAAAAAAAAATTTTTATTTTTTGTAGGGTCATATAGGGGGCGAAGGGGAAGGAGGGGGTAGGGCAGAGTAGTACCAGGTTTCGTCTCAGCTTCGTCATTAAAGCTTAAAAATTTTATTTTTAAGGAATGTAGAATTAAGTAAAACAATTTGTTAAATTTTTATGCTATTTTTGCCTATAATAACGCCCACTAAAGTGGGCGGGGCCAAAAAATATTTTTATTTTATTTTATGGCTCCAAGTTTAAGGCCTTGGACCGTATTTGATATAAAAATATATCATTTGCTTAACAAAATAACCAAAAAACTTTAAAAATTATGTTGTTTTTTCTGGGTTGGTTTAGTTTTTCTTAGGGGAACTTTTTTCCCTCTTGCCCGATTTAGCCCATCTTCGAACTTACCCTGCTCTATGCTTCAAAATATATTTGTGCCAAAATTCAAGAGTCTAGCTTTTTTCGTTTGGACTGAACCGTGATTTCCACAGACGGACGGACGGACGTACGAACGGACATGCTCAGTTCGTCTTAGATTTCATCACTGATCAAGAATATATATACTTTATGGGGTCTGAGATGGATATTTCGATGCGTTACAAACGGAATGACAAAGTGAATATACCCTCCAAATTCTTTTTGGAGGGTATAAAAAGACAGAGTTTTTGCCATATACATATAAACAAAGTTTTAAGTGAATGTAATTTTAGTTTTAAGAAAAAAACATATCGGGGACAGTAAATAGCAGTTATCCATATTAAATAATAGAACAGTTATATTGAGAAAAAACAAAATTAAATCGTTTTAAACCAGTTTACATAAAGATTAAAACTTGTATCATTCCTCATTATAATTTTTAAAATCGCTTGAAATATTTAAATAAAACATTCCATGTTAATAATTGCATGACAATTTCGAATTAGTAAAATATTTTTTAAGTTCAAAGAAGTTATTTTATTTCGCTGCTTAGAACAAACATTTTTCATGTTTGAAAAAATTTTTTCACATAAGTAGTGGAAAAAAATTATATATATTTTAAATAAATTTTTTGAGCTGGGGACACATCGCAAAATCTAAATTTTTCCAAAACTCCGGACTACTAATTTTATCGAAATCTTTTACTTCAGATGTAATTCAATTTCGACTTTAACTTTCATGTTCAATTGTAATTGAATCGCTTGTGCTATGCTTCGTCCAACTAGAAGCAACAACAATGCTTAATAAGTTTCTGATATAATAGCTGTGTTCATTTACTAAAAATTTTTACAAATTTGTAACAATTGTTACTAGAAAGCGTTCATTAACCCAAAAAATTTGCAACGAGAGAGCGGCGAAGGAGCGTAAAAAATTGAGATACAGAAAAATTATTGCAAGTTTTTACAAGTAAAATTTTTACTTGTAATAATTATTCAAACAGCTGTTTTGTGTTTGTGTTTATAAAACAATATTTCTAAATTAAGTTGAAAATAAAACTATTTTGGAAAATTTATGAAATTGTAAGTAAATGTAAACTTTTAAAACAATAAAAAGTATTAAAAAGATAACAAATTTATTTTTGTGTAACTTAGGAACTACAGAAGCAAAATAAGATGTCTAATGGAATTGAACTAAGCAACACAGTATCTGGTACATCAGCGGCAAAGGATGTTCCGGCATTTTTAGTGTTGTAAATATTATGAGTACCTAGCTACTCGGTAATTTACACTAAGCAGGCAAATAATTCAATTAGTTCAGATATATATTTGCAAATAAGTTTAAATTAACACATAATTTATTAAATTACCTTTTTACTGCTTTTGGGGTTTTAATCGTGGCAGCAACATTATATTTCATTTTGGATAAAGCTTTTTATTACAATAAAAATTTATATTGCTTAAATTTGTTTCCTTTAAAATATATATTTTACCCGTTTCTCGCCGGCTGTTTATTATTATAGCCTATACGTTTTTGTGTTCAAATGTTTGGAAACGATTGCCAAGGCAGGGTATTGATGTTAGACAACAACTAACAAAAATTCTCCTTTTTAACTCACATTTGCTTGCGCAGACTGTTATAACGTATAAACTAATTAAAAAAAAGATATTTTATTAATTCATTTTATTCAAAAGTAGCTAATTATCCTAATCGTGTTTAGCGTATTTCGACTACGCCTAGTACTAGATTAAATAAAATTGCAAACCTTTTCATTATTCTATTACAAGCCCTACTCGAAAAACGCCAGTCACGAGAATGCTGAATATAAATGACCATAATCACATTATTTTTATAATAATATGTATATATGTATAATTTGTCCAAAATATATAGGGGTAGCTATTGAGTACTCATATATACCTATATATTACAACACTACTTTAACTTGCAAATTTTAGCTAGTAAAGTGTTCATTTACTTTTTCACATTTTTGAGAGTAATTGTGGAAAATTTCTTGTTACTCTCTCGTTACTAATTTTTACTAGTAAAGTAGATGAACACACCTAATATGACAATAACCACCCGCATGTGTTCTCATCGCTTGCTCAACGACGACTGAATTGAAATTTTTATAAGAGCATGACAATTGTGTGTACATTTTTTAAACAATCGTTCTATGGTCTGAACACCACTGTCTTATATGTAAAAGTAATTGAATAACACAATTTGGTTTTTATTATTTATTAAAAGAACTGAAGAAAGAAATCTACAAATTGTATTCAATATTTGGTAGCAAATACTATTGTGAAGCCACTTTTCTACTATGAAAATTGTTCTATGGAAGGTATACAATCGATTATCCGATAGACATGTTGGCGACCTACTAAGAACAAAAGAGTACCGGGGCCATATAGATCTGAGCAGATGAGCAAATAAATATTTATTTTAAATTAACATTTGTTATAAACAAATTTTACAAAATAAATAAAATTTTCATCAGTCCGAAGCAAATAAATAAAAATCTTGTGTTATGCACAATATATGCAATTATAAAAGCAAAACATACGAGTATAAACAAATTTTACAAAATAAATAAGATTATTATTTATTTGGCCCTGTTTGCGTTGTATAATTATTGTTGACTAAATGTCTTTAGCTAATTGCGGCCTAACTTTTTCTTTATGTCAATAAAAATTCCTTTTTATTACATATTTTACCCGACGTTTCGTCAATTTTTTGTTGACTTTTTCAAGGGTTTTGTCTATTTGAAATTGAAAATAAAACTTAAATAATTACAATACATACACACCAAAGTAATCTAACATCGATACTTACAATTACTCAAAAATATATTAAAAACATAAATAAAAACATAAATAAAAATTCAAAAATATCAGAATTACATTTTAACATCTATTTATTACTTAAAGCTACTCTGTAACTTGTGCTGATGTTATCTGTGTCCTCTTTCAAGTTCATAGTGTTGTTGATATTTTGTTGTATGCGAAGACTCTCTATGGTGTATCTTTTTCTTCCCTTTTCTTCTTTATCTAATATCTTAACATTGTTAAAATCAGGTATATGACCACTTTCTAGAGTATGTTTGGCTAATGCTGTTGTTTCTTTTTTCTTTAAAATATCATTGCTATGCTCTCTCATTCTTGTCTCTAAAGCTCTTTTTGTTGTTCCAATGTATATTAAGTTGCAGTTTTGTTGATCATTCCCTTTGCATTTAATTTCATAAACTACATTGCTTTGTTGTTTTATGTCTACTTTGTCTTTGATTTTCGTAAATATTGCGTTCAATGTAGAGTTAGGTTTAAATCAGTGATGTCAAATGTGATTGTGTTGGTGTGATCACTCTTATCTCTTACATTCCCAGCGGGAGAAATGTGCGGTTGCGAGGCCTAACTAGTGGCCTTTTCTAAGAGTATCCTTTTATTTACCAATAATATCTTCTAATTGTATAAGTTGTAAAAAAGGGTTTCGAAAATTGGCAAGTGCTCAGATATTTAATTTTAAAATATTTCTCCATTTTTAAGCTGAACATTTGGTTAGTTTATATACAAGAGAAACAATTTTTACAAAAATTCTTACTTATGAATTAATTTAAAAGCTACTTTAACAAATTTTCGGAAAGATGTATCTACATACAGTGGATCCAACTTATTTCAAACCTCTTATATGTATTGTATATATATATTTATATAAATATATTATTTCTGTTTAGAGGCCTCAAAACAGGACTTGCGATACTTCCCGCTGAATGAGAGTGTTTTTCAGTAAACAATTATATTTTACGCTCTCAAAATAAAAGAGCGTAAGTGTACATGTGAGTTTTGCTTCCACAATTGTGTATGGGGCTGACATCACTGGTTTATATGCAAATTGTACATTATTTGTTGTTGTTGTTGTTTGTAATATTGTTTTCAAGCTTTGACTGTCTGTTAAACCTGGTATGAAAGTTACACTGTGAAAATTTTTTGTTGCTGTTGTATCCTTTTCACTGTTGCTGTTTATTTTTATCTGTTTTGCTTCGTATATTAATTTGTTGATAAGTTTGAGTGGGAAACTATTGTTTTTAAGTATGGTTATGATTTTGTTGATGTTGTTGGTGTGAAATTGTTCGTCACTAATATTTAGAACTCTAAAAATGAAACTTCTGGCTGTGTTTATTATTTGTGACTTAGGTTGTGTGGCATAAAAATTCATGAGTCTGCCCGATGCAATGTCCTTAGTGTACCAATCTAATACTATGCCGTCTTTTTTTCTTACTAATAATGTGTCCAAGTAAGCAATCTTTTTGTTGTTTTCTGTCTCCACTGTAAACTGGATTTTGGGATGGTAATTGTTGAGCGCTTTTAGAATTTCATCTTTGTCGTCAGATTTAATAATGGCTAATACGTCATCTACATATTTGACTATGTATTTCAATGTAATGTTCTTACTATTTAATTCCGCTAACACTTCGTCCAATAAGCTATCGAGAACTACGTCAGCAATGGTAGGTGACAGTGGATTACCCATTGGCATACCAAATATCTGTTTATAAATCTTTCCATCATACATGAAGAAGTTGTTGTCTATTAAGCAAAACTGAAGAATTTTTTTAAACTGTGACTTAGGAATATTTGTAACTGTTTGAATTTTGTTCCAGTGCTTCATTATGTTATTTATAGCGATGTGTACTGGAATGTTCGTGAACAATGATATTACATCAAACGATACTATAATCTCATCTTCTTGAAGTTTTATACTTTGTATTTGTTCCTTTAAATGACTAGAATTTTTTATATTGTATTCAGGTGAGATTATATTTTTAATAAGTTTGCCAATGTGTTTGGCTAATTTGTAGCAAGGGACATTAGTTGAGGCGACTATTGGACGTAGGGGTATACCTATTTTGTGAATTTTAGGCAGTCCATAAATTCTGGGGGCTACCGCAGCAGAGCAATGCAACCATTTCTTCTGTGTTGCATCTATAAACTGATTATTATACAGACTATTGACCATCTTGTTGTTTTCTTTGCAAATTGCCTCCGTTGGGTCAATTCTCATGGCTCTGTAGGTGCTTTTGTCTTCTAACATCAATTTCATTTTGTTCATGTAATCGGTTTTTTCCATTATAACTGTTTTGTTACCTTTGTCAGATTGTGTTAAAATTATATTTTTGTTCTTACGAAAAAATCGTTTTGTTTCTTCATACGCTGCTATTATATATTTTTCTCTAGGTGTGTTGCGGATTCTTCTTTTGTATTTTGAAATATTGGTGCCTAGCTGAGTTCTAATAAATTCTTTATCCATATTTTCCCCAATAGTCTGTATATACTGTTCCACATCAGCAATAACGTGTAAAGGCGAGAAGTTTGTTTGTCTTATAGGTAACGAGAACTTTCTCCCCAAAGATGTTATCCATCTGCATTCTTGTGGTATATCTAACGTGGTTTTATTAACAAACCAATTTTCATTAATTACGAAACCATGTTTCTGAAAATATTTTTCTTTGAGTGTATTTAGTTTATTGCTGTGAGTGTTGATTAATTTATTTCGTATGTGTTTACATCTTTCTGCCTGTTGATATATGAAGTTGATGTGGTCTTCTTCTGTCAGCATATTTCGCAATCCTACTTTTATTTGGTACACTTTTCGTTTGATGATCTGGATGTTGGTTGAAGTCTGCGAAATTTCTAAATTCAAAAGTTTTTGATGGAAATTATTTTCAACTACCATTAATTTTTTGATTATGTCATTGCATTGAAAGGACTTTTTAATATGTGTCGTATAATTATTAATATGCGTTGGCATTATACCATATGTCCTCGATGATAAAAGAAATTTAAGTCGCTGTTGTTGTTGTACCAATCTCTTTGTTTCATTGCAGTAATCTTTTAAAGTTCTGCAGGTTAAGTTGTTGTATTTCAGCTCAATGTGTTTGAAAAAGCCCTTCATCTTATGATTTGTAAGTCGGTGTGGAAATTATTTAAGTTTTTGTGTCAATAAATTAAACCAAGTGCGTTTCGGCAAGCTTCCCGATATTACGTATGAGATTATTATTTATTTGGCCCTGTTTGCGTTGTATAATTATTGCTGACTAAATGTCTTTAGCTAATTGCGGCCTAACTTTTTCTTTATGTCAATAAAAATTCCTTTTTATTACATATTTTACCCGACGTTTCGTCAATTTTTTGTTGACTTTTTCAAGGGTTTTGTCTATTTGAAATTGAAAATAAAACTTAAATAATTACAATACATACACACCAAAGTAATCTAACATCGATACTTACAATTACTCAAAAATATATTAAAAACATAAATAAAAACATAAATAAAAATTCAAAAATATCAGAATTACATTTTTAACATCTATTTATTACTTAAAGCTACTCTGTAACTTGTGCTGATGTTATCTGTGTCCTCTTTCAAGTTCATAGTGTTGTTGATATTTTGTTGTATGCGAAGACTCTCTATGGTGTATCTTTTTCTTCCCTTTTCTTCTTTATCTAATATCTTAACATTGTTAAAATCAGGTATATGACCACTTTCTAGAGTATGTTTGGCTAATGCTGTTGTTTCTTTTTTCTTTAAAATATCATTGCTATGCTCTCTCATTCTTGTCTCTAAAGCTCTTTTTGTTGTTCCAATGTATATTAAGTTGCAGTTTTGTTGATCATTCCCTTTGCATTTAATTTCATAAACTACATTGCTTTGTTGTTTTATGTCTACTTTGTTTGATTTTCGTAAATATTGCGTTCAATGTAGAGTTAGGTTTAAATGCAAATTGTACATTATTTGTTGTTGTTGTTTGTAATATTGTTTTTAAGCTTTGACTGTCTGTTAAACCTGGTATGAAAGTTACACTGTGAAAATTTTTTGTTTCATTGTTGTTATTTACTTTTACTTGTTTTGATTCGTGTATTAATTTATTGATGAGTTTAAGTGGAAAACTATTGTTTTTAAGTATTGTTATGATTTTGTTGATGTTGTTGGTGTGAAATTGTTCGTCACTAATATTTAGAACTCTAAAAATGAAACTTCGAGCTGTGTTAATTATTTGCGACTTTGGTTGTGTAGCATAAAAATTCATAAGTCTGCCCGATGCAATGTCCTTGGTGTACCAATCTAATATGATTCTGTCATTTTTTCTTACTAGTAATGTGTCTAAGTAAGCAATCTTTTTGTTGTTTTCTATCTCAACTGTGAATTGGATTTTGGGATGGTAATTGTTGAGAGCCTTTAGAATTTCATCTTTGTCGTCAGATTTAATAATGGCTAATACGTCATCTACATATTTGACTATGTATTTCAATGTAATGTTCTTACTATTTAATTCCGCTAACACTTCGTCCAATAAGCTATCGAGAACTACGTCAGCAATGGTAGGTGACAGTGGATTACCCATTGGCATACCAAATATCTGTTTATAAATCTTTCCATCATACATGAAGAAGTTGTTGTCTATTAAGCAAAACTGAAGAATTTTTTTAAACTGTGACTTAGGAATATTTGTAACTGTTTGAATTTTGTTCCAGTGCTTCATTATGTTATTTATAGCGATGTGTACTGGAATGTTCGTGAACAATGATATTACATCAAACGATACTATAATCTCATCTTCTTGAAGTTTTATACTTTGTATTTGTTCCTTTAAATGACTAGAATTTTTTATATTGTATTCAGGTGAGATTATATTTTTAATAAGTTTGCCAATGTGTTTGGCTAATTTGTAGCAAGGGACATTAGTTGAGGCGACTATTGGACGTAGGGGTATACCTATTTTGTGAATTTTAGGCAGTCCATAAATTCTGGGGGCTACCGCAGCAGAGCAATGCAACCATTTCTTCTGTGTTGCATCTATAAACTGATTATTATACAGACTATTGACCATCTTGTTGTTTTCTTTGCAAATTGCCTCCGTTGGGTCAATTCTCATGGCTCTGTATGTGCTTTTGTCTTCTAACATCAATTTCATTTTGTTCATGTAATCGGTTTTTTCCATTATAACTGTTTTGTTACCTTTGTCAGATTGTGTTAAAATTATATTTTTGTTCTTACGAAAAAATCGTTTTGTTTCTTCATACGCTGCTATTATATATTTTTCTCTAGGTGTGTTGCGGATTCTTCTTTTGTATTTTGAAATATTGGTGCCTAGCTGAGTTCTAATAAATTCTTTATCCATATTTTCCCCAATAGTCTGTATATACTGTTCCACATCAGCAATAACGTGTAAAGGCGAGAAGTTTGTTTGTCTTATAGGTAACGAGAACTTTCTCCCCAAAGATGTTATCCATCTGCATTCTTGTGGTATATCTAACGTGGTTTTATTAACAAACCAATTTTCATTAATTACGAAACCATGTTTCTGAAAATATTTTTCTTTGAGTGTATTTAGTTTATTGCTGTGAGTGTTGATTAATTTATTTCGTATGTGTTTACATCTTTCTGCCTGTTGATATATGAAGTTGATGTGGTCTTCTTCTGTCAGCATATTTCGCAATCCTACTTTTATTTGGTACACTTTTCGTTTGATGATCTGGATGTTGGTTGAAGTCTGCGAAATTTCTAAATTCAAAAGTTTTTGATGGAAATTATTTTCAACTACCATTAATTTTTTGATTATGTCATTGCATTGAAAGGACTTTTTAATATGTGTCGTATAATTATTAATATGCGTTGGCATTATACCATATGTCCTCGATGATAAAAGAAATTTAAGTCGCTGTTGTTGTTGTACCAATCTCTTTGTTTCATTGCAGTAATCTTTTAAAGTTCTGCAGGTTAAGTTGTTGTATTTCAGCTCAATGTGTTTGAAAAAGCCCTTCATCTTATGATTTGTAAGTCGGTGTGGAAATTATTTAAGTTTTTGTGTCAATAAATTAAACCAAGTGCGTTTCGGCAAGCTTCCCGATATTACGTATGAGATTATTATTTATTTGGCCCTGTTTGCGTTGTATAATTATTGCTGACTAAATGTCTTTAGCTAATTGCGGCCTAACTTTTTCTTTATGTCAATAAAAATTCCTTTTTATTACATATTTTACCCGACGTTTCGTCAATTTTTTGTTGACTTTTTCAAGGGTTTTGTCTATTTGAAATTGAAAATAAAACTTAAATAATTACAATACATACACACCAAAGTAATCTAACATCGATACTTACAATTACTCAAAAATATATTAAAAACATAAATAAAAACATAAATAAAAATTCAAAAATATCAGAATTACATTTTTAACATCTATTTATTACTTAAAGCTACTCTGTAACTTGTGCTGATGTTATCTGTGTCCTCTTTCAAGTTCATAGTGTTGTTGATATTTTGTTGTATGCGAAGACTCTCTATGGTGTATCTTTTTCTTCCCTTTTCTTCTTTATCTAATATCTTAACATTGTTAAAATCAGGTATATGACCACTTTCTAGAGTATGTTTGGCTAATGCTGTTGTTTCTTTTTTCTTTAAAATATCATTGCTATGCTCTCTCATTCTCATCTCTAAAGCTCTTTTTGTTGTTCCAATATATATTAGGTTGCAGTTTTGTGTATCATTCCCTTTACATTTAATTTCATAAACTACATTGCTTTGCTGTTTTTTGTCTACTTTGTCTTTAATTTTCGTAAATATTGTGTTCAATGTAGAGTTAGGTTTATATGCAAATTGTACATTATTTGTTGTTGTTGTTGTTTGTAATATTGTTTTCAAGCTTTGACTGTCTGTTAAACCTGGTATGAAAGTTACACTGTGAAAATTTTTTGTTGCTGTTGTATCCTTTTCACTGTTGCTGTTTATTTTTATCTGTTTTGCTTCGTATATTAATATGTTGATAAGTTTGGCTTTATAATTAATGAAAATTGGTTTGTTAACAAGACAACGCTGGATATACCAAAAGAATGCAGATGGATAACATCTTTGGGGGGGAAATTCTCGTTGCCTATCAGGAAAAGAAATTTCTCACCTTTACACGTCATTGCTGATGTAGAACAGTATATACAGACTATTGGGGATAACATGGATAAAGAATTTATTAGAACACAGCTAGTTACCAATATTTCCAAATACAAAAGAAGAATTCGCAACTCACCTAGAGAAAAATATCTAATAGCAGCGTATGAAGAAACAAAAAGATTCTTTCGCAGAAACAAAAATATAATTTTAACACAATCGGACAAAGGTAACAAAACAGTTATAATGGAGAAAATTGACTACATGAACAAGATGAAATTAATGTTAGAGGACAAAAGCACATACAGAACAATAAGAATTGACCCAACGGAGGTACTTTGTAAAGAAAATAACAAGATAGTCAATAGTCTGTATAAAAATCAGTTTATAGACGCAACACAGAAAAAATGGTTGCATTGCTCAGCTGCGGTAGCCCCTAGAATATATGGACTACCTAAAATTCACAAAATAGGTATACCCCTACGTCCGATAGTCGCCTCAACTAATGTTCCTTGCTATAAATTAGCCAAACACGTTGGCCAAATTATTAAAAATATAATTTCACCTGAGTATAACATAAGAAATTCTAGTCAATTGAAGGAACAAATACAACGTATACAACTTCAAAAAGATGAGATTATAGTGTCTTTTGATGTAATATCACTGTTTACAAACATTCCAATACACATCGCCATAGATAATATAATGAAGCATTGGATCAAAATTGAGAAAGTTACCAAGATTCCCAAGTCGCTGTTTCAAAAAATTCTTTAATTTTGTCTAATGGACAACAATTTCTTTATGCATGATGGAAAGATTTACAAACAAATATTTGGTATGCCAATGGGTAAACCACTATCACCTACCATTGCTGACGTAGTTCTCGATAGCTTATTGGACGAAGTGTTAACTAAATTAAATAGTAAAAACATTAAACTAAAATACATAGTCAAATATGTAGATGACATATTAGCCATCATTAAATCTGACGACAAAGATGAAATTCTAAAAGCGCTCAACAATTACCATCCCAAAATCCAGTTTACAGTGGAGACAGAAAACAACAAAAAGATTGCTTACTTGGACACATTATTAGTAAGAAAAAAAGACGGCATAGTATTAGATTGGTACACTAAGGACATTGCATCGGGCAGACTCATGAATTTTTATGCCACACAACCTAAGTCACAAATAATAAACACAGCCAGAAGTTTCATTTTTAGAGTTCTAAATATTAGTGACGAACAATTTCACACCAACAACATCAACAAAATCATAACCATACTTAAAAACAATAGTTTCCCACTCAAACTTATCAACAAATTAATATACGAAGCAAAACAGATAAAAATAAACAGCAACAGTGAAAAGGATACAACAGCAACAAAAAATTTTCACAGTGTAACTTTCATACCAGGTTTAACAGACAGTCAAAGCTTGAAAACAATATTACAAACAACAACAACAACAAATAATGTACAATTTGCATATAAACCAGTGATGTCAGCCTCATACACAATTGTGGAAGCAAAACTCACATGTACGCTTACGCTCTTTTATTTTGTGAGCGTAAAATATAATTGTTTACTGAAAAACACTCTCATTCAGCGGGAAGTATCGCAAGTCCTGTTTTGAGGCCTCTAAACAGAAATAATATATTTATATAAATATATATATATACAATACATATAAGAGGTTTGAAATAAGTTGGATCCAATGTATGTAGGTACATCTTTTCGAAAATTTCTTAAAGTAGCTTTTAAATTAATTCATAAGTAAGACTTTTTGTAAAAAATTGTTTCTCTTGTACATAAACTGACCAAATGTTCAGCTTAAAAATGGAGAAATATTTTAAAATTAAATATCTGAGCACTTGGCAATTTTCGAAACCCTTTTTTACAACTTATAAAATTAGAAGATATTACTGGTAAATAAAAGGATACTCTAAGAAAAGGCCACTAGTTAGGCCTCACAACCGCACATTTCTCCCGCTGGGAATGTAAGAGATAAGAGTGATCTCACCAATACAATCACATTTGACATCACTGATATAAACCTAACTCTACATTGAACACAATATTTACGAAAATTAAAGACAAAGTAGACAAAAAACAGCAAAGCAATGTAGTTTATGAAATTAAATGTAAAGGGAATGATACACAAAACTGCAACCTAATATACATTGGAACAACAAAAAGAGCTTTAGAGACAAGAATGAGAGAGCATAGCAATGATATTTTAAAGAAAAAAGAAACAACAGCATTAGCCAAACATACTCTAGAAAGTGGTCATATACCTGATTTTAACAATGTTAAGATATTAGATAAAGAAGAAAAGGGAAGAAAAAGATACACCATAGAGAGTCTTCGCATACAACAAAATATCAACAACACTATGAACTTGAAAGAGGACACAGATAACATCAGCACAAGTTACAGAGTAGCTTTAAGTAATAAATAGATGTTAAAAATGTAATTCTGATATTTTTGAATTTTTATTTATGTTTTTAATATATTTTTGAGTAATTGTAAGTATCGATGTTAGATTACTTTGGTGTGTATGTATTGTAATTATTTAAGTTTTATTTTCAATTTCAAATAGACAAAACCCTTGAAAAAGTCAACAAAAAATTGACGAAACGTCGGGTAAAATATGTAATAAAAAGGAATTTTTATTGACATAAAGAAAAAGTTAGGCCGCAATTAGCTAAAGACATTTAGTCAGCAATAATTATACAACGCAAACAGGGCCAAATAAATAATAATCTCATACGTAATATCGGGAAGCTTGCCGAAACGCACTTGGTTTAATTTATTGACACAAAAACTTAAATAATTTCCACACCGACTTACAAATCATAAGATGAAGGGCTTTTTCAAACACATTGAGCTGAAATACAACAACTTAACCTGCAGAACTTTAAAAGATTACTGCAATGAAACAAAGAGATTGGTACAACAACAACAGCGACTTAAATTTCTTTTATCATCGAGGACATATGGTATAATGCCAACGCATATTAATAATTATACGACACATATTAAAAAGTCCTTTCAATGCAATGACATAATCAAAAAATTAATGGTAGTTGAAAATAATTTCCATCAAAAACTTTTGAATTTAGAAATTTCGCAGACTTCAACCAACATCCAGATCATCAAACGAAAAGTGTACCAAATAAAAGTAGGATTGCGAAATATGCTGACAGAAGAAGACCACATCAACTTCATATATCAACAGGCAGAAAGATGTAAACACATACGAAATAAATTAATCAACACTCACAGCAATAAACTAAATACACTCAAAGAAAAATATTTTCAGAAACATGGTTTCGTAATTAATGAAAATTGGTTTGTTAATAAAACCACGTTAGATATACCACAAGAATGCAGATGGATAACATCTTTGGGGAGAAAGTTCTCGTTACCTATAAGACAAACAAACTTCTCGCCTTTACACGTTATTGCTGATGTGGAACAGTATATACAGACTATTGGGGAAAATATGGATAAAGAATTTATTAGAACTCAGCTAGGCACCAATATTTCAAAATACAAAAGAAGAATCCGCAACACACCTAGAGAAAAATATATAATAGCAGCGTATGAAGAAACAAAACGATTTTTTCGTAAGAACAAAAATATAATTTTAACACAATCTGACAAAGGTAACAAAACAGTTATAATGGAAAAAACCGATTACATGAACAAAATGAAATTGATGTTAGAAGACAAAAGCACCTACAGAGCCATGAGAATTGACCCAACGGAGGCAATTTGCAAAGAAAACAACAAGATGGTCAATAGTCTGTATAATAATCAGTTTATAGATGCAACACAGAAGAAATGGTTGCATTGCTCTGCTGCGGTAGCCCCCAGAATTTATGGACTGCCTAAAATTCACAAAATAGGTATACCCCTACGTCCAATAGTCGCCTCAACTAATGTCCCTTGCTACAAATTAGCCAAACACATTGGCAAACTTATTAAAAATATAATCTCACCTGAATACAATATAAAAAATTCTAGTCATTTAAAGGAACAAATACAAAGTATAAAACTTCAAGAAGATGAGATTATAGTATCGTTTGATGTAATATCATTGTTCACGAACATTCCAGTACACATCGCTATAAATAACATAATGAAGCACTGGAACAAAATTCAAACAGTTACAAATATTCCTAAGTCACAGTTTAAAAAAATTCTTCAGTTTTGCTTAATAGACAACAACTTCTTCATGTATGATGGAAAGATTTATAAACAGATATTTGGTATGCCAATGGGTAATCCACTGTCACCTACCATTGCTGACGTAGTTCTCGATAGCTTATTGGACGAAGTGTTAGCGGAATTAAATAGTAAGAACATTACATTGAAATACATAGTCAAATATGTAGATGACGTATTAGCCATTATTAAATCTGACGACAAAGATGAAATTCTAAAGGCTCTCAACAATTACCATCCCAAAATCCAATTCACAGTTGAGATAGAAAACAACAAAAAGATTGCTTACTTAGACACATTACTAGTAAGAAAAAATGACAGAATCATATTAGATTGGTACACCAAGGACATTGCATCGGGCAGACTTATGAATATTTATGCTACACAACCAAAGTCGCAAATAATTAACACAGCTCGAAGTTTCATTTTTAGAGTTCTAAATATTAGTGACGAACAATTTCACACCAACAACATCAACAAAATCATAACAATACTTAAAAACAATAGTTTTCCACTTAAACTCATCAATAAATTAATACACGAATCAAAACAAGTAAAAGTAAATAACAACAATGAAACAAAAAATTTTCACAGTGTAACTTTCATACCAGGTTTAACAGACAGTCAAAGCTTAAAAACAATATTACAAACAACAACAACAAATAATGTACAATTTGCATTTAAACCTAACTCTACATTGAACGCAATATTTACGAAAATCAAAGACAAAGTAGACATAAAACAACAAAGCAATGTAGTTTATGAAATTAAATGCAAAGGGAATGATCAACAAAACTGCAACTTAATATACATTGGAACAACAAAAAGAGCTTTAGAGACAAGAATGAGAGAGCATAGCAATGATATTTTAAAGAAAAAAGAAACAACAGCATTAGCCAAACATACTCTAGAAAGTGGTCATATACCTGATTTTAACAATGTTAAGATATTAGATAAAGAAGAAAAGGGAAGAAAAAGATACACCATAGAGAGTCTTCGCATACAACAAAATATCAACAACACTATGAACTTGAAAGAGGACACAGATAACATCAGCACAAGTTACAGAGTAGCTTTAAGTAATAAATAGATGTTAAAAATGTAATTCTGATATTTTTGAATTTTTATTTATGTTTTTATTTATGTTTTTAATATATTTTTGAGTAATTGTAAGTATCGATGTTAGATTACTTTGGTGTGTATGTATTGTAATTATTTAAGTTTTATTTTCAATTTCAAATAGACAAAACCCTTGAAAAAGTCAACAAAAAATTGACGAAACGTCGGGTAAAATATGTAATAAAAAGGAATTTTTATTGACATAAAGAAAAAGTTAGGCCGCAATTAGCTAAAGACATTTAGTCAGCAATAATTATACAACGCAAACAGGGCCAAATAAATAATAATCTCATACGTAATATCGGGAAGCTTGCCGAAACGCACTTGGTTTAATTTATTGACACAAAAACTTAAATAATTTCCACACCGACTTACAAATCATAAGATGAAGGGCTTTTTCAAACACATTGAGCTGAAATACAACAACTTAACCTGCAGAACTTTAAAAGATTACTGCAATGAAACAAAGAGATTGGTACAACAACAACAGCGACTTAAATTTCTTTTATCATCGAGGACATATGGTATAATGCCAACGCATATTAATAATTATACGACACATATTAAAAAGTCCTTTCAATGCAATGACATAATCAAAAAATTAATGGTAGTTGAAAATAATTTCCATCAAAAACTTTTGAATTTAGAAATTTCGCAGACTTCAACCAACATCCAGATCATCAAACGAAAAGTGTACCAAATAAAAGTAGGATTGCGAAATATGCTGACAGAAGAAGACCACATCAACTTCATATATCAACAGGCAGAAAGATGTAAACACATACGAAATAAATTAATCAACACTCACAGCAATAAACTAAATACACTCAAAGAAAAATATTTTCAGAAACATGGTTTCGTAATTAATGAAAATTGGTTTGTTAATAAAACCACGTTAGATATACCACAAGAATGCAGATGGATAACATCTTTGGGGAGAAAGTTCTCGTTACCTATAAGACAAACAAACTTCTCGCCTTTACACGTTATTGCTGATGTGGAACAGTATATACAGACTATTGGGGAAAATATGGATAAAGAATTTATTAGAACTCAGCTAGGCACCAATATTTCAAAATACAAAAGAAGAATCCGCAACACACCTAGAGAAAAATATATAATAGCAGCGTATGAAGAAACAAAACGATTTTTTCGTAAGAACAAAAATATAATTTTAACACAATCTGACAAAGGTAACAAAACAGTTATAATGGAAAAAACCGATTACATGAACAAAATGAAATTGATGTTAGAAGACAAAAGCACCTACAGAGCCATGAGAATTGACCCAACGGAGGCAATTTGCAAAGAAAACAACAAGATGGTCAATAGTCTGTATAATAATCAGTTTATAGATGCAACACAGAAGAAATGGTTGCATTGCTCTGCTGCGGTAGCCCCCAGAATTTATGGACTGCCTAAAATTCACAAAATAGGTATACCCCTACGTCCAATAGTTGCCTCAACTAATGTCCCTTGCTACAAATTAGCCAAACACATTGGCAAACTTATTAAAAATATAATCTCACCTGAATACAATATAAAAAATTCTAGTCATTTAAAGGAACAAATACAAAGTATAAAACTTCAAGAAGATGAGATTATAGTATCGTTTGATGTAATATCATTGTTCACGAACATTCCAGTACACATCGCTATAAATAACATAATGAAGCACTGGAACAAAATTCAAACAGTTACAAATATTCCTAAGTCACAGTTTAAAAAAATTCTTCAGTTTTGCTTAATAGACAACAACTTCTTCATGTATGATGGAAAGATTTATAAACAGATATTTGGTATGCCAATGGGTAATCCACTGTCACCTACCATTGCTGACGTAGTTCTCGATAGCTTATTGGACGAAGTGTTAGCGGAATTAAATAGTAAGAACATTACATTGAAATACATAGTCAAATATGTAGATGACGTATTAGCCATTATTAAATCTGACGACAAAGATGAAATTCTAAAGGCTCTCAACAATTACCATCCCAAAATCCAATTCACAGTTGAGATAGAAAACAACAAAAAGATTGCTTACTTAGACACATTACTAGTAAAAAAAAAAAAAAGAAAAAATGACAGAATCATATTAGATTGGTACACCAAGGACATTGCATCGGGCAGACTTATGAATTTTTATGCTACACAACCAAAGTCGCAAATAATTAACACAGCTCGAAGTTTCATTTTTAGAGTTCTAAATATTAGTGACGAACAATTTCACACCAACAACATCAACAAAATCATAACAATACTTAAAAACAATAGTTTTCCACTTAAACTCATCAATAAATTAATACACGAATCAAAACAAGTAAAAGTAAATAACAACAATGAAACAAAAAATTTTCACAGTGTAACTTTCATACCAGGTTTAACAGACAGTCAAAGCTTAAAAACAATATTACAAACAACAACAAATAATGTACAATTTGCATTTAAACCTAACTCTACATTGAACGCAATATTTACGAAAATCAAAGACAAAGTAGACATAAAACAACAAAGCAATGTAGTTTATGAAATTAAATGCAAAGGGAATGATCAACAAAACTGCAACTTAATATACATTGGAACAACAAAAAGAGCTTTAGAGACAAGAATGAGAGAGCATAGCAATGATATTTTAAAGAAAAAAGAAACAACAGCATTAGCCAAACATACTCTAGAAAGTGGTCATATACCTGATTTTAACAATGTTAAGATATTAGATAAAGAAGAAAAGGGAAGAAAAAGATACACCATAGAGAGTCTTCGCATACAACAAAATATCAACAACACTATGAACTTGAAAGAGGACACAGATAACATCAGCACAAGTTACAGAGTAGCTTTAAGTAATAAATAGATGTTAAAAATGTAATTCTGATATTTTTGAATTTTTATTTATGTTTTTAATATATTTTTGAGTAATTGTAAGTATCGATGTTAGATTACTTTGGTGTGTATGTATTGTAATTATTTAAGTTTTATTTTCAATTTCAAATAGACAAAACCCTTGAAAAAGTCAACAAAAAATTGACGAAACGTCGGGTAAAATATGTAATAAAAAGGAATTTTTATTGACATAAAGAAAAAGTTAGGCCGCAATTAGCTAAAGACATTTAGTCAACAATAATTATACAACGCAAACAGGGCCAAATAAATAATAATCTCATACGTAATATCGGGAAGCTTGCCGAAACGCACTTGGTTTAATTTATTGACACAAAAACTTAAATAATTTCCACACCGACTTACAAATCATAAGATGAAGGGCTTTTTCAAACACATTGAGCTGAAATACAACAACTTAACCTGCAGAACTTTAAAAGATTACTGCAATGAAACAAAGAGATTGGTACAACAACAACAGCGACTTAAATTTCTTTTATCATCGAGGACATATGGTATAATGCCAACGCATATTAATAATTATACGACACATATTAAAAAGTCCTTTCAATGCAATGACATAATCAAAAAATTAATGGTAGTTGAAAATAATTTCCATCAAAAACTTTTGAATTTAGAAATTTCGCAGACTTCAACCAACATCCAGATCATCAAACGAAAAGTGTACCAAATAAAAGTAGGATTGCGAAATATGCTGACAGAAGAAGACCACATCAACTTCATATATCAACAGGCAGAAAGATGTAAACACATACGAAATAAATTAATCAACACTCACAGCAATAAACTAAATACACTCAAAGAAAAATATTTTCAGAAACATGGTTTCGTAATTAATGAAAATTGGTTTGTTAATAAAACCACGTTAGATATACCACAAGAATGCAGATGGATAACATCTTTGGGGAGAAAGTTCTCGTTACCTATAAGACAAACAAACTTCTCGCCTTTACACGTTATTGCTGATGTGGAACAGTATATACAGACTATTGGGGAAAATATGGATAAAGAATTTATTAGAACTCAGCTAGGCACCAATATTTCAAAATACAAAAGAAGAATCCGCAACACACCTAGAGAAAAATATATAATAGCAGCGTATGAAGAAACAAAACGATTTTTTCGTAAGAACAAAAATATAATTTTAACACAATCTGACAAAGGTAACAAAACAGTTATAATGGAAAAAACCGATTACATGAACAAAATGAAATTGATGTTAGAAGACAAAAGCACCTACAGAGCCATGAGAATTGACCCAACGGAGGCAATTTGCAAAGAAAACAACAAGATGGTCAATAGTCTGTATAATAATCAGTTTATAGATGCAACACAGAAGAAATGGTTGCATTGCTCTGCTGCGGTAGCCCCCAGAATTTATGGACTGCCTAAAATTCACAAAATAGGTATACCCCTACGTCCAATAGTTGCCTCAACTAATGTCCCTTGCTACAAATTAGCCAAACACATTGGCAAACTTATTAAAAATATAATCTCACCTGAATACAATATAAAAAATTCTAGTCATTTAAAGGAACAAATACAAAGTATAAAACTTCAAGAAGATGAGATTATAGTATCGTTTGATGTAATATCATTGTTCACGAACATTCCAGTACACATCGCTATAAATAACATAATGAAGCACTGGAACAAAATTCAAACAGTTACAAATATTCCTAAGTCACAGTTTAAAAAAATTCTTCAGTTTTGCTTAATAGACAACAACTTCTTCATGTATGATGGAAAGATTTATAAACAGATATTTGGTATGCCAATGGGTAATCCACTGTCACCTACCATTGCTGACGTAGTTCTCGATAGCTTATTGGACGAAGTGTTAGCGGAATTAAATAGTAAGAACATTACATTGAAATACATAGTCAAATATGTAGATGACGTATTAGCCATTATTAAATCTGACGACAAAGATGAAATTCTAAAGGCTCTCAACAATTACCATCCCAAAATCCAATTCACAGTTGAGATAGAAAACAACAAAAAGATTGCTTACTTAGACACATTACTAGTAAAAAAAAAAAAAAGAAAAAATGACAGAATCATATTAGATTGGTACACCAAGGACATTGCATCGGGCAGACTTATGAATTTTTATGCTACACAACCAAAGTCGCAAATAATTAACACAGCTCGAAGTTTCATTTTTAGAGTTCTAAATATTAGTGACGAACAATTTCACACCAACAACATCAACAAAATCATAACAATACTTAAAAACAATAGTTTTCCACTTAAACTCATCAATAAATTAATACACGAATCAAAACAAGTAAAAGTAAATAACAACAATGAAACAAAAAATTTTCACAGTGTAACTTTCATACCAGGTTTAACAGACAGTCAAAGCTTAAAAACAATATTACAAACAACAACAAATAATGTACAATTTGCATTTAAACCTAACTCTACATTGAACGCAATATTTACGAAAATCAAAGACAAAGTAGACATAAAACAACAAAGCAATGTAGTTTATGAAATTAAATGCAAAGGGAATGATCAACAAAACTGCAACTTAATATACATTGGAACAACAAAAAGAGCTTTAGAGACAAGAATGAGAGAGCATAGCAATGATATTTTAAAGAAAAAAGAAACAACAGCATTAGCCAAACATACTCTAGAAAGTGGTCATATACCTGATTTTAACAATGTTAAGATATTAGATAAAGAAGAAAAGGGAAGAAAAAGATACACCATAGAGAGTCTTCGCATACAACAAAATATCAACAACACTATGAACTTGAAAGAGGACACAGATAACATCAGCACAAGTTACAGAGTAGCTTTAAGTAATAAATAGATGTTAAAAATGTAATTCTGATATTTTTGAATTTTTATTTATGTTTTTATTTATGTTTTTAATATATTTTTGAGTAATTGTAAGTATCGATGTTAGATTACTTTGGTGTGTATGTATTGTAATTATTTAAGTTTTATTTTCAATTTCAAATAGACAAAACCCTTGAAAAAGTCAACAAAAAATTGACGAAACGTCGGGTAAAATATGTAATAAAAAGGAATTTTTATTGACATAAAGAAAAAGTTAGGCCGCAATTAGCTAAAGACATTTAGTCAACAATAATTAAAATAAATAAAATTTTCATCAGTCCGAAGCGAATAAATAAAAATCTTGTGTTATGCACAATATATGCAATTATAAAAGCAAAACATACGAGTAGTAGCAACAAGCCTTTCAACTCAATATATAGATAAAATTTAAAAATACTTCTTACCCATCCCTGATTAATGTTAAAGAGAAGCCAAAACCTAATCAGAGGGAGAGTAAAAGCTATTTTTTCTGATGTATGAATTTGTTTGCTGGCTAAGCACAATTTGTTTTTATACCCTCCAAAAAAGAATTTGGAGGGTATATTCACTTTGTCATTCCGTTTGTAACGCATCGAAATATCCATCTCAGACCCCATAAAGTATATATATTCTTGATCAGTGATGAAATCTAAGACGAACTGAGCATGTCCGTCCGTCCGTCCGTCCGTCTGTGGAAATCACGATTCAGTCCAAACGAAAAGAGCTAGACTCTTGGAATTCGGCATAAATATATTTTAAAACTTAGAGCAGGTTAAGTTCGAAGATGGGCTAAATCGGGCAAGAGGGAAAAAAGTTCCCCTAAGAAGAACTAAACCAACCCAGAAAAAACAACATAATTTTTAAAGTTTTTTGGTTATTTTGTTAAGCAAATGATATATTTTTATGTCAAATACGGTCCAACGCCTTAAACTTGGAGCCATTAAATAAAATAAAAATATTTTTTGACCCCGCCCACTTCAGTGGGCGTTATTATAGGCAAAAATAACATAAAAATTTAACAAATTGTTTTACTTAAGCCTACATTCCTTAAAAATAACACTTTTAAGCTTTAATGACGAAGCTGAGACGAAACCTGGTACTACTCTGCCCTACCCCTCCTTCCCCTTCGCCCCCTAAATGACCATACCAAAAAAAAAAAAAATTTTTTTTTAATTTTGTATATAATCATCCCAAGCATTTATCTTTAGAGTTTTATGACTGCCGATATCTGCCCTACCCCCCCCCCCCACCTCTTCCTTTGCCCCCTAAATGACCCTACCAAAAAAAAATTTTTTTTTAAATTTTGTATATAATCATCCCAAGCATTTATCTTTAGAGTTTTATGACTGCCGATTTCTGCCCTACCCCCCCCCCCCTTCTTCCTTTGCCCCCAAAATGACCCTACCAAAAAAAAATGTTTTTTTTAAATTTTGTATATAATCATCCCAAGCATTTATCTTTAGAGTTTTATGACTGCCGATTTCTGCACTAGCCCCCCCTCCCCTTCTTCCTTTGCCCCCTAAAATGACCCTACCAAAAAAATTATTTATGGGCAAATATAGCCGTGATGAGAGACGGACGTATTGCGGAGATCAGAATACCTATTGAGTGTTACAACTTAGCTTTAACAATCGTGTTACAAGCATAGACTTGTTATTATTTATTTTCATTACAAACCTGAAAATAAATAAAACTAAGTGTATAAGATGTATGAAATAATGAGTTTGAGCTTACTGCTCGAAAATTAAAAAGCAAAAAACATTGAAAATAACAAATTTATTAACAATATTAATAATGTTGAGAATAAAAGAAAAAGAATAATAGACAATATGGAATTGCCTTATTCTAAACAACAAAAACAAAATTACTATGCTATGCTAGATATTGACTCTCAGTGTGATGAAGAGCAACTAAACAAGTTTCAAAAACATGTGAAAGAAAGTAATGAAAAAACAAAAAAACTGAAGTCAGCAATTGAACCTATAAGACAAATGCACAATGCAAATAAAAACACCGCAACTCAGAGTATAAATTCTAACACAGTGGTTAATAATGAAAAAAACATTAACAAAAAGATACCCCCAATAAATATAATTGATATTGAAACTAATGACTTAATAGAATTCATAAAAAATGGGTTAAAAATAAAGGATTTTCAAATTAAACAATTCCGAAATAAAAAGCAATTATTCATGACTACCTTGAATGATTTCCTCAAAACGAAAGCCTTTTTAGAAAAGGCTAAAGCAAAATTTTTTACCTTTACGCCTAAAGGCATAAAAACAAAAACCTATTTATTAAAAGGTCTCGAAGCAGACCAATCTGCAGATGAGATACTAAAAGAACTACAAAAGTTTCAATGCGAAGATTTGAAATTTATAAAAGTAACCCAATTTTCAACCAAAACATCAATCGAAAAAGGTTATAAATTGCCAATATTTATGGTGCAAGTATCACCAGAAAGTAGTGTTTACAAGCTAAGAAATATTAAAACATTGTTTTATCGTTGTATAAAATGGGATCTGTTAAAACGACCAGAAATTACACAATGCCGCAACTGCCAAGGGTTCTTTCATAGCGCCGCAAATTGTTTTCTTCCAACTAAATGCGTGAAATGCAGTTCGGATCATGAAAAAGGAAAGTGTCCACTTAGCGAAGTTAATGCTAACGAAAAAGAAAAGTTATACTGTGTACTATGCAAAAAATTCGGCCATCCAGCTTCGTATAAAGGGTGCGAGAAGTACAAAGAACTTCAGAGAAAACTTAGAGCTAAGAAAAATAATTTTATAGCTAATAATACACACAATAATCCCGAAACTAGTTATGCAAATATTCTAAAAGAAAACAATAACGTAAATACTGAATCTCAAAATTTGGGAAATACAAATAACTCATTCTTAATGGAATTAAAAAATATGATGCTAAATTTAACTAGCCAAATAAATAATTTGCAAAAACAACTAAACTTACAAACGTCTCGTATAGACACAATTTTTTCCATGGTTGGTGTGTAAAAAATGGCGAATGAACAAATAAATATTATAACTAAAACACTAAAAATAATTCAGATTAATGTAAATTCATTAATAAAGATAGATAGAAGATACAATCTTCAAGAATTTCTAAATTGTCATAATCCAGATATCATACTATTAAATGAAACCAAACTAAATTCTAGGCATAAGCTAAACTTCAATAATTATACTATCATTCGAAAGGATAGGAAAAATGCTTTAATGGGTGGTGGGACAGCTATTTTAATAAAAAATGGTATCAAATATAACAACTATATAAGCAGTAGCTTAGACACATTAAACCATTTGGAAACATGCGTAATTAAAATACCTATGTCTGACAATAGTTCGATGTTTATTATATCGGTTTATTATCCAGCCGGAAATAATGATTATAATCTAAAAATAGAATTAAGCAGGCTATTTGAAGAGTTAGACCTTCAAAATATAAATAATTTTTATATTCTAGCGGGGGATTTAAATTGTAAACATAGTGATTGGGGAAATCCAGTTAATAACCCAAAAGGAAACAAGCTCAAAGAGTGGTTGGTAGATAATGAACTTAACTTTAGATGTAAACTTTATGCATCATGTTTGCCATCATATCCTCGTTCAAAGTCATATCTTGATATTTGTATTGCTGATTGCAGATTGAATATTCATGGCGAAAATAGTACTACCAACAGACTTAGTACTTTTGATTATGATAGCGATCATAACGCAGTCCAAATATGCGCTTCAATGAATCAAGAGCAACCGTTCTCATTTTTCACTGAACCGATAATTTACAAATACAATTATAAGATAACAAACTGGAAAAAATTTGAGAAAATTATTCTAAATAAGATAGAAGACGTACTTGAAATACCAAATACACGGAACCTTTCAAACAATGAAATAGATGATTACCTAGACCAAATAGATGATATTATATTGTATGCTATAGAAAATGCTACACCAAAGATTAGGGAACAAAATTATTTTTCAAAAATTGAAAATGCAGTTTTGAGGAAACTCCATAAAGAAAAGAGCAGAATTCTTACTTTTATAAAACGGCACAACAGATTAGAAATTTCTTTGTCTGAATCTGCGCTAAAGTTACTAAAAACTAAATTGAAATTGGTTAAGAAATTAATTAATGACAATATTTTAATAGCTCTTAATGAGCATATGAGACAAAAGTTTTCAAATATTGATACAAAAGATGCAGGAAATATGTTCAAAGAAATTAAAAAAAATTTTAAGAAGGGTAAATCTCTAGATCTTACAAATATTAAAATTCACGAAAACTCCGCGCATTACATTAGTAATGCAGGAATAGACCCAAATAGCTTGGAAAAAGATAATTCTGGTCAATTTATAGTGCGAGATCAGGAACAAATACTCAACACTATTGGTAGTTTTTTAGAAGAAGTACATTCATCCAAACAACTAAATACAGAAAATTCGTTACATGTCAGAATAGATAATTCAATCAAAAACTTCTTAGAAATAAAGAACAATATTGAATCAACTCAAACAACAATTACTAACTTTGATTTTGAAAGGAAATCTGATAATCTAAGTGTATCACAGGCAGAAAATTATTTCATTACTAGAGATAGCATAGTCTATATTTTTTCCAGTTTAAGAAGTAAAACATCATTTGGCATGGACAAAATACCAAATATAATATTAAGAAGAATTCCAAAAAAACTAATCTTTTGCTACTGTAACTTATTCAATAATATGTTGAATAACTCATATTTCCCAAAAACGTGGAAGGTAGCTAAAGTAGTTATATTACCTAAAGGTGATAAAGACGTAAGTCATCCAAAGAATTTGAGACCAATAAGTTTACTGCCAAATATTAGTAAAGTGTTCGAAATGTGCGTAAACAATAATATTAATAGTTTTTGTAACGAAAAAAACTTAGTTAGCGATAAACAATTCGGATTCAAATATAAGCATTCTACGGTGAATGCCGTACATTTTCTAACGTCACACATTAACTGGAATTGGAACAGAGGGTTATGCACAGGGGCATGTCTTATTGACATGGAAAAAGCATTCGATAGTATATGGATATCTGGATTAATATTTAAATTAATTGAATATAAATTCCCAATGCACCTGATTATACTAATTTATAATATGATATCAGACAAAACATTTGTTGTTTCACACAAAGATTATATTAGCACCAAAACCTTTAAAGTTATAAATGGTCTACAGCAGGGTACTGTAAATTCACCCATTCTGTTTAATCTATTTATTTTAGATCTTCTTGATAAAGTTGAAAACGTAATTTCTTTTGCTGATGATATTATTATATATCATGCTGATAAAACCATTGATCAAATCAATTGCAATTTACAAAAACTATTTGATATCGTAGAGGAGTTTACAGTAAACTGGATGATGAAAATTAATATACAAAAATGTGAAACTATATTATTTAGACCTCCAGTAGGCAAATGTAATAATAATGTAAAAAGAAACTGGAAATTATTCGGAATTAAATCCAAAAAAAATAACACTAATATACCGAACAAACAAATTGTAAAATATTTAGGTATTTATTTGGATAAATTTTTATATTTTAATACACATGTAACTCAAACGCTAACAAAGGCAACGAAAGCATTTTTTATGTACAAGCGATTATTCTATTCCAAATATATCAACACTAAAGTAAAACTCACTATGTATAAGGCATTAATTAGACCAATTGTTACATATGGGTGCCAGATTTGGTTCAACATATCACCTTCTTACATGGAAAAAATTAGAGTCTTTGAGCGAAAATGCTTAAGATCTTGTACATCCTTATTTAGGTCGAAAACTAGTAATTATAAAAAATATGTCTCAAATAAAATTTTATACAATTCATCTAATATAATACGAATTGATAATTTTATAATATATTTAATAAGAAATCACATGCTAAGATGTATGTCTTGTATTGAAAATAATATCATTATGGCTTCGTATTACGTAAATGAAGAATATATAATAAATACTCTGAAAATCGGGTTTGTACCTCCTGAAGCATTTTTGTACCTAGATAAAATTAAATTCATACAAAATGAAAATGCAGTTCCAATATTCTATCACAATTTTAGAAGGGCAAATATTAAAGCTGTAGATTGCAGTATAGAACAAAATAATTTAAGATATGAAACAAGTATTTCCAATAATGATAAATATATTTGTCAAAGGCAAAGTATCAACAAATTTTGGTGGTTAAACGAATAAGCAATTTTTTTTATTGCTTTCAATTCCTTGTTTTTACTTTTTATTGACCTTTTTACATATCAAAATATCAAAGTAATGTTTTTAAGAAAATTTTTCATTACAGAATATTAAATATATTCTTCATTCGAAGTAAAGAAATAATCAAAAACAAAAATCTATTTAAAATGTAAAATTATATTATAATTATTGTACTTGAGAGCTCTAGAAAGGGACTGTGTGTATATTGTAAATATTTATAATTACTAACTATTGTTTATTATAGTATCGTGAAATTTTTTTTTTTAAATAGTATAAATTAATAAACAAATTAAAAAAAAAAAAAAAAAAATAGCATAAAAATTTAACAAATTGTTTTACTTAAGCCTACATTCCTTAAAAATAACACTTTTAAGCTTTAATGATGAAGCTGAGACGAAACCTGGTACTACTCTGCCCTACCCCATCCTTCCCCTTCGCCCCCTAAATGACCCTACCAAAAAAATTTTTTTTTTTAAATTTTGTATATAATCATCCCAAGCATTTATCTTTAGAGTTTTATGACTGCCGTTTTCTGCCCTACCCCCCCCCCCCCCCCTCTTTCTTTGCCACCAAACTGACCCTACCAAAAAAAAAATGTTTGTTTTTAATTTTTTATATAATCATCCCAAGCATTTATCTTTAGAGTTTTATGACTGCCTGTTGCTGCCCTACCCCCTCCTCCCCCTTTGCCCGCTAAATGACCCTATTAAAAATAAATATAAATATTTTTTTATTTTGTGTATAATCATCCCAAGCAATTATTTTTACAGTTTTATGTGTATCTGTTTCTGCCCTACCCCCTCTCCCCCTTTGCCCTCTAAATGGCCCTATCAAAAAAAAGAATTTTTAATTTTGTATATAATTATCCCAAGCATTTATTTTTAGAGTTTTATGACAAAGGTGAAATGTTTCCCCCACAGCCCTTGCCAGAGCGACCCCGCCAAAATACAGTTTTTATAGCCTCCAAAGAGAATTGTGATGAAGTCTAAGACGGTCTAGCAATGCCCATACGTTCGTCTGTGGAAAACATGATATTGTATATTTTTGAACCCCGCCCCCTTTAGTGGGCGTTGACGTACGATATTATATAAAGGAACTCTGTCCCACCAAGTTAAACATATCAAATTCACTTACTAAATATTTGGAGGGTATTTAAGATTCGCCCCGGTCAAATATAACGTTTTTACTTGTTTTTATTGTTTTCATATTATGCGTTTTAGAATAAGAGATTCTTGATCACATGTGATATAAAGATATATATATATATATATATATATATATATATATATATATACATATATATATACATATATATATATATATATATATATATATATATATATATATATATATATATATATATACCTATATATATGTATATATATATATATATATATATATATATATATATATAACAGTGGTGGGTACCGTTAATGTGTTGGTAAATTGTGTATGTGTTGAACTTGCGAGCTACCCACCAAACAAAAAACCAAGCACTTCAAAGATAATGGTGAATTATATATTTACACAAGAGTACCAACATTTTCTAAGTTGAAAAAAACGTTGAGTACGTAAAATTTTTAATTAAAAATAAAACTTTTTCTAAGCAACCTGTTATATGAAAAAAGATTAAAAAACATATGACAATAATTTGTTATGTTTTCCATTCAAGAAAAAAAAATATAAGAGAATGGTTGTTTGCTGGAGCATAACACTGAATATTCACCAAATAAAAATATATGCGGTTGGATCTATCAAACTTAATAAGCGTTGATATTTGTCGGCTTGGAAGATCATTTTCATATGGGAAACATGTTCAAAATATTTTTTATAAGATTTTACACGGACTAATTAATAAGACTAAGTGTATTACTAAATTAGGGGAATTATTATAGTCCGTTATTGGAGAAAAATTTTATAAAAAGCATTGTATGTTATCGAAAGCATTGGTTATGACAAAATATTTTTCGCATATCATCACGACTGAAATTGTTTGCTAGACTAATATTCTGGAAAAATTTATAAAAAAATTGGTAAGCATTCGCCTGATATTCATTCGTCGCTGTCTCATCAGCGACTAAATTAAAGAGGGTAAGAATACATGTGAATGATCTCAGCACAATTGTGCTATGAAACACCCGTATCTGATATATAACATCTACATCAATGGAGTCTCAACCAATCCTGTAACATCTGCCATTCAAAATTGTATAGAAATGGCTGTTGTTTTACTCCATTATATTTTTTGTGTTTTTATTCGTAGCTACAAATACACAGCTTTTAATAAGAACAAAAGCAGGCTTCCGAACTGAAAAATTTAAACGTTATCTTATATGGGAAAGTAATTGAATAGCAAAATTATGTTTTTTTATTGGTAATTAAACCTGTTTTCTGTTTATCAAAAAACTGAAAACAGAAATCTACAAATATATACCCAATGTTTGATACCTCATATTATTGTGAAGCCCCTTTTTTTACCATGAAAATAATTCTAAGCACAGTACGCAACCGATTATCCGAAAGATATATTGCCGATCTACTAAAAACAAAAGAGCACCGAGGACATATAGATCTGGATGAGCTAATAAATTTTTATTTTATAAAGAGTTTACAAAATAAATAAAATTTTCATCTGTCCGAAGCTAATATATAAAAATCTTGTGTTATATACAATAAATACAATTATATATTTAAAATGTTATAAAATTTTTATTCGACATATTGTTGTCACAATACTATTTTAAATGAAATTTATTTATTGGTGGTCAAGCAATGTCTATATGCATTTCATTGTGGTTAAAGTATACTGTTGATTTGGTAAAGCACCAATGAAATGCTCATAGACATTCTTGACCACCAACAAATATATTGCATTTATTATATATTCAAAGCATATGAGTAGTAGCAAAAATCCCTTCAACTCAATATATAAATAAAATTGAAAAGTACTTGTTCAAAGCTATCAAAAATGTTCAATATAGCACTTAATCTATCTTGAACTTTACCTCGATTCAAAGATGTTCAATATAGCACTTTAACTATCTTGAACTTGAGTTTGATTTTTGCAACAACAGCACTTTCACTGTGTTGCTTTCTCTTACTTAAAAGACTTGGTTTTTGCTTTCAAAATAAAAGAGTGATTTTTTTAGTAATTATTTCCAACTTTTATATATTAACTTTACAATAAAGGTTATGTTTAATTTGGTAATAATATTTCTGCTGGGTTTACAAATTTAATAAATAAAAAAAAAATAAGTGAATAAGCGAATTAATTAAAGTTACAATAAACAACCAAAGAACAAAAAATAGCAAGTTTCAATTATAAATAAACCAAAGCAAAAAAAAGGTGTGCAATTCAATTAACTAAAAGTAGACAATATATATATGCAAAGGTTCAATAAACTTAAAATAAATGAAAAACAATAAAATTATGTATTAATCAGGCAAAATATATGCAGAGGTTCAATAAAATTAAAATAAATAAAAAACAATGAAATTATGTATTAAGTAGGCAAAATATATGCAGAGGTTCAATAAATTTAAAATAAAGACAATAAAATTATGTATTAACATGCTCCCCCCGTTGAGTGTTGCTCAAAATATAGTCTGTGGGTGGAATCTGCTGAATTGATGAGAGATTGGGTTGAATTCTGTTTGAAACTTCGTTAAGGTCTGCTGTTGATATTCATCAAATATGCACCGTGAAGTCCGATGTTGTTTGTTGCTTGTGAGGTGCTGGAGTCGGTTGGTGTTTACATTTTTGTCTAGCAATAAGATAAAATAAGATGCAGAAAGTGATGATTAAAGCTGAGTAATCGACAGTCATGTGATGATAATTATGAGTATCAATTTTATTTGGTAGGTGAAGTATCTCCTGCACCCTATTAGGTTTTGTATTTGTGAACTGTACACGCTTGTATGTATTTAATTGAGTAATGGCTTTAGACGTGTTGAATGGGTTTTTTCTGTTATTTCCCAAAGCTTGGTGTAAGATGCCTTAAGGGAGCTGGATGTTGTCTGTTGGCCTTGTATTGACATGAACTTATTTTTGAGAGTACATTCCGGTTCCAAATAAAGCAAAGCCGAACCCTTCAGAGTATATTGATTGATATCTTTCTTACACACAGCCGTTGTATGAGTTGCCGTGGGTAGTGCGTAAATCCATTTATTCAGGTGATGGAGAGGGATCCAAGCATTGGTGGCCTCTATTTGTTGAACTGGGCACTCAGTTTTAGTTTCGTTGTGAAATAAATTTATTTCGCAGGCGCATATTGGTGAACTTGATTCATACGGAATCTGTACCTTGGAACACACAAATCTATCTTCTTTGATGACGTCGCATAAGTTAAGTTCAGTGTTGTCAATAGAAAAATGCTGACGACGGACGACATTGACGGCCAAAATGGAAGAGCATGGTGTTATTGATAATAAGGTATCGTTGATCCAATTTGGCACTGCTATAAGGTTGAATACTAAAAACTGATCGCGCTCAACTAATGGCAAATTAACGCGAGATATGACGGTGTTATTCGTGAGTATACCTTGAACTTTCGTCAATTTGTACAATTGTAATGTATTATTATGTTCTACAGGCAATTCAAGTGACTCTGGTAAATGCATTCTTATTTTGTCTATTTCCTGTTATAATTGGTACGGAGTAAGGATCAGCAGGCTTATAATACCGTGATGAGTATTTGTAAGAGACTGTATGTGTTGCAAGTTTGTCGCAGTGATCGTTAGTTGAATGGATAGTGATGAGAAAATGCGGTAGATTATTTCTTCGTATAGTTCTTTACTGACGTTGGGTATCTTTGTGTATACCTGCGATATTTGTTTGTCGATTTGGTCAAATTTCTTTTTTATTAGCCATTGGTCTGCTTTCAGGATGTTCATAGTAGGGTCTGTAATTGATGTTTGATTTCTTAACAGGCCGAGCAGTTGTGCCTCATTTTACTTAACTTGTGAAATTGTGGTTGCCATCTCTTCTGCATATTTTGAGTCCAGTACGCCTAGTAGTGAGTTTGCGATGTTTCCCACTAAATTGATTGCTCCCCTTTTGTGTCTTCTGCCGGAATGTAAAGTGCTGCTCATGTCTAATTCATTTTTGGTATGTTCAAAGTATTTGACAAGGTTTTGACACGTCGATTTATCTTGCATGTCTTCACATAAGTTGCTTAAAGCTCTGGTACCGCTTGCAAACATTTCTGATTCGGACCAAAATTCCTGTAAGTTGTAATACATTAGGAGCTGCCAGTCTGAAGATGAAATTGTTGCTGATCCAATGGCTTCAAAGTGTATGCCTAGCTGTTTCCCGAAGTGTTTGTTGTGAATCTGTGCCGTTAATACTAGCGACATTAAAGTGATCGCCATCATAATATTGAAAATGTTTTGGCTTATTGACATCCGTCTTCTTTTTCTCTTACTATCAGGAGTCCTCTTTAGAATTGTTAATTGGTAATGGTGCTAGCCTCGAAATTGGTCTCCTGCAAACCCCCCTCCATGTCTTGACATCTGCTACTCGAATGAAGCCATCATCGCCCTTATGTGTTTTTATGATTCTTCCTACTGGCCACTATAATGGAGCTGTGTTGTCTTCCTTTACTACTACCATGTCTCCTGTTTTGATGTTGTCCTGTTGCGTGTTCCATTTGTATCGGTACTGCAGAGATACTCTCGTGACCAACGCTTCCAACACTCTGACTTTAAGTGTGTAACTAATTTCCATCTTGTTAACAGATTATTTCCGTTTTCCGTGCTTTCTGCTTCAATTTGGGAGTTCAGCGGTGCTCCTATAAGAAAATGGCCAGGGGTAAATGCCACCAAATCGTTTGGATTATCTGACATCGGACTTGTGGGTCGAGAGTTAAGAATTCCTTCAATCTCTATGACCACTGCGTCGAATTCCTCATCTGTCAGTCATGCTGTTGACATACTCCTCATCCAGAGATGTTTGGCTGATTTTACAGCTGCTTCCCATAAGCCACCGAAATGAGGTGCTCTTGGTGGTATAAAGTGAAACATCATGCCTCGTGCTGTGCATTCTTTATCTATTTTTTCGACAGCCAAGTGCCAAGTTCCCGTAAATCGCTTCTAATAATTCTGCCAGTTGATTATTGGCGCCAACAAAGTTAGTAGCATTGTCACAGTACAAATTTTTGCAGTGACCTCGTCTGCTTATGAATCTTTTTAATGCCCCTATAAATGCATCTGTAGTTAAACTGCTAACTACTTCTAGATGCACCGCATTGGTAGCAAAGCAGCAAAATACTGCTATGTAGGCCTTTGTAAGCCTCAATATCTCCATCTACTGAGAAAAGGATAGAAAAGAGAAGTACATTTTTAAAACCACAATCAATTCGAAAAGTGATATATAATTATGACCCATCCCCCTCGAAACCGAATTAAAACATCGGAAGACAGAAATCTACAAATTTTATATAATATTTGGTACCCCATATAATTGTGAAGGCGTATTTTCTACCATGAAAACAATTCTATGGAAAGTACGCAATCGACTATCTGATAGACATGTGGTATACCTACTAAGAACAAAAGAGCAGCCAGGCTATATACATAGATCTAAATGAGCTATTAAATTTTTATTTCAAATAAACATTTATTATAAAGAGTTTACAAAATAAATAAAATTTTCATCAGTCCGAAGCTAATATATAAAAATCTTGTTATATACAATAAATACAATTATATATGCAAAACATATGAGAAGCAGCAAAAAGCCCTCCAACGCAATATGTAGATAAAATTGTAAAATACTTAATTGAATTAAGATTCTATAGGCTAATAGTTCGAAATTTTAATTTAAATCTCAGAAAGACATGATAAATATTTCAAGGCACAAAGGCAAGTCAACATCAGTTTTTGTTATTCAACTTACACAGCAGAGCAGAACAGCTGTTTTCGAAAGACGCAAACTTTTCATCATCAGTCCTCATGTGTATTGTGTTTGTCACCACTTATTAGGTGGCTTAATTGAATTTGATAACAGTTCCTATTTACACAAATTTTATTGTGAAAAAGAATCCGGGAACTGTATCAACCTGATGTTAACATGTTATTGTTACCGTATTACCGTTTGATTATTTTTCTTCATGTCCCATTTTTCTGAATTTTTTGTTCCATCATACCTAAGTCAAACTTATTTATTGTGAAAAATACTTGTTATCCATCCCTGCTTAATGTTAAAGAGATGCCAAAAACTGAAGAGAGGGAGAGTAAAAACAATTTTTTTTTGTTGTACGAATTTGTTTGTTGCATAAGCACAACTGGGGGTCAATTCTGGTTCTGTGAAAACGTGAAATGAAAAAAAACTTTTCATTTTCGTTTTCATAACAACTTTTCATAACACTTTTCACATTTACACAAAATGCGATTCCCGTTCATGTTATGAAAAACTGTTTCATTCCAGTTGTATCCATGAAAACACTGTAACCATGCTATATAACTTTCAATGTCACTTACAGAGGGCGAAGTTTAAAAGTTTCGAGTGCGGCGTTAGGCCGCATACACAATTTTGTAATTTCTTGAGCCGCCGCCTTAATGTTCATCTACTGTTGGTTGAGTTTTTGAATATGTTAAGCATTTTGTGTCTAACTTAAGGTACGTTCACATTGGTGAAATATTTTATGAAAAACGTCAAATATTTGTTCGCTCTAATGTGACCATAAAATATTTTAGACTGTAAAATAGAAATACAGCTGTTTTAGATAAAACAAAATTATTTGCCAGCTAACAAATATGTTTTCAATGTGAACGAAGTGTGACCACTCACTGTCAAATATATCTCTCCTTTGCCAACTAATATTTATTAGTTCTTACAAAATTTTTGTAAGAACAAACAGCAAGAAATAATAGATGTTAAAATGAGTGTTGTCAGGTTTTGAGATGAAATCGCTAAATATTAACAAGCAAACATAACTATTTCAAACTTGTTTTATAAACATATATGTATGTACTTACATCTAAATAGATATACATATTTATATATATTTATATACCTATATATATATATATATATATATATATATATATATATATATACATATATATATATACATATATATATATATATATATATATATATATATATATATATATATATATATACATATATATATATATATATATATATATATATACATATATATATATATATATATATATATATATATTTATATATATATATATCTATACATATATATATATATATATATATATATATATATATATATATATATATATATACATGATATACATACTAAATATATACCTATATGTATATATATTTATATATATATATATATATATATATATATATATATATATACATATATATATATATATATATATATATATATATATATATAAATAGTGTACATATAGGTATATATTTAGTATGTATATCATGTATGTATATATATATATATATATATATATATAAGTATATATATATATATATATATATATATATATATATATATATATATATGTATATATATATATATATATATATATATGTATTTATATATATATATTTTTTTTTTTATGGACGTAATGATAGCAACTATCAATAGTGGCCCCACGACAACTTCACTAGCACCACCCTGGGACAGCTTTGGCATTTCATCAGGGTGGGTAGTATTATCAGTATTATTCCTACGTCCTCCTTAGTTCCTAGGTAAGGAGGTTCGGAACTGATGCGCATATTTAATCGTCAGTAGCTAACGAATCCTAAGACGTACTAACTCTCCTACGAATCTGTGCTAATCTGCGAAGTTCTATTAGAACAAGCTGTACAAAACTACACACTCTGGTCCAATTCAATAAGGATTCCAGCATGGTCGGAATAATATTCTCCGGGCTGATCACACGCCCCAAGCCTTCCTCTAAATACGACCTCCAGTTGCTGAATCGTGAGCAGACAAAGACGACATGCTCAGCATCCTCAACCACATTCCCACCACAGTGTGGACAGAACGGAGAGTCGTCGTGCTTAAAACGAAATAGATATGACCTAAAGCAACCATGTCCAGACAAGAACTGTGTTAGGTAATAGTTCAGATCACCATGTTTCCTAGTCAGCCATAATCTGATGTCGGGTATTAATGAATAAGTCCATCTTCCCTTTTCAGTGGTTGACCACCGTTCTTGCCATTTTTGCATACATAAATCAGAGTTATCCCTATTCATGATTTCTAAATCGATAGGGATCATACCCGCAATGATAAAAGCCGCCTCGTCCGACACTGTCCGAAATGCACTACATACTCTTAAAGCAGCTAGCCTATACACAGGGCATACCAGCCCCACATATGTGGAATATCTAAGTGAGTCTGACCATACCGGGTGTGCATATAGGATAATGCTCCTTACTACTCCAGCGAGCAGTTTCCTCTGAAGATACTTTGGCCCTCTCGTGTTTGGCATGATCCGAGATAGCGCCAAACAGGTCCCTGATGCTTTGGATGCTATATATCGCAAGTGCTCGCGAAAAGATAGCCGTGTGTCAATCATCACACCCAGATATTTCAGAAATGCCTTTGATTCTATGGAACAGGTGCCAACATTGAGGGTAATAGTTTCCCTAGCCTTACGACTACTAATCAAAACCGCTTCGGTTTTATGATCAGCTAGAGTCAATCCCATTGCAGTGATCCAGGACTTTACTAATTGTACGCTGGCATTTGCAATGGTTTCTGCCTCCAGCAATTCCTTAGCTTCACACACCAGCGCTATATCGTCTGCGAATCCCACAATCTGCACTCTCTCAGGTAACCTCAACCTTAGTACTCCATCGTACATTACGTTCCACAACAATGGTCCAAGTATCGATCCTTGGGGAACACCACCACTAATCCTACGTTTCCTTATACCCGCATCTGTACTATAGATCAATTCCCTATACCGGAAATAATCCTGCACTATCCCTATCAGATATTCTGGGATGTCCAATCGAGTTAGAGCATCAACAATATGCACCCAGCTCGCTGTGTTGAACGCGTTCTTCACATCCAGCGTCACAACTACACAGTACTCCTTTGTGCCATTCCTCCAACTCCTGCCATAGATAGTCCGTGCAGCAGTTTCTACTACCACGTTTATAGCATCCACTGTTGACCTCGCCCTCCTGAAGCCAAATTGGTTGTCTGATAGACCATTTCTGTCATCAACGCAATTCCCAAGTCTTCGGCAGATCACACCCTCTAGCAACTTCCCACATGTATCTATCATACACAGTGGCCGATAAGATGAGGGATCATCTAGGGGTTTATTGGCTTTTGGTATTAATACCAACTTCTGCCTCTTCCATCTTGTTGGAAAAATTCCCCTACCTAAGCATGTATTCACCATTCTTAAGAACTGCTCGGGACAAAGCCTGACGGCCTCCTTTAATACTATATTTGGAATGCAGTCGAGTCCAGGTGCCTTCTTGTCTCTAAACCTAGAGACAACGTCCTCAATCTCAGCTATTGTAACCGGGGGAAAATTTAATGTCCCAATTGGAGGGTTGTGCTCCCAAGGTGGTGCGTCCTGCTGGGGAAAGAGATGATCTACAATTTCCTCCAGGATTGGCCCCTCACTCGGTTGCAACGGGGTCAGGCATTTAAGTTTCTTGGTGACCAGCTTATATGCGAGACCCCAAGGATTATCATCCACCTCATCACAGATATTAAGAAAACACTGCCGCTTGCTCCTACGAATTGCATCCTTTAGGGCCTTCCTCCTATTCCTGTAATTCTCCTGGTATACGCTATTCTCTAACCTACCTCGAGTTCTTGTATACTGCCTTCTGGCACGTATACACTCCGCCCTCAAGCCGGCAATATCATCATTCCACCAATAAACCGGTGACCCCTTTACGGATCCTTTCCGCCTCACCATAGATGCATCGCACGACCGCGTGATATGGTTTACCAATTGTTCTGCCATATCCTCAGCTGAACCATTTAATTCCATACCTTCCATACAGATGGCAAAAATATCCTTATCAAAGGTATTCACTTTCCATCCCCACAAACCTTGTGTTCGGGGAGTCACATGCCGTATATCATCCTGTATATCCATAATTATGGCACTGTGATCGCTGTGAGTATAAACATCAGATACTCTCCAGTTTACACGGTTTATAATGGTATCGCTGGCAAACGTAATATCAATAATTGAACCACCATTTGCTCCTCTAAATGTTTCCTCATCTCCAGAATTCAAGAGCACAACATTTAGCGCAGAAAGGGCCTCTAATAGCATCCTTCCCCTTGCATTTGTCAAGGGACAGCCCCATTCAACAGCCCACGCGTTGAAATCCCCTGCTATTATAACAGGACTCCTGGCTGCAGCGTCCATCACTATGTTGTCTATAATAACACGAAAGTCATCAATAGAATATATATATATATATATATATATATATATATATATATGTATAAATATATGTATGTATATATACATACATAGATATACATACTATATATGTATATATATATGTATATATACATATATATATATATATATATATATATATATATATATATATATATAAATATATATATATATATATATATATATATATATATATATATATACATATATATATGTATATAGAATATGTATATATATGAATATATATATCTATATATATATATATATATATATATATATATTTATATATATATATATATATGTATATATATATGTATATATATATATATATATATATATAGTATGCATATTGTATATATATATATATATATATATATATATATTATATGTATATATATGTACATATATACATATATATATATGTATATATATATATATATATATATATGTATATATACATATATATATATATATATATATATATATATATATATATATATTTATATATATATATATATATATATATATATATACATATATATATATATATATACATATATATATATATATATATATACATATATATATATATATATATAAATGGCATTGCATACATCATGTACAATTCCTGAGATAGTATTATAGGGAATACGAAAGATGTACTGAAGAGATCTAAAACTCTCCCCTGTCGCCAAGTATCGAAGTGTAACTGCTAGTCGATCGCAGGGAGAAATTGACTCACGAAGTCTTGTTGTTTTCTTTGTTATAAGTGGTGCAACTAATTTCAACTGCAATCAGATTAAAAATACGTACATATGTATGTGTATATATGTACATGTATGGAATAATCCCTCAAACAGAATTTGAGATATTTACCAAATGATCGAAATCAGTTGAGCTCATTCTTAAAAAGTTTTTGTATAAAGCAGGATTTTCTGAACGCAGCTCTTTTCGACGTTGTACCCACTTTCTAACCCATTGTCTCTTTTTTTTGTTAATATATTTGCCTCCTCTTCCAAAACTAATAAGGATGATGCCCCACAGCATAGCACAACAAAATCTTCATAATTTTCCATATTTCAACTATGTACTACAATAAACTTCTTAAAAAAAACAATATTATGTTTTTTGACAGTTTTCAGAAATATTTGTTTTAGACAAATACTGCTTTGAGTGTGACCACACATGAAATATATTTTCTCATGGTTGCAGACTATGCTATTTGATAGTTGTTAGATCAAACAAACTGTTCAAATAAATATGTTTAGTGTGACCACAAAACAAATTCTGTTTTCTTTTCAACAAGTTTAGCACAAATATGTTTCATGCAAATATTTCACCAATGTGAACATACCTTTAGTTATTATTAAACAAATATTAGCACAAAAATATAAAACACTAAGTATAATTGCAACTATCTAGTATTAATACATTGCAAAGGGAAGCTATTTTCATACACATATTTAACAATAAAACATATGTAACCATTGTTACAATCGGGCGTACATGTAAATATATATATATATATATATATATATATATATATATAAATAGATATAGGTATATATACATATATATATATATATATATATATATATATATATATATATATGTATATATATATATATATATAGGTATATATACATACATATATACATATATATATATATATATATGTATATATATATATATATATATATATATATAAATATATGTGCATATATATATACATGTGCACACACACTCATGTACACACACATACATAAATAAATATATATATATATATATATATATATATATATATATATATATATACATGTATATATATATATATGTATATATATATATATATATATATATATATATACATATATATATATATATATATATATATATATATATATGTGTTTGTACGGCAATTAGTTTAGGTAAGCTGCCGCTAAATAATTGTTAGTAACCGCCGATGCTAACTTAACCTCTACTTCGGGTTCTGAGTAATTGTCAAATGAAAAAAATAAAAACAAACTCGCACGCATTAATGAATAAAAATAAAAAAATTATATCCACTTCTTTCAGAACAATTGTACAAAAAATAATAATAAAGATTATAAATAAAAAGTTAATGGTAATTTATATACATATACACATTCGTATATATATATATATATATATATATATATGTGTGTATTTATGTATATATATGTATATATATTTATATATATATATATATATATATATATATATATATATATATATGTATATATATATATATATATATATATATATATATATATATATTTATATATAAATGTATATATATATATATATATATATATATATATATATATATATATATATATGTATATAGATGTATATATATACATATATATGTATATATATATATATATATATATATATATATATATAATGCATATACATACATATAAAAGAATAGAAAAGTTAATGAAAAGCATTAAAAGTTAAATGAAAAATATTAAAAGTTGAATGAAAAGTATTAATAGTTGAATTCACTTTTTTAAAAGTATTTCCATAAACTGTTGCGCGTTTTCATCTTCTCCGTTGTTATCACGATAATAAATTAAGTGAAAATTTTTTTTTCATATGAAAACTTTTTGACAGTTGTTTACACAGTTGCATTGAACCAGAATCACCATTGTTGTGCAAATATGAAAAAATTTCGTTTCATTCCGCCTGTTTTTTACATTATGAAAACACATTATTCTCCTTCCGTTTTTTCATAGTACGCGAATCAGAATTACTATGAAAAGCTGAAAAAACTTTTCATTTCACGTTTTCACAGAACCAGAATCGACCCCCTGGTTTATTTTCTTGCTTTCATATTATGCGTAATAGGACAAGAGATACTTGAACACATGTGATATAAAGAAGTAGATATAACATCTACATCAATAGAATCTCAATCAATCCTGTAGCATCTGCCATACAAAATTGTATAGAGATGGCTGTTGTTTTATTCCATTATGTTCTTTGTGTTTTTATTCGTAGCTACAAATACACAGCTTTTAATAAGGACAAAAGCAGGCTTCCGAGCTGAAAAATTTACAGTCTTATGCAAAAAAATTCTTAATTGATGCTTGAAGTTCACGTCAGTTAATGGCTACTTTAATGCTAACATACCTATGTTAAAAAAATATATTCGAAAACAGTACGTCAAATATTGCGTACTTCAAATAATTTTACATGTTCATGCTGGCAACGTCATCATTCTCTCTTGTCTCATTATAGTTAGCGATGCAAAATAGGGAGTATTAATATATCCTGATAGTCGGATGTTTTACATATGTTTTGTTATATTTTTAATATAAAATAAAATTTTTAATTCTTTATATGCAAAATAATATATATACTACATAAAAAACATAAACTAAACATATTTATAATAATGCAAAATAATAAATACGCCATTTTTTATTAAGGGTTTAAACCGATTACTTAAAAAACAACCATTCTTTGCTTGTGTGATTGTATGTACATCACTATAAATTTTATTATTATTACATTATTTTGCAAAGAAATTTTGGTGTATAGGAACATAAATTTTGTCAAGTTAATAAAAAATGGATAAGTCAGACGATTTGAAAAAAAAAATATCCGAAAACTGGAGCGAATAGGACAGAGTAAGTATATTTTTGTTATTATGGTTAACTATTTGTTAAAAATGTGTGTTAATACTTTGATGTATACTGTCATAGATGCGGCTTAAGGAACTCATAAGAAAATAGGTAAGAGTTATTGAAAACAAAAATACAACATACCAACCATTGAAAGAAAAACGCATAGGTGGAAGTAGCAGGAAGGTATGTACATCACACATACATATATGTACATATAAACAACTCCATGATAATTTATTTTTTTAAAAATTTCTTAAATTTTTTTAGCTTCAACAGCTTATGTGTCGGGGGTCAACGCACAATACCACAACTAAAAAATTAGTGGATGGCTACCAAAATTGCAGCAAAAAAGCAAGTATCGGAGCGACGCAAGGAAATTATGACAACTGGTGGTGGGTCACTAGATACACAAGAATGTGTAACCGATGACATAACAGTATGGCTGCCGAATGAGTTCTGTGTAGATTCCAACGAATTTGATTCGGATACTGTGTTGAAAGATGTAAGTATAGATACAAACAAATTATATTTGTAAAAATTATATATAAATGAAATTTATTGTTTGGTGGTTAAGCAATGTCTATATGCATTTCATTAGTGCTTTACCAAATCATCAGTAGATTTTAACCACAGTTTTGAAAAGTTAAACACCTCTTATCGTATGCACATACTTCTGAAAACCATCTGAGAATTCACAATTAATTAGTAAACTACAAATTATTTTCAGAAATCACAACAGAATAAGCATAGTAGGCCTTGAAACTCATACAAACTTAAACCAACAAACAAATTATATTCGATATGAATCTATTTTATTGTTCTACGCCTTTATACAATCTGAAATCACAAGACATATAGACATTGCTTAACCACCAACAAATAAATTTCATTTATATATAATAGTATAGTGACAACAATGTGTCAAATGAAAATTTCATAACAATTAGTAAAAATTATTAAGTAAACTATTCTTTTATATTGAAGATCGTCGAAGATAGTGGGACAACTTTAGAAAATAAAGATAAAAGTTTGGAAGAAACGGAGACAGCAGAACTTCAAGAAAATGCACCCATTTCCTCACCTCTCATAGAGAAGGTTTGTATATGCATTGAATATTGCAATTTATTATTGATTCATATGTAATATTATGTTTATCATTAGAAAATCCATAAGAAAACATCTAATGAGTGTAATATAAAGGATATGGTTGATTTTGCAGAGAACAGCTGCATAAAAATCAATTAGAGGTTGAAAGTATGAGACTGGAGGTCGAGAAAGCTAAATTGGAGGTGGAAAAGGCAAGATTGGAAGTGAAGAAGGCAAAATTAAGAAACTTAAATTTAGAGCACGACCTAATTAAAGACAGAAATTTTTTATATAGCACATATTCTGTTGGTACGTATGATTTCATTTAACAAAACGAAAAAATAAACAAAATGACAAAGGAAAGGAAAAAAAGTAATTGCTTACATACAAACTTTATTTAAAACTTTTTAGTTCATGAAATTTAATTTTTGTTTTGGTAATCTAGTACAGAACCTAAGTAAATTAAAATAAACATTGCAATATTTGAATTATTTATGTTTTATTAATTTCCATTGTAATTCTTTAGTAATATAGGAATTAAAATAGATGTATATATATATATATATATATATATATGTATATATATATATATATATATATATTAAAATTAATAAATATTTTTAAATAAAAATGTACATGAATAAATATATTATTTTTACTTCTTTTAATTTAATTTGTTTTAGAAATGTTTGCCAATAAATGCTCTAAGTATAGCATTTTCTCTTCTTCCTAAATATTCTTCCTCGCTTTCAATTGATTCTACTTGAATTGTCTCATTTGCTTCAAAATCATCTAAAAATTACTTTTGATTTAGAATAATTAAACTAAAAAAATATGTAAGTACATGTTAAAATAAAGCTTACCTGAAAAATCATCGTTTGCTTCTATTGCAACATTGTGGAGAACAGCTAAGGCTACAACTAATATATTAGCATTTGAAAAGCTTACAGTCATACCATCGAGCAAGCACCGAAATCTCTGCTTCCAAACACCAAAACATCGCTCAACTGTATTTCGGGTTGCAATATGCGCTTATTTATAGCCAGAATCACCAAGCAAATGCCATCGAAATTATCCGTTTTCAAACCGTACTTTTATTGCCGATTCATTAAATTTCCGGCAGTCGTGTGTGCTGCCTCTCCCTCTTGCAACAATGTCCAATATTTTCAGACGCGATTCGCAAACGACCTTTAAGAAAATTTTATTAAAGATAGGTAAATATAATTTACACCTTCCATTACCTGAACATTGAGCGAATAGAATCCTTTGGGTTAATGTAATATTGCGCGGCATCACCACCAGTTTTCTTAATTTTTATATGGCAGCCGTCAACTGGAACTACAGATCCCGGAAAATTGCGAACACCTTTGAAACCTTTTGCTAATTCCGCTTCTTCTTCAACAGAAGAGGGCATTTTTATAAATTCTCTAGCATGTTTCGCTAAAGCGCGAGACACTTTAGCACAAATTCTACTGACTGTGCTTTGTGTTAGGCCATGAAGGTCACCAGCATCGTCTTGACATTAAAAGTAAGCAAATTTTTATTCAGTTTTCTATCGGGGAATATTATACTTACTTCCCTTCGTCCCCAGCAACGTAAAGCTACCAAAACTTGTAGTTCTGGTGATGTTCCACATCCCTGCTGTCTACTTCAATGTCTTCTTTTATCAATGTTACAATATTGTTTACTGTTTCCTTGCTAAAACGATACTTCCCTTTGAATTGGTCATCGGGAAGAGAGAAGCCATCAATCCTTGTTTTATAAGTTCGTGCCCGATAGTAGCCCGCTATTTGGCTTATACGTTCTAAATGAAAAATTACACATTGAACCAAAATTTTCACATCGAAAGAAATAATTTTACCGATTCTTTTTATTAAATTTAATATATCCATTTTTAATATAAAAATACACAAAACTGATATGCTCTCATTAAAAGTTTTCAGAAAACATTTGTGAAAAAATATATAACACAGCTTTAAAGTACATGAGTAGCTACTTTAAATTATTTGATGTTAACATCGGTTTACAACACGTGTGTTAAGCTAACAATCTTTTTTGCATGATACTTTAAGGAATTTTGCTTAAACTTTATCTTATATGTGAAAGTAATTGAAATTATGTTTTTTAATTAAAACTTGTTTTCTGTTTAACAAAACCTGTTTTCTGTTTATCAAAAACTGAAAACAGTAATTTACAAAATACTACCCATTGTTTGATACCTCATATTATTGTGAAGCCGCATTTTCAAACATGAAAATAATTTTAAGCACAGTACGCAATCGACTATCCGATAGATATGTGGCCGATCTACTAAGAACAAAAGAGCACCCAGTCCATATAGATCTGTATGAGCAAATAAATTTTTGTTTAAATAAACAATTATTATAAAAGAGTTTACAAAATAAATAAAAGTTTCATCAGCCCGAAGCTAACATATATAAAAATCTTGTGTTATACACAATAAATACAATTATATATTCAAACTGTTATGAAATTTTTATTTGACATATTGTTGTCACAATACTATTTTAAATTAAAATTATTTGTTGGTGGTCAAGCAATGTATATATGCATTTCATTGTCGTTAAAGTCTACTGATAATTTGGTAAAGCAAAAATGAAATGCATATAGACATTCTTGACCACCAACAAATAAATTTCATTTATTTTATATTCAAAATAATTGAGTAATAGCAAAAATCCCTTTAACTCAATATATAGATAAAATTGAAAAGTACTTGTTATCCATCCCTTCTTAATGTTAAAGAGAAGCCAAAACCTAAAGAAAGAGAGAGTAACAATATTGTCTTATATGTACGAATTAGTTTGTTGCGTAACCACAACTTTATTGTATTCTTGCTTTTGTATTATGCGTAATATGACAAATTATGCTTTATGAGAGTGATATAAGAGATGGATAGAACAGTGATATCAATAGAGTCTCAACCAATCCTGTTGCATCTGCCATACTGAATGGTATAGAAATGGCTGATGCTTTTACTCCATTATGTTTTTTGCATTTTTATTCGTAGCAACTAATACAGAGCTTTTAATAAGAATAAAAGTAAGCTTCCGATCAGAAAAATTTAAAATTTTATATGTAAAGGAAATTGAATAACAAAAATTTTTTTTTTGGTAGTTAATTTTATTTTCTTGTTATTAAACCAACGGAAGAGAAAAATCTACAAATTGTATTCAATGTTTGGTACCCTACATTATTTTGAAGCCGCATTTTCTACCATGAAAATAATTCTAAGCACAGTACGCAATCTATTATCCGATAGATATGTGGCCGATCTACTAAGAACACAAGAGCAGAGAGGTCATATAGATCTGGATGAGCTAATAAATATTTATTTTATATAAACATCTACTATAAAAGAGTTTAAAAAATAAAATTTACATCAGTCCGAAGCTAATATACATATGTACATATATAAAAATCTTGTGTTTTATACAATAAATACAATTATAAATGCAAAACATATGAGAAGTAGTAACCCCTTCAACTCAATTTATAAATAAAATTAAAAAATACTAGTTATCCATCGCTTTTTAATGTTAAAGAGAAGCCAAAACCTATAGAAAGAGAGAATAACAAAAAAAGCTTTTTTTTAATGCACGAATTTGTTTGTATATTAACCATAATTTGTTTCTTTTCTTGCTTTCAAATTATGTGTTAAAGGACAAGAGATGCTTGTTTACATGTGATAGAAAGAGGTAGATATTAATAGAGTCTCAAACAATCCTGTTGCATATGGTATAAAACTGGTATAGAAATGGCTGTTGTTTTTACCCCATTATGTTTTTTGTCTCTTTAATCCTAGCTACAAATACACAGCTTTTATAAGTAAAAACGTTATATTCGACCGGGTCGAGTTTTTTTTCGACCGGGTCGAATCTTAAATACCCTCCAAATATTTAGTAAGTGAATTTAACATATTTAACTTGGTGGGACAGAGTTCCTTTATATGATATCGAACGTCAACGCCCATTAAAGGGAGCAGGTTCAAAAATACACAATATCATGTTTTCTAAAGACGGACGTATAGGCATTGCTAGACCGTATTATACTTCATCACTAATACTTTATAGGGTCCAATTCCCTTTGGAGGGTATAACAACTGTATTTTGGCGAGGTCGCCCTGTTAAGGGCTGTGGGTTAAACGTTTTACCTTTGTCATAAAACTCTAAAAATTTATCCTTGGGATAATTATATACAAAATAAAATTTTTTTATTATCTTTTATATGGTCATTTACCGGGCAAAGGGGGAGGAGGGAGTAGGGAAGAAATCGGTAGTCATAAAACTCTAAAAATAAATGCTTGGGATAATTGTATACAAAATTAAGTTTTTTTGTTTTGTTTTGGAAGGGTCTTTTAGGGGGCAAAGGGAGAGGGGTGGGTAGGGCAGAAATCGGCAGACATAAATATCTAAAAATAATTGCTAGGGATAATTGTATACAAAAATATATATTTTTTGTAGGGTCATTTAGGGGGTGAAGAGAGAGGAGGGGGTAGCGCAAGGAATGTAGGCGTAAGTAAAACAATTTGTTAAATTTTTACATTATTTTTGCATATAATAACGCCCACTAAAGAGGGTGGGGTCCAAAAATTATTTTTATATATTTTATGGCCCCAACTTTAACGCGTTGGGCCGCATCTTACATAAATATATATATCATATGCTTAACAAAATAACCAAAAAACTTTAAAACTTATGTTGTTTTTTTAGGGTTGGTTTAGTTCTTCTTAGGGTTGTAACATAAATGATTTATTTGTTCTTTTATGATTTTCACAATGTTCCTGTTATTAAAATATGTTACTTTGAATTGAGTTTAATTTTATGTAATACTTTGTTTGAGTAGTTTTAAAATAATTTGATATAGTTACCGGATAAATTAAAAAGAAAAACTCATTACAAAAATTGTATAAAAGACAATACAAAAATGATTAGATTGTCATTCTTCAATTTTGAATTAATTTAATAAATATTTGTTTAATAAAATATTTTCCAAGCTTTAAAATAATTATATAAACAAAAATAAATAAAATATATAATTGAGGTCAACTAGGACATTGCAGTCTGGTTTAGACCCAATAATTAAGTCTCATTCTCTACATTGGCGCCCAACGTAATTAAGAAATTTCCAAGGTTAGTTGAAGCCACATCAACTTAGCCCGATTGCTAACTATAAAGAACAGACCGGTGGTTTGGTTACCATCTTCAAAATAAATCAAAATTTATAGGTAAGGTATTAGCATTTATTTGTTATTTGTGTGGTTCTTTGTGGTAATAAAAATAAAAAAGTATCAACCAAATTATATTAAAAAAAAAATAAAATAAAATAAAAATATCTATATTATAAATAAAATGATTAGAAGTCCAAAGAATACTGGTATATGTACACGTAGTATGACACAAAATTCATTGTCTCAAAATGAAGTTATAGTAAACGCACTATTGCCTGAAGAATTACAAGTTAATGAAGAAAATTTACTTCATGGTGCACACAGCCAGAAAATACAAATAATGCAGTTAATATAATCCTTACACAAGATCAATTTAGGGAACTGTTGGAAGGTATAAATAGAAATTCTGAAAAAAAAATTCTTTCGCAAATTGCAGTGCTCGTTTCAATGGTGGAAAGAATACTTCAAAAGTTGAGGACTTCATCGCTACAATTTTAGTATACAAAGATGCAGAAAATGTTTCGAATTCTATAGCATTAATAAGTTTGCCGTTGTTATTGGAAGGTTATACCTCTTCTTGGTGGCAAGGAGTTAAAAATGAAGCAACAAATTTTGAAAGAGCAATAGAGTTATTGAAAAATGCGTTTTCTCCACCAAAACCAGATTGGAGAATATTTTCCGAAATTTATCAGGAGAAACAAAAAATGTTTGAATCAGAATCCACAGAAAATTTGTCAGAATCCACAATGCTGAACATGATCTTTTCTCAATTACTTATAACAATAAGGGAAAAATTCCAAGAGAATCTCTACAGAATTTTCAAGATCTGTTAAGAAAAGCAAGAGAAATAGAAATTTTAATGAAAGAATGTCAGGAACTAAATGTGAAGTCTCAACCTCAAACGGAAAAATTATCAGTGTATTTTGAACTGTTATGGCTGTGGATTAGCTGGTTATTACAGGTCAAATTGTCCTAATTGTAATAATAAAAATGTAATAAATAGCCCACATAAACTAGATTTTAATGCGGTTCACACAACATTTGTTGGTCGAAACGTACCAAGAGTAAATATTAATATAAATGGATTAGATGGAGAAGCTTATTTTGATACCGCTGCTAGAACAAGTGTTGCTGGATATACACTTTTTCAAAAATTAAAAGAAAATGGCGCTTCTTTTCAAAAGGTTGCAGCTGAAATTATACTAGCTGATGGTATTCCAAGAGAAGAAAACGTTTATTCTACTATTGCGAAACTAATTATAGGCAAACGATTTAGACGTATTCGTTTTATTTGTCTACCAAAAGCTAGAGGAAATCGTACGCTTATTGGAATTGATTTTTTAGAGCAGGTTGGAATTGTTCTGAATTTGGCTCAACGAAATTGGTACTTTAAAGATGACCCAAAAACAATTTTTGACTTTAAGATGAATTCACAAAAATTGGATGAAGACATAACAACGAAACAAATCAACATTAAAGATAATACAACTCATTTTTTAAACTGGTTTGAATATATGAACTCAATTGTTTTTGAAAGCCACAGTTCACCGGAAGATGTAAATACCTGCTCATCTTATCAATATTCACCAGCTGAAATCGACAACATCTTTGAAGATAGTATTCCAGAAGGAACAAATACTGATGTGTATGATTGGGATTTGTTTCCTCCACTTAAAAGAATTAAATCAGACAAGATGTTGAGGCCGAAATTTGAAATAAATATTTTTTATTGTAAACTAAGAGATTCAGAGGGATGTAATTTGTCAAGTAATGAACAAAAAGTTTTATCTGATTTACTTCAGAAATTTCAAAACGTTTTTGAGCCTAATTTAGAGCCAATTCCACATGTGCAACATTATATAGATACTGGGTCACATTCACCAATTGCGTGCGCGCCATATCGAATATCTCCTAAAATTAAAGAAAAATTGAAAATTGAAATTGATGCAATGTTGGAGAAAAATATAATTAAAGAGGAGGAATCTCCCTGGGCATTTCCTGTGGTACTTATTCCAAAGAAAGATGGAAAGATAAGAGTTTGCGTAGATTATCGTCGATTAAATACTATTACAATAAGTGATAAATATCCACTGCCAAGAACGGATGATTTATTACATGCTGCTAGAGTAACTTCATTTATGTCAACAATTGATTTAAAATCTGGTTATTGGCAGATAAAAGTAGCTGATAAAGATAGAAAGAAAACAGCATTTACTACACCTTTCGGAATTTTCGTTTGCAACAGAATGCCGTTCAGTGTCAAAAGCGCGCCCTCAACGTTTCAAAGATTTGTAGACAAATTTAAAAGTGGTCTTCCACAAATAACTTTACTTGCCTATCTTGATGATATAATTATTTGCTCCAACAGTTTTAATGGGCACATGACTGATCTTCAAGAAACATTTCAAAGAATTCAGAAGTTTAAAATTCAGTTAAACAGAGACAAATGCCATTTTTGTAGACCAGAAGTTAAATATCTCGGTCATTTATTAACTACAAATGGAATTAAGCCAGATCCTGAAAAAACGGTAGCAATTCTTCAAAGGCCATATCCTAAAAATTTAAAACAACTTATATCATTTTTGCAGACTTGTTCATGGTATCGCCGTTTTATTCCAAATTTTGCTCAAATTTCTAAACCTTTATCTTCATTAACAAAGAAAAATGTAAAATGGAGGTGGAGTATTGAAGAAAATATTGCATTTGAAAAATTAAAAAGTCTTTTGGCACCTTCACCCATATTACGCCAAATAGATGAAACAAAATCATTTATAATAAAAACAGATGCCAGTGGATATGCACTTGGGGCTGTTTTACTCCAGGGGGAGAAAGAAGATGAACACCCGATTGAATATGCTAGTAGACTTTTACTTCCTGCAGAAAGGAATTATGCAACGACGGAGCGAGAAGCACTAGCAGTCGTTTGGGCAATTAAAAAATTCCGTGGTTATATAGAAGGGTCAGAGATATTTGTGGTAACAGATCATCAACCTCTAAAATGGTTTTTTAGTCTTAAAACACCAACTGGTCGTTTAGCTCGATGGGCTTTGCAACTGCAATCATACAATTTACATTTTGAATATATTCCAGGAAAAAAAAACGTTGTGGCGGATACATTGTCCAGACCACCTTGTATAAAGCATACAGATGTTTCTTGTGAGTGTTGTCATATTTCGATAGATTTCCCACGTGAAGCTTCTGCAGAAATAAGAAAAGCTCAATTTGAAGATGAATATATAAAAACAATCATAAACGCCTTTGAAACAAGTAGTGAGAGTGTTACCAATTACACAGATAATGGTTATTTATTGATTGATGGAATTTTATATCGGTATTGCTCTGATCAAGACACGGAAAATGGTCAACTAGTGGTTCCAAAGTCAATGCGTGCAACAATTTTGAAAAGATTTCACGATGATCCAATGGCTGGTCACTATGGTATAGAGAAAACAACGAATCGCATTACTCCTCACTATTACTGGCCTGGTATGAGAATTGAAATATCGAAATATGTGAAAAACTGTGAAAAATGCCAAAAATATAAAATAACAAATTTGAAACCAGCTGGGTTATATCGTACAGTATCGAGTAATCAACGATTTGAGATAATATCTATAGATCTTGTTGGACCACTGCCGCGTACGAAAGAAAATCATCAGTGGATACTAATTATTGAAGATGTTTGTAGTAGATGGGTAGAACTATTTCCTATGAGGCAAGCAACAGCAGAAAACTGTTCTGTTATAATACTAAACGAAATTATATTGCGTTATGGCGTACCAAGGCGAATCCAGACGGATAATGGATGTCAGTTCATATCGGATGTAATGCAAAAACTTACATACTGTTTGGGTATTACACATACATTTACTCCTGTATATCATCCTCAAGCAAACCCAGTAGAAAGAAAAAATCGTGATTTAAAAACGCAATTAGGGATATACGTAGGCACGGATCATAAGTCATGGAATATAAAATTGCCTATGATTCGCTTTGCAATGAATACATCTAAATGCGGAAGTACAGGACAGTCAGCAGCATATTTAACATTTGGACGAGAATTAAGGAGTCCATTAGAGGCACATCATGACTTAAAATCAATTATTGTTTCTGAAAATTTTATACCACAAATTACACCACATTTAATGAATCTTGCTAATACTTTACAGAATGCTCAAGAAGAAGAGAAAAAACAACAAGAACGAAATAGAAGTTATGTAAATAAAAAACGAAGGTGTCCAAATGATTTTAAAGTTGGAGACAAAGTTCTTGTGGCTACTCATGTTTTGAGTAAACGTGATAAGAATGTAACATCAAAATTTGTACCTCGTCGGGACGGACCTTACATTATAATTAATAAAAATGGTTCCTGCTTTACTATAGCTAGAGAAGATAATCGTGAAGTACCGCTTGGAGTTTATCATGTATCTGATATAACATTATATAATGGGCCAACCTTATTTCCAATATATCCCATTAAAAAAAGAGGTCGACCAAAGGCAAATTCTGCAATTTTACCAACAGGAATTGAACAAACCAAACAATTAGTTATACATCAAAATGAATCTGAATTCTCAAACGACAACAACAATAAACGAGTTCTCAGACCAAGGCTTTAGGAGTGCAGTTCAGCGACATCATCGGGACGATTTCAGGCGCTGAGGGGGAGTCTGTAACATAAATGATTTATTTGTTCTTTTATGATTTTCACAATGTTCCTGTTATTAAAATATGTTACTTTGAATTGAGTTTAATTTTATGTAATACTTTGTTTGAGTAGTTTTAAAATAATTTGATATAGTTACCGGATAAATTAAAAAGAAAAACTCATTACAAAAATTGTATAAAAGACAATACAAAAATGATTAGATTGTCATTCTTCAATTTTGAATTAATTTAATAAATATTTGTTTAATAAAATATTTTCCAAGCTTTAAAATAATTATATAAACAAAAATAAATAAAATATATAATTGAGGTCAACTAGGACATTGCAGTCTGGTTTAGACCCAATAATTAAGTCTCATTCTCTACAGGGTAACTTTTTTCCCCCTTGCCCGATATAACCCATCTTCGAACTTAGCCTGTGCAATCCATCAAGATATATATGTACCAAATTTCAGGAGTCTACCTCTTTTCGTTCGGGGTGAATCGTGATTTCCACAGAAGGACCGACGGACTGACATGCTCAGATCGTCTTAGAATTCATTACTGATCAAGAATATATATACTTTATGGGGTCTGAGATAAATATTTCTATGCGTTACAAACGGAATGACAAAGTGAATATACCCTCCAAATTCTCTTTTGGAGGGTATAATAAAAGCAGGCCACCGAGCTGACAAATTTTCACTATATGTTATATGTGAAGGTAATAAATAACTTGTTAATTTTATCAAAGGGCTTAAGTTCGAATCTGCAAGTTCATTTATTAATAAATGAATTTGTTCAAATTCTATTTTATTAATTTATATTACGATTGGAATATTAAGAATATTTTTCAATAATCATCAAACCAGCAGAACGGATCAGAACTGATTTCGAGGCCGCTACGCCATCTCATCAGCGTTCTTTGTTCAATTTTTCCACTTTTGCAAGTGGTGCTAGTTAGTAGGAATATCAACTATTTAACCAATATTTTAACGAAAATTGAATATGAGAAGTAATCACATTCATATTTTTTTTTAAGTTATTACATTTTTGGTTAGTACGAAATTCCCCAACCCTGACGATTAATATTCCCAATATTCCATGTATCTCTGAAAAAGCGAAAGAGGAAAATTGAACAAAGAACGCTGATGAGATGGCGTAGCGGCCTCGAAATCAGTACTGATCCGTTCTGCTGGTTTGATGATTATTGAAAAATATTCTTAATATTCCAATCGTAATATAAATTAATAAAATAGAATTTGAACAAATTCATTTATTAATAAATGAACTTGCAGATTCGAACTTAAGCCCTTTGATAAAATTAACAATTTACATAAGAAAGTTCGACTAATAAAAAATCATACGGTATCTAATAAATAACAAAATTTGGTTTTATATCAAATTGAATTAAGATTCATGGGCTAATTGTTCGAAATTTTGTTTTTAAATCTCAGAAAGACATGATAAACATTCCAAGGCACAAAGGAAAGTCAACATCAGTTGTATTCAACTTACACAACAGAGCAGAACAGCTGTTTTCGAAAGCCGCAACACCTTCATCATTAGTGCTAATGTGTATTGTGTTTATCACCACTTATTAGGTGGCTTAGTTGAATGTGATAATAGTTCTTATATACACAATATTTAATGTGAAAAAGCATCCGAGAATTGTACCAACTAATGTTAACATGTTATTGTTTTAATACCTGTGTTACCGTTTGATTATCTTTCTTCATGTCCCATATTTCTGAATTTTTTTATTCCATCATATCTAAGTCAAACTTTTTCGGTTTGAATTTTATACTTAAGTACATGTGAACGGTTTCCAATTTTATTATTGGTAGCTCAAGCCATAGCTTAAATTTGTATGTAGTAAGTATTTTCATGAACATTTATATAGCTATATTAAATTGAATTAAGATTCATAGGCTAAGTGTTCGAAATTTATTTTTAAATCTCAGAAAGACATGATAAATATTCCAAGGCACAGACAAAAGTCAACATCAGTTTTATTCAACTTACACAGCAGAGCAGAACAGCTGTTTTCGAAAGCCGCAACACCTTCATCATCAGTGCTCATGTGTATTGTGTTTATCACCACTTATTAGGTGGCTTAGTTGAATGTGATAACAATTCCTATTTACACAAATTTTATTGTGAAAAAGAATCCGTGAACTGTATCAACCAGATGTTAACATGTTATTGTTTTAACAAAAGAGAACCGAGAACCGAGGCTATATATGGAGATCAAATAAGTATTTATTTTAAATTAACATTGATTATAAACGAGTTTACAAAATAAATGAAATTTTCATCACTCTGAAGCTAATATATTAATATTTTGTGCAATATACAATATATACAATTATTAATGCAAAACATAAGTGCGCAACTGGTTTGTTTCTTTCTTTCATATTTCGCGTTATAGGACAAGAGGTGCTTTTTACATGTGGTAGAAAGGGATAGATATAACAACTACTTCAATGGAGTCTCACCAATTCTGTTGTATCTACCATACTGAATAGTGTAGAAGCAGCTGTTGTTTTTACTCCATTATGTTTTTTGGGTTTTTATTCGTAGCTACTAATACCCAACTTTTAATAAGAGCAAAAGCAGCCTTCCGAGCTGAAAAATTTAAACTTTATCTTATATGTGAAAGTAATTGAATAGCAGGATTATGTTTTTTTATTAGTAATTAAACCTGTTTTCAGTTTTTTGATAAACAGAAAACAGGTTTAATTACTAAAAATCTACAAAAATATACCCAATGTTTGATACCTCCTATTATTGTGAAGCCGCATTTTCTACCTTGAAAATAATTCTAAGCAAAGTAGATACGCAATTGATTATCCGGTAGATATGTGGCCGATCTACTAAGAACAAAAGAGCACCGAGTCCATATAGATCTGGATGAGCTAGTAAGTTTTTATTTTAAATAAACCTTTATTATAAAAGATTATTTATTATAAAAGGAATTAAAATTTTCCATCTTTTTTATAATAATATTAGTTTGTTGTGTTTTCTGCAATTTTAAGTCCTATGGACTTGCTTGTGTAATTATCAATTCATTTTTGGGAGTTTATATATAAGATAAAAGGTTTTTTTTTCATTTTTAATTAGGTTAAAGTCTACTGATGATTTGGTGTAAGACCCAATGAAATGCAGGCAAATAGACAAACTTGACCACATAACAAACAAAAGACACTTATATAATTGAGACAATCAATATGTAGAATAAACGGGTTTAAATACAATATATACAAATATGAATGCACAACATACGAGTAGTTGGAACATAGATAAAATTGAAAAGTACTTCTTATCAATCCCTGATTAATGTTAATACGATGTCAAACCCTAAAGCAAGGGGAGTAAAAATATTTTTTTATGTACGAATTTGTTTGTTGGGTAAGCACAACTTGTTGGTTTTCTTGCTTTCATATTAAGCATTTTAGCACAAGAGATGATTGAACACATGTGATAGTAAGTGATATATATTACAACTACATTAATGGAGTCTCATCCAATCCTATAGAATCTGTCGTACTGAATGGTATAGAAATGGCTGTTGTTTTTACTCCATTATATATTTCGTCTTTTTATTCGTAGCTAAAATTACACAGCTTTTAATAAGAATGAAAGCATGCCTCGGAGCTTAAATATTTTATCTTGATCTTATATATAAAAGTAAATGAATAAAAAATTTTGTTTCTTTTTCTTTTTATTAAAAAAACTGAAGACTTAAATCTGCAAATTGTATTGAATTTTTGGTAACCCATATAATTGTGAAGGCGTGTTTTCTACCATGAAAATAATTCTAAGCACAGTACGCAATCGATTAGCTGATAGACATGTTGTCGACCTACTGAGATCAAAAGAGTACTAAGGCTATATAGATCAGGCTAAGCTAATAAATGTTTATTTTAAATGAACATGTATTATAAACAAGTTTACCAAATAAATAAAATTTTCATCAGCCCGAAGCTAATATATAAAAATCTTGTGTTATATACAATAATAACAATTATATATTCAAACTGTTATGAAATTTTTATTTGACATATTGTTGTCACAATACTTTTTTAAATGAATGCATATCATTGTGGTCAAAGTCTGCTTATGATTTGGTAAAGCAAAAATGAAATGCATATAGACTTTCCTGACCACCAACAAATAAATTTCATTTATTATATATTCAAGACATATGAATGAGTAGTAGCAAAATCACTTCAACTCAATATATAAATAAAATTGAAAAGTACTTGGTATACATCCGTGCTTTATGTTAAAGAGAAGCCAAAACCTAGAGACAGGGAGAGTAACAATATTTTTTTTATGTACGAATTTGTTGGGTAACCACAACTTGTTTGTTTTCTTGCTTTCATATTATGCGAAAAGTGACAAAAGATTTTTTATGAGATGTGATATAAAGAGATAGATATAATAACTACATCAATGGAGTCTCAACCAATCCTGTTGCATCAGCCATACAGAATGGAATAAAAATGGCTGTTATTTTTACTCCGTTGTCTTTTGTATTTTTATTCGTAGCTACTAATACACAGCTTTTAATAGAAATAAAAGCAGGCTTCCAAGCAGAAATATTTACTGTTGTATTCACAAAATTTAATGTGTACTTCAAGTGTGCTTTTAAGTGAAAATTTCATACAAAATTTATTTTAAAGTATTGATCAAGTCTACTTTATTTTTTGTGAATACTGCTGATAAACTTTTTCTTATATGTTGGAGTAATTGAATAACAAAATTTTATTTTTTGTGGTAATTAAACTTATTTTCTGTTTATTAAAACAACTGAAAACAGAACTCTACAAATTGTACTAAATGTTTGGTACTCCAAATTATTGTGAAGCCATGAAAATAATTTTATGGAAAGTACGCAATCGTTTATCTAATAGACATGTGGTCAACGTACTAAGATCAAAAGAGTACACCCAGAGAAAAAATGATACCATACGTGCTCAAATTGACTACAATCAGTGTCGAAAGTGTATCAACAAGGCTTGTGGTCAAGTTGAGCACGGCGTTCAAATCGACAACGAAATGTTGAAAGCGTAGACGTTGTCAAACCGAGCACAAACTGGTTCAAATTGACAACGTATTGGTGTCAAATTGAGACCATTCCGTTGTCAAATTGACACCATGTCGGTGTTGAAGTGACACCGTGACGGTGTCAAATTTGCAACGGTATGGTGCCAATTTGACACCATTCGTTGTGGATTATAAAATTTCCGTTCCTTTTCCAATCTATTCCCATTAAAATAAAAATTCAAGTTATTGCTTAAAATTTTCAACAGTATACGTACATAATATATAGCATTTAAATTAACGTAAAACGAACATTTAAATTGACTTTATTCTAAAATAAATTTTTTCATTATTCATTGGATATAAATGAAATGGGAGGGTTATAAAATCTAAATTTTGTATTAAAAAAGATTTATCCTGGTTAAGTGTACCAACTTCAAAGGATTGCAAATGATTGTCAAATTCTTTAATGTAAAAGTATGTTTTATATCGGGTCCCTTTATATATAATATTATTAAAGTTTGCAATTTTGAATATCTAGTGCTGGCTTACTTATTTTGTAAAATAACTCTTCTTCTAATAAGTTTCCAGTACTATAAGAAGTAATAATAAAATTAGGTTCTAAATGATTTTCGTGTTTCAACAAAAAATTTGAAAATTTTAATCGAGATTTTAAAGACAACGAATGACATGGATTTCCTCTTGATGTAGTATTACTGAAATAAATTTTTGCCTCTTTATGCTTAGCCTCAAAAATCATACACCACAGATATTTAAAAGGGCCACATTTTCGAATAGCTGTTAGGTAATGGACAAGAAAATAATGATTTGGTTTTAGAGGACCGTATAATTTTAAATAAAGTATAAGATGATTTTTAATCAATTTCTCCAATTTTATTAAATCGTCTTCTATAAAACTTGATTTTAAGAGTAAACCAATTATTTCCAATAATCATTTGAAAACTTCCCAATGGTTGTTACCGTGAGGAATTAAATCGCCGATCATTAAAGGCAAAAAATTAATAAAGCAAATAGTTTCGCTAGCGGTCATCTTTAAACAATTAGCTTTTAATCTCTATAAATCTAGTGGTATAGAATTGTTTCTAACTTCAATTTCTCCATACTGAAATAGAGTTTTTCTGCTGTTAATACAGCTTAAAGTTCAAACTTTTTCATCAATCAACCCAAGTAAAACATTACATACATCGTAAATACAAACGCCTTCGTATATATCATCCATAACGTCGAAGCAAAAATTTTCTGTGGCATGAAAATTTGGAATATATTCGAAAATGCACCGGTTTTTAATACCAGTTTCTTGAAAATTATTTTCTATGACAATAAGATTGTAAATTTCTTTGTTTCTTAAAGAATCCATATATTGAACTGCATCCGATTGCATTTGGAGCTTTGTTCTTGTACAGAGACGGCAAAATCTTTTAGAATTAAATGATTGAACAAAATAATCACACCCAAAATAAAATGTACTTTGTGAACTTTTTGATAGATTATAATTTCAACACCTTCTTCAACTACTACTCTTGTACTAAGTGATAACAAGTTTTTTCATTTCCGTGAATCTGTAGAAGATATAAATGCAACCCTAAATATGAACTCTAATTTTGATCATAAGTGTTGTGGCATTGAAGGAAAAGTAATGTAACAACCACATATAGAGAGAGGATTGTTTATTTGAAAATCATCAAAATAAGGAACGTAGGGAATAATTAAATCAAACTCGTATTTCAATAATTTTGTTTTGTACAGATCTCCGTTTGTGAAATTTTGAAGAATATTTAATTGAGAAATTTTTTAGCATTTTGTAGAGTTAATTCTAAGAGATTGGGAATTTTAAAAATTGATTTTGGGCTCCAAAATAGGATTCCTACTAATAAGAATCTCTGAAATTTGATTGCTGATTGTAAATAACTTTGGTTTTTCATATAAATTTAGTTCTTTCAAAATTTTTAGAAGTCCATATTCCGTCATAGATTATTCAAAATGACTTTTACAAAAGTTCAGTTAACACTTCAAATCTTCGTGGAGTGGATTATTAATATATTTTTCTATAGAATCAGAAATGGATGAAAAAACTACTGAAACTGAATTTTGTATTTCAATAGCTCTATTTCTAGGCTTATAGTTTTCCTGATATAATTGCAAAGACAGACGCAACGCTCTCTTCTTTATAATTTCTAAATCAATTTCAACTTCTTTTTTATCAACAAAACATTCAGGGTTTTAATAAGACCCATTCAAATCCGTCGATAATATATCACCTGGGTTTTTAATTAAATTCTTTTTTAAGGTTGTACTTGCATTAGTTCGGTGTTGTTTTTCTAAATGAATTCTGTATGAAGTATATTTTTGGTTACAGTTGTTTTGAGCACATTCAACTTTTAAGAGCTTAGTTGACATTAAATGATCAACTTTCAAATGTACTATGTATTAGCTTTATCAAACTTTTTACCACACCTAAAACATATATACATTTTGGAATTAGGTTTTAATTACTGGCACAAAAGTTAATAAGAGATGCAATGACGTCGGACTTGCTACGGTTCTGATTTCAAAAGCTTTCTCCTTTTTAGATTTCCGTTCCTGTACTTTGCATACATATTTCCGCTTGCATTGTTTTTTCATTTTCTTGATATGTAATAATATTCCTAAAAAGGTAATAAATGTTTATTTTAAATGAACATGTATTATGAACAAGTTTACAAAATAAATAAAAATTTCATCAGTCCGAAGCTAATATATAAAAATCTTGTGTTATATACAATAATCACAAATATATATTCAAACTGTTATGAAATAGGAATGAAAGCAGGCTTCCGAGCTGAAAAGTTTAAACTTTTATATGTAAAAGTAATTGAATAACAAAATTTAGTTTTTTTCTGGTATTTAATCTCATTTTCTGATTTCTGACAGAAATCTACAAATTGTATATAATAAATGAAATTTATTTGTTGGTGGTCAAGCAATGTCTATATGCATTTCATTGGTGCTTTACCAAATCATCAGTAGACCTTAACCACAGTTTTGAAAAGTAAAAACCTTTTTAAAAAAGTTAAAAACTTTTTTAACTTTTCAAAACTGTGGTTAAAGTCTACTAATGATTTGGTAAAGCACCAATGAAATGCATATAGACATTGCTTGACCACCAATAAATAAATTTCATTTAAAATAGTATTGTGACAACAAAATGTCAAATAAAAATTTCATAATTGTGTATAATGTTTGGTACCCCATAAAATTGTGAAGGCGTATTTTCTAATATGAAAACAATTCTATGGAAAGTACTTTATCTTATATATGAAAGTAATTGAATAACAAAATTTTGTTATATTTTTTTGGTATTTAACCTTGATAAGGTCCTCAAATGTTACTTACGTCAACGTTCTTTGGGTCAAATTTGACCCTTTCAGAAAATTCCATACGAAAATTGTTTTTCTAATAAAGTTCATTTTAAAAATTAATGCTTTATTTTAAGCTTTTAATTGAAATACTAAAGCTATATATTATGTTTATTTAACGCATACAAATGTTTATTTTATATAAAGAAAAAATTCAGGTATTAAAGAAATGTAGATAAAGGTTTCTTAGTATAAAAATATAAAATAAATAAAAATGGATTTCAATATTAATTATCACATCGGTTACATAAAGTAATTATTTGACAAAAAATTATGATAATACCGGCGTTTCTTTAGTTGACAAAAGCTCAGGGAGCAATTCAGTTTTATTTTTACATATCGTTCCAACTAATGTAATTTGTTTTTCGAGCAATTTTTGTCCCAATTAGTAAGATACGAAAAAATTATCTGCAGTCGCATTATAACCTTTCAGGGCAACTGTCAAATCGAGAAATACTCGCATACCTTGATTACTTTCGGGCATAGCTCCAACTTCTTTGCCTGCATATGGTTATTAATTTTAGACATAACTGTTACTTGAAACGCAGAGCACCCAAAATTTTATACCATACTTAGCTGGTTTCGATGGTATATACTGCCGGCATGGACACCTTCCTCTGAACGCGACTAATTGCTCATCAACTGTTACATCTGGTGATGGATTGCAAAGTTTGGGCAATATTTCAATCCACATATTCCATAACTCACGTATCGGTGCAAACTCATCTAAAATTTCCCGTTCACTGAGAGTATCCTAATTGTCCAATCCTATCACTCTAGAAATATTTTTTAATCTTTTCAAAGGCATGATTGCTCTAAAAATCAGCCTTCCTTTCTCAGAGTCCCATAAACTTTACATACTTTCTTTATTTGATCTGAATATTCCAGCTCGGACTCTTCCTTGACTATTTGTAACGGGTTGTTTGTAATATCTTGTTCCACCGATTTTTGATGTCATTGTTGCAGCTGCCTCTACATCAATATCATCTTTACTAGAACTATCATATGTTTCGACATATTCCAAATTATCTTCATATTCTGAACAAATTTGCACTTCATCCGTTAATGCAATTAGGATATTTTCTATATCACTATTATTAATTTTCCGAAAAAAAATACAGCCTCGACACTTTACGATGTTGATAAGTCTTATCAATTCGATGTAAATTGTATGACTGAAAAATATTCTGCGCTAAGAAAATGAGCTTTGCTTTTACATGGCGATTCCCATTTTTCATACCAATAATATTTAGCAAGAGTGGCGAAAAGCAAAGATACAGATAATACACTTTTAATTTTAGAGCTGCCAAAGCTCTGTAAACGTATTAGAGTCTTACGCGGGGTTTTCATTAGATAATGTCTTGACAACACCTGCAGTTTATAAATCATGTGAAATAAGGCCATGATGGCTTTATCTCTCAATCAAATGGGAGATAAAGCCATTTTTTTTTAACATTTGAATGGGATATAAAGCCATCATGGCCTTAGCTCACATTAGCAATATTAGAAAATGACTTTATCTCTCATTTCAGTTTTGAAGAATTTTCTCCTCTTTGTATGTCGAACAGTGGTGTAACGTGCCGTTACAAATACCCTCACCCAATACCACTAGTAAAGTATGCTGGCTAGTGTATTTATAGCATGTACTCACAATAAAACACATTGCTTAGCAATAATCCATACAAAAGAACAAATACACTTACCTAATAGCACAACCAGCACAAAACAAGTAACACAAGAAAACACATGCACGCGCATACATACATAACAACATACAAGCAAATGTAGGTAAAGAAAACCTAACATTGCTAATAATTCTCAGTGGCTTCATATGATGACAACGATAAGTAGACAAGGTTTGCACACAATCGGGGAGCAATTAGCGATATCGTACGAACGATAATTACAAGAACAATATTCTTGAATTGTCGTCCGAGAGCTCTACCGATTCTTGTTCAAGTACTAATATTTAACCAAATTAGTTCGTAGTTTTGCCGATTACAAGTCTCCGAATACTCTTGTAGTCGTACTAATCTGTAGCCGAGCTCAAGCCTCCGAATACTCTTGATTTCGTAGTTTGTAGTTTTGCCGTTTACAAGCCTCCGAATACTCTTGTAGTCGTACTAATCCGTAGCCGAGCTCGAGCCTCCGAATACTCTTGAGTTCGTAGTTGATAATTTCTAACCCGAATACAACTTAATATTACCTGTCTTACTTCATAAGTACCCCGAACAGAAGGCGAGTATTATCAGCCTAAGTACCAGAGCGGCGTAGCAGAGGAATCAGCGCAGCCCCGATACTGAAAATGTAATCCACTAACTTTAAGATAATCTAAATAGTTTATGTTTCGTTTCAATAAACATTTTGTTCCCGAATACATACATCACCTAAAATATTCGTGTTTTTATTGTGAAAGGAAGTAGACCTTTGATACGAACCTGGAGCGACTGAGTCATACCTCAGCTGGAAAAATAAACTACGTTACAGTGGCTTCGCTGAGGAGATATTGTCTGCATTGCCGGCCTTTGGCCGGGCTTAAGAATATTCTCCTCTATGTATGTCGGACAGTGGCTTCGCTGAGGAAAGATTTTCTGCATTGCCGGCCTTCGGCCGGGCTTAAGGATATTCTCCTCTATGTATGTCGAACAGTGGCTTCGCTGAGGAAAGATTTTCTACATTGCTGGCCTTTGGCCGGGCTTAAATATTTTCTCCTCTATGTATGTCGAACAGTGGCTTCGCTGAGGAGGGATTTTCTGCATTGCCGGCCTTCGGCCGGGCTTAAAGATCTTCTCCTCTATCTATGTCGAACAGTGGCCTCGCTGAGGAAAGATTTTCTGCATTACCGGCCTTCGGCCGGGCTTAAGGATTTTCTCCTCTATGTATGTCGAACAGTGGCTTCGCTGAGGAAAGATTTTCTGCATTGCCGGCCTTTGGCCGGGCTTAAATATTTTCTCCTCTATGTATGTCGAAAAGTGGCTTCGCTGAATGAAAAACAACAGTGACGCATTAGGAGTACAAACATTATGTCCAATATGTAGAGCAGTCATAAAAGATGTTCATGCAATTTTTTGTTGGTAATACGTATGTAAATACCCATTGATTTTGTGCTTATTACATCAGAGTTAATTGAACTTTTTGTTTCTTTGTTTGTTTTTGTTGTTGGGTTTTTTGTTTATTTTTTTAATTTTTGTTAAACAATAAATGAATTCAAAATATTTATTCTTAGTTGTTATTTTTCCAATCATAACTAAGGATTTTCCCTTTTACAGAATGTTTACACCATGCATAATAATATTCTAAAAAAATATGGCTTTATCTCACATTCGCAAAAAAAATATGGCTATATCTCTCATTTCGCGCAATATTGGATATGCCCTTAACTCTCAATGACTGGGAAATAAGGCCATTATGGCTTTATCTCCCATTCAATTGAGCAATAAAGGCATCATGGCCTTACTTCACATGATTTTAAAGCACCCCCCTATAATTGTGAAGGCGTGTTTTCTACAATGAAAATATATTCTAAGCACAGTACGCAATCGATTAACTGATAGACATGTTGTCGACCTACTGAGATCAAAAGAGTACCGAGGATATATAGATCAGGATAAGCTAATAAATGTTTATTTTAAATGAAGAAGTTTACAAAATAAATAAAATGTTCATCAGTCCGAAGCCAATATATAAAAATCTTGTGTTATATACAATATATACAATTATAAATGCAAAACATACGATTAGTAGCAAAAAGCCCTTCAACTCGATAAAATTGAAGAGTACACGAATGTATACGTGCCTTATGTTAAAGAAAATCCAAAACCTAAAGAAAGGGGAGTAACAATATTATTTTTATACCCTCCAAAAAAGAATTTGGAGGGTATATTCACTTTGTCATTCCGTTTGTATCGCATCGAAATATCCATCTCAGACCCCATAAAGTATATACATTCTTGATCAGTGATGAAATCTAAGACGAACTGAGCATGTCCGTCAGTCCGTCCGTCTGTGGAAATCACGATTCAGTCCAAACGAAAAGAGCTAGACTCTTGAAATTTGGCATATATATATTTTAAAACTTAGAGCAGGTTAAGTTCGAAGATGGGCTAAATCGGGCAAGAGGGAAAAAAGTTCCCCTAAGAAGAACTAAACCAACCCAGAAAAAACAACATAATTTTTAAAGTTTTTTGGTTATTTTGTTAAGCAAATGATATATTTTTATGTCAAATACGGTCCAACGCCTTAAACTTGGAGCCATTAAATAAAATAAAAATATTTTTTGACCCCGCAAAAATAGCATAAAAATTTAACAAATTGTTTTACTTAAGCCTACATTCCTTAAAAATAACACTTTTAAGCTTTAATGACGAAGCTGAGACGAAACCTGGTAATACTCTGCCCTGCCCCCTCCTTCCCCTTCGCCCCCTAAATAACCCTACCAAAAAAAAAATTTTTTTAAATTTTGTATATAATCATTCCAAGCATTTATCTTTAGAGTTTGATGACTGCCGATTTCTGCCCTACCTCCCCACCCCCACCTCTTCTTTTGCCCCCTAAATGACCCTACCAAAAAAATTTTTTTTTTTAAATTTTGTATATAATCATCCCAAGCATTTATCTTTAGAGTTTTATGACTGCCGATTTCTGCCCTACCCCCCCCCCCCCCTTTTCCTTTGCCACCTAAATGACCCTAACAAAAATAAAATTTTTTTAAATTTTTTATATAATCATCCCAATCATTTATCTATAGAGTTTTATGACTGCCTGTTGTTGCCCTACCCCCTCCTCCCCCTTTGCCCGCTAAATGACCCTATTAAAAATATATATAAATTTTTTTTATTTTGTGTATAATCATCCCAAGCATTTATTTTTACAGTTTTATGTGTATCTGTTTCTGCCCTACCCCCTCTCCCCCTTTGCCCTTTAAATGACCCTATCAAAAATAAGAAATTTTAATTTTGTATATAATTATACCAAGCATTTATTTTTAGAGTTTTATGACAAAGGTGAAATGTTTCCCCCACAGCCCTTGCCAGAGCGACCCCGCCAAAATACAGTTTTCATAGCCTCCAAAGAGAATTGTGATGAAGTCTAAGACGGTCTAGCAATGCCCATACGTTCGTCTGTGGAAAACATGATATTGTATATTTTTGAACCCCGCCCCCTTTAGTGGGCGTTGACGTACGATATTATATAAAGTAACTCTGTCCCACCAAGTTAAACATATCAAATTCACTTACTAAATATTTGGAGAGTATTTAAGATTCGACCCGGTCGAATATAACGTTTTTACTTGTTTATGTATGTATTTGGTTGTTGGGTAAGAACAACTTGTTTGTTTTCTTGCTTTCATATTATGCGTAATATGACAAAAGATTATTTATCAGATGTGATATAAAGAGATAGATATAACACTAACATCAATGGAGTCTCAACCAATCCTGTTTCATCTGCCATACAAAATGGTATAGAAATTTCTGTTGTTTTTATTCCATTATGGGTTTTTGTCTTTTTGTTCGTAGCTACACAGCTTTAATAAGAACAAAACCAGACTTCCAAGCTGAAAAATTTAAACTTCATCTTATATGTAAAAGTAATTGAATAGCAAAATTTTTTATTTTTCTTTAATTATATACTAATAATGTCTATTAAAAACTGAAAAAAGAAATCTACAAATTGTATTCAATATTTGGTACCCCTTATTATTGTAAAGCCACATATTCTTTCATAAAAATAATTCTATGGAAAGTACGCAATCGATTATCCGAAAGAAATGTGGCCGACCTACTAAAAAAAGAGTACCGAGGCCATATCGATCTGGACCAGCTAATAAATTTTAATTTTAAAAACATTTATTACAAGAGAGTTTACAAAATAAATACAATTTTCCTCAGTTCAAAGCCAATATATAAAAATCTTTTGTTGTATACAATAAATCTTTGCTAGTCTATCTGCCTCAACATATCCAGGTATTCCTTGATGTCCTGGAACCAATATTCTTTCTATGCTTCCATAATGCGTGTATGAATTAATCGCATCCTTGCATTGTAGTACACACCGAGATTGAACCGCATAATTCCTCAGAGCCTCGATGACTTTCGTACTATCCGTGAATTAACGAACTGGTAGTCTGTTATCGATTTCTTTTACTATTTTATCCCTTCCGCAATAGCCACGATCTCACTTTGAAATACTGTGTTATTTACGAAAGTTACGACCTTTGTCATAGAGTCCTCCACCCGATCAGTTACCAATCTTCGACCCGTCCGTGTATAGGATAGTTATAAGGTCCACTCACCCATTACCATCAATCTTGTAGCAGCCAGAGCTGCCTCGTATTTAATCTGTATATCAATAGGTAGTATTGATAGAATATTTTCCATCGCCTTACTTGATGTGGTTCTTATTACGCCACAAATGCCGATACAGCACCGTCTTTGTATTTTTTTAAGGTGTTTGATATTAAACTTCTTTCCTAAGGATGTTCATACTACGTCACAATTGGTCTTACCACACCTTGGGGTCAACCTTGGGGTCATTCCCCATTTGGACCCGAATGCCCTTCTGCAAGTGGTCCAGACTCCTTGGACCTTTTGCCCTGCTTTCTATATGGTACTTCCGCGATAACCTCCAGTCGAGTATTAGGACATACCTAAATCGAAGGTTCTCTCTATATAATGTACAAGTTCCTGTAGGGCTGTCTCAACAGACCTTCCCCTAATATAAACGTGTTGTTTAAATTTCATTTTATTATTCGGTATTCTTCTTCAACATTGTGTCCACGATTCGTTCCAATGTTTTTAGTGAGATTGAAGTTAAGTTTATCGGTCTGTAAGCTTTCGGATCTGCATAGCTTTCCCTGCCTGGTTTTGGAATAAAGACAACTTCAGCCCCCTCCATGCCATGTTACAGCTCTCCTGTCCCGTCCGGAAGTGTGCAACCATAACAAATCCTAATAACTCCTCCATCGTTTCTGCCCTCCTGCCTTCCGAGTCGACAAGTGTTTCAGGCTAAGTATGGGTGTTCGACAGAAGTTTCTTGATATTGGAAGTTTCACTATCGCTATCTATCTGTTCCCAAAAAAACTTCCAGGATTCGCGTTTGGCGTCCCTTATTTTATTGCAAAGTTTACTTTTATGTTCTTCCCAGTATATATCAAGTGCCTACAGGGCAAGTAGGAACCAGAGCCTTCTGGTTTGTCTCTTTAGATTTATAAGTTGACCCGTCATCTAAGGCTTTTCTTTTCGGTTTCGCCCATTTCGGAGTGAACAATTGTCCTCAAAGGATTCCCTAATATCAGTACTTAGTATATTTATCTCTGAATCTATGCGCCTACAGTATCTACTAGTGGCGGATAGTTCACGAGTTTTTTTCATAAACTAGACCTAAATAATAAAAGTTGATTTTTTGCAGTATTGACTGTGAAGAGGTTATTTTCCATTTAATATTCAAATAACGCATCACCTCTATTGTTACAATTAGTACTACCGCAAGAGAGATGATGCGACTTGGGATCACAGCCTATTAAGATATTCCTACCCTTACTCCTGGAGGAAGATATGTTGCACCTCAGTTCCGAAGTTGGTGGGAGTGTCAGGGTATCCAAGGGTAGATACAGTGAAGCCATCAACATGTTTCGACTGTCATATGCTAAAGTTGTGGTGTCTGATGTTGATAGTTCTGGGGAAAAAAAAATTTAGTCCCTTATGACATAGTATGCACGCCGTGGGTCTAGACCTGGTCTTTGCATAAAAAATTTGATAATTACAGTCGTTCAAGCCAGAAACCTCGTTCTTAATTGTTCATGGTTTCTGTATGAACACAACGTGTATCTTACCTTTAATTATTTTCTCCATCAGGGCTTGGGTCGCCGTTTTACTTCGATGCAGCAGCAGCATCTTTATTCAGAGGAGGATTTATGAGGAGGCCACTTGAGATGCAATGATCTCCGATTCCTTTTTTTCTTTTGGCTCTGCCTTATCTTTTTTTACATTCGCAGTCACGCGAATATAGGTATTCTATCGAAATTACAAAAGTAATAAATCATTTAAAATTGTTAATGGCCTGCAGCAAGGAACAGTTAACTCGCCTACTCTGTTTAACGTTTTCATTTTAGATCTGATTAAAAGAATATATAATATTATAGCATTTGCAGGTGATATCATTATATATCGCGCTGACTCTGCAATTGAAAAAATAAATTCAAAGCTCAAGGAGCATTTTAATGTAGTAAAGCAGTTTTCAGTTGACTGGTTCATGAAAATTAATAAAAACAAGTAAAACGTTATATTCGACCGGGTCGAATCTTAAATACCCTCCAAATATTTAGTAAGTGAATTTAAAATGTTTAACTTGGTGGGACAGAGTTCCTTTATATAATATCGTACGTCAACGCCCACTAAAGGGGGCGGGGTTCAAAAATATACAATATCATGTTTTCCACAGACGAACGTATGGGCATTGCTAGACCGTCTTAGACTTCATCACTGATCAAGAATATATTTACTTTATGGGGTCCAATTCTCTTTGGAGGGAATAAAAACTGTATTTTGGCGGGGTCATTCTGGCAACGGCTGTGGGGGAAACATTTCACTTTGTCATAAAACTCTAAAAATAAATGCTTGGGATAATTATATGTATACAAAATTAAATTTTTTTTTTTGGTAGGGTCATTTAGGGGGTGAAGGGGAAGGAGGGGGTAGAGCAGAGTAATACTGGGTTTCGTCTCAGCTTCGTCATTAAAGCTTAAAAATGTTATTTTTAAAGAATCTAGGCTTAAGTAAAACAATTTGTTAAATTTTTATGCTATTTTTGCATATAATAACGCCCACTAAAGTAGGCGGGGTCAAAAATATTTTTATTTTATTTAATGGCTCCAAGTTTAAGGCGTTGGACCGTATTTGACATAAAAATATATCATTTGCTTAACAAAATAACCAAAAAACTTTAAAAATTATGTTGTTTTTTCTGGGTTGGTTTAGTTCTTCTTAGGGGAACTTTTTTCCCTCTTGCCCGATTTAGCCCATCTTTGAACTTAGCCTGCTCTGAGCTTCAAAATATATTTATGCCAAATCTCAAGAGTCTAGCTCTTTTCGTTTGGACTGAATCGTGATTTCCACAGACGGACGGACGGACGGACGGACGGACATGCTCAGTTCGTCTTAGATATCATCACTGATCAAGAATATATATACTTTATGGGGTCTGAGATGGATATTTCGATGCGTTACAAACGGAATGACAAAGTGAATATACCCTCCAAATTCTTTTTTGGAGGGTATAAAAATGTGAAACAATTTTATTTAGACCACCTGTTAGTAAATGTAACAATAATATAACAAGGAATTGAAAATATTTTGGAATAAAATCGAATTTAAACAATGCTATTATACCTAATAAATAAACTGTTCGATATTTAGGAATTCAATTAGATAAATTCCTATACTATAATGATCATGTTACTGAAACAATTAGGAAAGTTCAGAGAGAATTTTTTATGTATAAGGCTCTATTTTATTCAAAATATTTAAAACCCAAAGTTAAACTAATTATGTATCAATCGCTAATTAGACCAATCCTAACATATGGGTGTCCGATATGGCTTAATATCTCACCATCGTATATAAGAAAAAATAAGGGTATTCGAAAGAAAATGTTTGAGAGCTTGCACAGGATTATTTAGATCGTCGCACAGTAATTATTTAATATATGTATCTAATAGAAAGTTATATAATACGTCAAACGTTAAAAGAATATATAATTTTATAATTAGTTTAATACGAAATTACATTTTGAGATGTACCTCATGTAATGAAAATAATTTGATAATGGCACCTTATTACAGAAGACTTGAATATATACATAATGCTCTACAAAATGGTTATGGTCCCCCCATATTTTTATTATTAGATAGATTAAAGATTATGCAGGACAATAACGGTATACCAATTTTCTATCATAATTATAGGCGTGCCTATATCGAAGCAATTGATTGCAATATATTAAATTTTTCAAACAGATATGATAAAAGTATAGCTAACAAAGATTTTCTTGCATTGCAAAGCTCAAAAGCTAAAAAGTTTTGGTAGATAACGGAATAGTAAAATATAGAACTTTTTTGTTTTTAATTTTGGACTTTTGTTTTTATTTTTGCTTTGTATACTTAAGTAATGTTTTTTAAAAATTTTTCATCGCAAATAAAAATATACTTTTGTATTTTTCAATGCATTTAAAGTTTTATTATATTTGAAAATGAAAATTAATATTATATCCAAAATACTAGAGAGCTCGTTTCTGGAATTTTGTATATACCTAAATATGTATTATATTGTACTAGAGTTTATTATAGTAGAAATTGTAAAAATATTGTAAATAAATAAACACGAAAAAAATAAATAAATAAGTAGGCTTTTTGCAAAAGTTGTTTCTTTTGTATTTAAACTAACCAAATGCTCAGGTAAAAAATGGAGTAATTTTAAAATTAAATATCTGTTTTTGCTGCATAAAATTAGCTGTGAGCCCCTGTATGTTGACTTTATTTGGCTATGGTAAACTTCATATTACATTTATTCATCATTTACAGCCTAATGCAAAAAAACTTAACACAGACTGGTAAACCAATGTTAAGCAAAATTCCTTAAAGTATCATGCAAAAACGATTAACACACGTGTTGCAAACCGAAGTTAACATCAAATAATTTAAAGTAGCCACTCATGTACTTTAAAGGTGTTAAATCCTTTTTTTACAAATGTTTTGTGAAAACTTTTAATGAGAGCATTTCAGTTTTGTATATTTTTATATTAAAAATGGATACATTAAATTTAATGAACAGAATCGGTAAAACTATTTATTTCGATGTGAAAATTTTATACAATGTGTAATTTTCCGTTTAGTACGTATAAACCAAATAGCGGGCTATTATGGGGCACGAACTTAAAAAATAAGGTTTGATGGCTTCTCTCTTGTAGATGACCAATTCAAAAGGAAGTACCGTTTTAGCAAGGAAACAGTGAGGAAAATTGTAACATTGGTAAAACAAGAGATTGAAGTAGACAGCAGGGGATGTGGAACATCACCAGAATAAAATTTTGGTAGCCATCCATTGATTTTTGAGCTGTGTTATTGTGCGTTGACTCCCGACACATAAGCTGTTGAAGCTAAAAAATTTAAGATATTTGAAAAAAGGAAATGATCATGTGGTTGTTTACATACATAGATGCATATCTGATGTACATAACCTTCTGCCACTTCTACCCATGCTTTTTTCTTTGAATGGTTGGTATTGTTGTCCGTAATTTTGTTTTCAATTACTATTATCTTCTTTTTTATGAATTCGTTAAGCAGCATCTGCGACAGTATATATCATTCAAAGTATTAACACCCTTAATGTAAAAACAATAAAATTTATAGTGATGTATATACAATCAACACAAGTAAAGAATGGTTGTTTTTGTAATAATCGCTTTAAACTCTTAACAAAAAAATTTCGTATTTATTATTTTGCACTATTATAAATATGTTTAGTTTATGTTTTTTTATGTAGTATATATATTATTTTGATACAAAAAATAAAAAATTTAATTTTATATTAAAAATAAACAAAACATTATTAAAACATCCGACTATCAGGATGAATTAATACTCACTATTTTGAATCGTTAACTATAAACTTTATCGGATAAAGATACAAGAGAGAATGATGACGTTGCCAGTATCAACAACTAAAATTATTTGAAGTATGCAATAGTTAACGCACTGATTTTGCATATCATTTTTTAACATAGGTATGCTAACCTTAAAGCAGCTATTAACTGACGTGAACTTCAAGCATCAATTAATAGCTTTTTTGCATAAGACCGTTAGACAATAGCGGTTAAGTAAAATTTACTTAACTATCGTGTAGGTTGCGATGTTTCTACATGAAAACAAAATGAAAAGGTCATTAATTAAGCCTCGCAACCGTATATTTCTCCCGCTGTATGTTAGAGAGAGTAACCTCACCAACACAACCGTAATTGACTTCACTGCCATACTGCCATCCCTAAATACGGGCGGCAAGCGTTTTTTAGCTGTCAAAAGTTCTCATGTCCATACATTTTGTAAGGAGCATACCGAAATAACGCGGCGGCAACGCTTTGCTATTGGAAAATCCGATTTTGACAGAGCGTTTTCTAATGAAGTTGGTTGCAAAAGAAGAGAATTGTAACCAGAGAAAATGAGCAAAGATTTACAAAAGTGAACTATATGAGTAGTGTTTTATCGTTCGTCCGGTGCACACGCGTATTCACATACATAACAATACATAATAAATAAGAAAAAAGAAAAACAAATAAAATTAAAACAAAAATTAAACTCTCATAAGTCTTTTTTTTCCCGTTGTGAACCAAATTTAATATCACTTTTAACAATTAAAGAAAATAAAAATTAAACAAGTGCAAACAAGATAGACCAGTGATAAATTAACAAATAATAAATATTTCATAACGCACCAACAATTAAACCAAATAAATCACAAACACGCAACAACAATAACAACAGCACCAAAAGAATGTGTTTTGCATTGCACCTGTGACAAAATTCCAAAATAAGAGAGAAAATAAAATAATAACATCAGTGCTGGCACTATAAACCAGTGTTGGCACTTCGTTCACGATGATCGGATCGGGGCTTTTATGGTTCTCCTTGCGTGTCATTGTGCTATATCGTAAATGTTCGCTCTCATAATAATTTTCTATTGTTGATGCCACGTTGTTGATCACTGTTGGTGTTTAGTGATGAAGGCCTAACACTGATCGCTGAACAACCTTTCTAACAGTGATTAGCATACTGGCATTGGCAATACAAGATTTAATCGTTCGTTTTGTTTTGCTTTGTGTTGTTTTTTTATGGCAGGTCGTTTTAGGATAGACTTCTGCAACATACGCGGGCTGCGTGCAAACTTTTTCTCTGTGTATGCCCACGTTTGTCTCCATCGGCCTGATGTTTTCGCCTTATGTGAGACTCAGGTGTCTGAAAATGCTGACCCACAGGATTTCCACATACCTGGATATCACCTACTATCCCTATTCTTTCTTCATAGGGGCCTTGCAATGTACATACGCAATGAAGTTGTGTACCAGCGTCAGCAATCATTAGACGCGCTTGATCCAGAATTTAGCTGTATTTGGGTTAAATTCAAAATCAGGACACATCTTTTGCATTTCGGGTTTCTTTACAGAAGTCCAAACGCGGAAAGGGAAAAAACACTCTCCAACTTCGACGCCCTTTCCGACCCCATTTCGAAGATCTTAGAGAATTATCCGAACAGTGAAATCGTCGTTGCTGGTGATTTTAATGTTCATAATTCATCTTGGCTTCGCCATTCGAGCCATACAACCTCAGAAGGCCATTATGCTGAGCTATTCGCAGCGCATAACCACCTTGCGCAGCTAGTGAATGAGCCAACACATATTTCGTGTGTTGATGGGCACCAACATAATACTCTCGACCTTTTTCTTGCTTCACATCCAGACAAATATACAATGGGTGTTAGCGCACCTCTCGGAAATTCGGATCACTGCACCATTACTGCCTCCTTTTCGATTACAGAACTTCGAAACGTTTCACACTCAGCTACGAAACGTTTAAAATATATTTACGAAAAGGCCCGTTGGGATGACCTCAACGATTTCTTTAGGCATTTTAATTGGAAAATTTGCTTTCTTGACAGTAATGTCGATGCCATGGCGGAAATGGTGGAAAATATAATATTGCTTGGAATGAAAACTTTCATTCCATCCAAGCAAATTCCGATTAAGCCTAAATTTAAATTATGGTTTAATCAGACATGCAGAATTGCTGTCAGATCCAGAGAGGTTGCATTTAGTATTTGGCGTGCTAACAAGAACGCTGAAACTGATTTGATGCGCAAAAGGGCGAGATCTTCGTGTGCCAAGGTACTAAGATGCGAAAAAGCTCTGTACGAGCAGCGTCTTCGTGCTAAAATTCTTTCTGCCCCTCGGGGCAGTAAGAGTTTCTGGTCATTCGTCAAAAGAGTGAAGGATAATGCTAGTTCTTCGATTCCTACTCTTTTGAAGGGTGATCAACTATTCACTGACCCGGTTGACAAAGCTAACCTTCTAGCTGAAATGTTCGCAAGTAATTCACACTTGCCGGAAAGCAATCAACCACTGCCAGTTCTTGAAAATGTATCCATTACTATGCCAAAGATACGCTTTCGGGTCCGGGCGGTTAAAAGGGTCTTATCGGATCTCAACGTAAACAAGTCTCCTGGGCCGAATGGAATTCCAGCACTGGTCTTAAGGCAGTGTTTTTCGACGTTAGCTCGTCCTCTGGCAACCCTGTTCAGCACTATTTACCACTCAGGCGAATTTCCCTCGTGCTGGAAGGTTGCTCATGTAACGCCAATCCCTAAAAAGGGAGAGGCCAACGACCCCCAGAACTACCGCCCAATCGCGATTTGTTCTGCGCTTTCCAAGGTGATGGAAAGCATGGTGAATTTTCACCTAGTGAAATATCTAGAGTCTAATAGCTTACTTAACGACCGCCAATATGGCTTCCGTAGGGGCCGCTCTACGGGGGACCTATTGGCCTTCCTTTCGGAAAAGTGGTGTCAGTCTATTCACCACTTCGGCGAGAGTAAGGTAGTGGCTCTGGATATTTCTAAAGCATTCGACAGAGTGTGGCACGGAGCACTTTTGTCGAAACTTATGGCTTTTGGTGTGGGTGACGTCTTCTCTCGATTTATATCGAGCTTTCTCAGGAATCGTGCTATAAGAGTTGTTATAGACGGGATTTCATCAGACGAGTATAGAATCAACTCTGGGGTACCGCAAGGCTCTGTTCTTTCTCCTACTCTATTTCTTATATTCCTAAATGACCTTCTATGTCAGACTTTAACTCCTATCTACTCTTTTGCAGATGATAGCAGCCTCTGCCATTCATATGCTTTCAGCAATAGGCCGACATCGTCTGGGATCGGGGCGATGAGGCATGATATGAATGTTGCACTAAACTGTGACCTCAATAGGATTGTTGAATGGGGTCACAGAAACAGGGTAAATTTCAATGCCCGTAAAACTCAATGCTGCTTGCTTACACACCGACGCAAGCCCGATCATGCTGCTTCATCTGTAAACATGGGTGGTATAGATATTGAGGAATCAGAAGCTCTTGATGTTCTTGGCATGAAAATCCAGTGCGACGTTCGATGGACAGAACACATTTTTCATGTCTCAAAAGAAGCATTCAAGTGCCTCGGTTTTCTAAGGCGGTGTAAGACATACTTCACCCCATCTGATCTCCTTGCTATTTATACCACTTACATCCGACCGAAAATGGAATACAACTCTCATGTATGGGCCGGTGCTTCAAAGTCTATTTTGAAGTTACTCGACCGTGTACAGGAGAGGGCGAAGAAACTCATAGGAGACGGTAGGGCAGCCAACTCTATCGACTCATTAGAGCATCGACGCAATGTGGGGTGCATTTCACTGTTCTATCGGTACTATAATGGGTTTTGTTCCGACGAAATCAGGGATCTTTTTCCCGAAACACGCACTTACTTACGCTCAACACGCTTTTCAGTGCGATCACACCTATATGTGGTAGATTTACCAGTGAACCGTACTACGCATTACAGGGAAAATTCATTCTTTGCCCGTACTGCCCGCATGTGGAATAGACTCCCTGCGGAGGTCTTTCCTGCCATATATAGCATGAAGAAATTCAAATCGAATGTTCATAGACACTACTCCCTTTATCCTCCTTCCCACAACCAATTTTCCTAGTTCCGGCACAATGTACGCATGAGTAGGGGCCATCCCCTGAGTGCCGGTCCTAATTAAAAAAAAAAAAAAAAAAATTTGTGCACTTCGTATTAGAAAATGGTGGTAAGAAAATATTTACAATATGATTATATACATATGTATGTATGCACTTTTGTAATTTGTACAAAATTTCAATAACAAAATCACAAATGTCGTCCGTCCAGCTGTTAAAATAATCAGGGTTGTTTAATTTGTTTGTTTGATAACCCTGTTTTTATTGTGTTTTTACATAACGCTGCCGCTTTTGTTTAGGTATGGCATTTCACCGTTAAAGGTCAGCAGAAAAAAACGTTCCGCTTTCCGCCCGTATTTAGGTATGTGCTCATAGAGACACAAACACATAAATGTATAGGAATCAGCCGGCGAGAGAATGAAATGGAACATATTAGACGTTCTCGGTCTCCTCTTTGTGCGACTCTTCGTCTACTAAACATTGTCCATATGTATGCTCCTGTGCAGTGGATACTCAGTATATCTATATCTATCTTGCTCCAGGTTCGAGCGTTCTACGTGTTATGTTAGTATGTGTTTAATATATCTGTTTGCGCCTGCGTATTAGAAAGTTTTAGTATAAGTGTGTTGATTTCTGATGAATTTTTATTTGTATCAATATTTTCATCTCCTTGATAAATTAATTCTACAATCATGCCAAAAGGTAAACGTGAAAAGAATCGTGAATACTGGCGGAAAATATATGAACATAAAATTAAATAAAACTCCTCATTGAAGAATATTGAAAATGATGAAATTGGAATTGTTTTCAGTAATTATACAGTTCACAATAAGCGACTGTACATTTTTTTAATACTAATCAATAAGTTCTTTAATCAGGGACTTTTCAGAAGTTTCACTTATACCTTGTATGAGTTGCACACACACTTTTTTTGGGTTATTAAATTTATTTTTTGTTTATTAAAGGGACTGAAGGCAAAAATCTACAAATTGTATATAATGTCTGGTATCCCATATAATTGTTAAGGCGTATTTTCTACAATGAAAATAATTCTAAGCAAAGTACGCAATCGGTTATCTGATAGACATGTGGTCGGCCTACTAAGATCAAAAGAGTACCGAGGCTATATAGATGAGGATAAGCTAGTAAATGTTTATTTTAAATCAACATGTACTATACACAAGTTTACAAAATAAATAAAATTTTCATCAGTCTGAAGCTAATATATAAAAATCTTGTGTTATATACAATAAATGCAAAACATATGAATAGTAACAAAAATCTCTTCTACTCAATATATAGATAAAATCGAAGAGTACTTGTTATACATCCGTGCTTTATGATAAAGAGAAGCCAAAACGTAAAGAAAGGGAGAGTAACAATATTTCTTTTTATGTACGAATTTGGTTGTTGGGTACGCACAACTTGTTTGTTTTCTTGCTTTCATATCATGCGTTATAGGACAAGATGTGCTTGATCAAATGTAATATAAAGGGGTATCTATAACAACTACATTAATGTAGTCTCAACCAATCCTGTTGCATCTGTCATAAAAAATGGTATAGAAAAGGCAGTTGTTGTTTTAACTCCATTATGTTTTCGTCTTTTTATTCGTAGCTACAAGCACACAGCTTTTAATAAGACTAAAAGCAGACTTCCGAGCTGAAAATGTAAACTTCGTGTTATATGTAAGAGTAATTGAATAACAAAATTTTGTTTTTTTGGTTCTTAATTATATACTAATTATTTGTTTTCAAAAACTGAAGAAAGAAATATACAAATTGTATTCAATATTTGGTACCCCATGTTATTGTGAAGCCACATTTTCTACCATAAAAAAATAAGTCTATGGAAAGAACGCAATCGAATATGTATAGACATGTGGTTGTAAAGTGCTGGAATTTAAAAACAATTAAAAAACTTACTTTCTTATGCAAAATTTCCTTGTTCTGTAAGAGTTTTACACTAACACATTTAAATTCGTTTTAACTCGAACCATAAGTAAATATCTAAGTATCCATCACTAAGCAAGTTTTGTCATTTTGCTACACTGTTTCTGCAAACATACATATTATAACTCTTGGTAATAAAGAAAAAAAATTAAGAAATTACTGTTCACAAAATCAGGTGATGATTGGTACTCGTTTGTTCGGGCAGATTATTAAGCGCCAAATTTTATCTTGCCTGATTATGTGCAATTTCAGAGGTATATAAGGCAAGGAACATGTGCTGAACGTTCATTTTCAATCTAAGAAATTAAATGTGCAGTTATCCAATTAGTTATTTTACTAAAAATAAAACTAAATTGTGTTGACTATAATTGTGAATATATTATATGTACAAGATATTGCAACTTCGGAGAAGTCTAATTGTGCTGCAAAACTTGCAACCTTTGGTGCCATAATCCATCTCTATATATAAACTTCATCCCTTAGGAGGAGTTGTTGCTGATTGCAGATTGTATCACAAAAATTCTGTTGGGTTTACTTCCTAGCTACGATGTTGCTTAATATCATGAAACATTGTTGCCGAGCTTAATTATTTTTTTTTTGTACACAGGCATCAAAAAGTATAATCACGAAAACAAAGTCAAAAGCATATCACGATCACATCCGAAAATTTTAATTTCAACTATCTCTTTCTAACACATAAAGCGTTACATTGCTGAATAGCCATTCATCGATGGAGACCAATGAAACAACCATATGTAAGTCACAAGTTCATTTTCATTAGCTACCTGTTTGTCTCAGATTATGTATAAAATTTGCCACAGTTAAATCAGAAAAGTTAAGTAATTAAAATCAGTAACAAAGTTATTCAATCATTAAATTTTTTTGATGTGAAGTAAAATTAGAGAACAAAAATAAAAAAAAGCAGGTGCTTATAACAGAAAAATAAGTATATAAAGAGCAACACAAGAGATTAAATATATATTAGCGCTCCCGAATATAAGGAGAGAGAATTCCTAAGTGATACAAAAGCAACCGAATTTGCAAATTATTAGTTACTATACCACAAGGCATATCTAAATTATTTCGCTGTAAGTTAATGTCGAACAAAATCTAGATCTACCTCAGGTATCTGTACATATAGATATTAGTATCAAAACTTTAAAACATCATAGAGGACTTCCTCAGGACTTCCTCTGTTCATATGTATATTTATTCCATTTCATTGATTTCTTCGTATATATTCTTCTTTAAGACTCTATATATTCGACATTATTGAAAAAAAACAACTTTCGTCACTGACCTAGTTTCTGTTACGTTGTACATATTTGATTATCTATATACATACTTTATAACATTAATACTGGGTGTGGAATTCAAACTTAATCACTTTATAATATCAACTTGTTATATATATTTACACCAAATTTCAAGAGTCTGGCTCTTTTCGTTTGGTCTGAACCGTGATTTCTACAGACGGACGGACATGTTCAGATCGCCTTAGATTTCATCACGTATCAAGAATTTATTTATGGGGTCTCAGATTGATATTTCACTGCGTTACAAACGCAATGACAAAGTGAATATACCCTCCATATCCTTTTTTGGAGGGTATAATAATGTTGTTGTTTTAACTATCGGTTTAAATTAAATCAATATTTGGATGTTTTAAATAAACTATTCTTTTATTTTAAAAAAGTGGAAAAAATTAATTTTATATAGTCCAAAATGTGGGTTAAATCAGGATTCACTTACAATACATTAAGTGGCTTATAACGAAAATCGGTTATAGTCCAAATTCGCTTATAGACCACAAAAGTTGGGCAATTATATTGGTTTAAACTCTTCGAGTTTAATCAAGTCTTCCTCACCTGCTATATCTTAAATGTATATTTTTTGTTCTGAAATCGTATTGCAGCCATTTAATTCCAACATGAGGTAAGTTCTAAGCCCCGCCTAATTGCCGACGAGATAGTGCCGGAAAACAAATGCATGCATGAACTTAGCCTGAAACCAATAAAATATGTCGTTCCTTGGTTGAATGCTACACACTAAAACACTTTTGTTGAAATTTACGTCAATAATAGTCGGCAACAACACCGAATATAATTAACCTAAAATTACACAAAATATATTTTCAAACAATTTGTGGATTTTTGAACAAATTATGTTTAAAAATATGTTTAAAAATATTATGTAAAAATTTTCTTCTTTTAAACGACTGTGTTTAAAAATGTGTTCAATGTGACTTAACAATATGAAAAATGTTTAAAATTAAACATATATATCCAAGTACATACACAACAGTTAATTTAATAATTGCAACTTTTTCTTAAAGATGAAGCATTAGAGAGTTTTTATTTTATAGCATGTGGCCTGATATTTTCTGTGAAGGATAAATATATACAAGTAATATTTGAGATATTTATAAAAAAAGGTATAAACAAACTGTTAAAATGCCAAGTTTGTGAAAAAAATTTGAAAAAAGCAATGGGTTTAAGTGTTTGTTTTATAGATGCGGAAAAATTTCAATAATAATAATTCTTATCAGTGCATTTTATTCATTTGAAATAAATATTTTTATTTTAGTTTGTATTTTACATATGTACTATGTACGTACATTAATAAGTAATGAGATACTAAATATTATTGTATTCTGATATTTTTAAGCTTAAGGTCTCTTTATTTTAGTTTAATTTTTAATTTCAATATTTCGTCACTGCTTTGTGTGACTTCTTCAGGAAATTAATTATTTTATTATATCCTGAAGAAGTCACACAAAGGAGTGACGTAATATTGAAATTAAAAATTAAACTAAAATAAAGAGACCTTAAGCTTAAAAATATCAGAATACAATAATAATTAAGAAGAGGTCAAGAAACCAGAAGAATTTGAGATACTAAATATTTAATATGTTTTTATGTAAGTTTCTATATCTTTTTTAAAATAAATATAATTTTAAATAATAATTGTACAAGTACATGTTTGTGGGTGCTGTTGGCTGAAGTGGTAGAAAACGAGACTATGAAGCGGAGGGTCGTGAGTTCGAGCCCGCGCTGAGTCATGAAATATTGTGTTGAATTCTTCTGAACAGCATTAGTGCGTGGTTGTGTTTGTTGTTGCCAGCCTGTTTCAATGATGAAGGCATAGTCACTGATCATTGAACATAATTGGCAGCGACTGACACTATCATGTACTAAAAGCAGAGTAACAGCACTCACCTTCGTCGGCCCTGTAGCAAAAATTAGCCGGCGAAGTAAAAAGGTTGAAATAGCTACAAAAACAACTGTCTATCTTCTCATCTTTCCTAATCTGTCCCCTCAATATTATTCCTCGTTTTCAGTTCCGGCGCAATGCATTGCATATATCCCCTGAGTGCTGGTCCAAGATAAAAAAAAAATAATTATATAGGTTTAAATTAAAGATATATATATATATATATATATATATATATATATATATATATATATGTATATATATATATATATATATATATATATATATATATATATAAATATATATATATATATATATATATATATATATATATATATATATATATATATATATATATATATATATACCTAAAATAGGGGGGAAACTAAACACAATATGTTTAAAAGTATTAAACATCTTTTGTTCAATATTAAACATATTTTTTTTTAAATCCACAAATTGTTTGAAATTATATGTTATGTAATTTTAGGTCAATTATATTTGGAAACTGTTATCAATTTTTTTATTTGACACATTGTTGTCACAATACTATTATATATAAATGAAATTTATTTGTTGGTGGTTTTGTATGAGTTTTAAGGCCTACTATTCTTATTCTGTTGCTATTTTTGAAAATAATTTGTAATTTACAAGTTGTGAACTCTCAGATGGTTTTCGGAAGTATATGCATAAGATAAGAGGTTTTTAACTTTTCAAAACTGTGGTTAAACTCTACTGACGATTTGGTAAAGCACCAATGAAATGCATATAGACATTGCTTAACCACCAACAAATAAATTTCATTTATATATAATAGTATTGTGACAACAATGTGTCAAATAAAAAATTTCATAAAATTGAAAATTATTTGTTATCCATCCCTGCCTTATGTTAACCCTTTCGCTACAAGTTTTTACTGGGTTGGTAAATATATTAAATATTTTGGATTTTTACTGTAAATGGCTCTAGCAATAACAATCAATAATCGATTTAAAAAAAAATTTACCCTAAATATGTTTTTGGACTGTATCCATATGGGTACATATTTCGGCTATGGTAAAGAAAAATGCCAGTATTTTATACATATTTATATTTGAGTTTTTATTTATTTTAGTAATTTTAACACATGAAATAAATTTTTTACACTAAAAACAATATATACAAATATTTACATAAATAAATTAAAAATTATAAACCAAAATAAATTCTTACCTATAATTTATTCATTTGATATATAATGAAAATCCTTGAAGCAATTTCTCCATTGAGAATGCACAGGAAAACATTGCACTTTGAGCACTTGTAGCTGGTTTGACCCTTTCACTTTGCATCTTCCTTTGTCTATCATGTGTTCCAGAGAAATTGAAATATCTTCATTTAGGGATGACGTTGGGCGTCCTATTTTACAGGAACATGCCGTTTGATTTGACGGAGCTAAAAGCCTATAGGCTATATCATTATGAAAGTCAACAAGTAAAAACGTGATATTCGACCGGGTCGAATCTTAAATACCCTCCAAATATGTAGTAAGTGAACTTAAGATGTTTAACTTGGTGGGACAGAGTTCCTTTATATAATATCGTACTTCAACGCCCACTAAAGGGAGCGGCGTTCAAAAATAGACAATATGAAAAGAATGGTTGCATAAACTACCTGGACACAACCTTACATAGGATAAAAAACAATATCGTCTTAGATTGGTACTCTAAGGAAACTTCTTTAGGCAGAATTATCAATTTCAACGCAACACATCCTAAAAGTCAGATCGTTAATACTGCAAAGAATTTTATTCTCAGAGTCCTAAAGATTAGTAATAAACAGTTCCACACTAAAAATATTAAAAAAGTCACAACAATTCTTAAACAGAACAGTTTTCCGGAAAAGTTAATAAATGCCCTAATCAATGAAACCATTGTAAATTTAGAAAACAAGACCAAAAAAATAACACCTGCTGAGGAAATTAACAAAGAAATCAAAAATTATTTTTACAGTGTATCATTTATTCCTGGTTTGACGGACAAGAAAGAAATAAAAGCAGCAATTGAAAATAAAAACATCAAATTTGCATACAAACCAAACACAATACTCAGCAGTATATTCACACGAATCAAAGCACCAACAGAGAAACAACAACAATGTGATTTAGTATACGAATTACAATATAAAGGCAATGATGAAGAAGAATGCAACCTAATATATATAGGTACTACAAAAAGAAACTTGGGAACCAGAATGTCAGAACACAAAAACGATATCGCTAAAGAAAAAACATCGACAGCTTTATCAGCCCATGTTATCGACAAGAAACATTCACTGGATTTTGACAAAGTCAAAATTTTAGATAGAGAAAAGATAGAAAGGAAGAGATATACGATCGAAAGCCTACGTATACAACAAAAGATAGAAAGAACTATGAATATAAAAGAGGATACCGATAATAATGCTAGCTATATTGTTGCTATAAAATAAAAAATAAACTGCCATATCAACTATTGAACTTGACTCAGTGCTTGAGATATACACTGGTTGATTTTAGTAATTATCAAATTGTGATCTAAACAAATTTAATTTTTATACCCTCCAAAAAAGAATTTGGAGGGTATATTCACTTTGTCATTCCGTTTGTAACGCATCGAATTATCCATCTCAGACCCCATAAAGTATATATATTCTTGATCAGTGATGAAATCTAAGACGAACTGAGCATGTCCGTCCGTCCGTCCGTCCGTCCGTCTGTGGAAATCACGATTCAGTCCAAACGAAAAGAGCTAGACTCTTGAAATTTTGCGTAAATATATTTTAAAACTTAGAGCAGGTTAAGTTCGAAGATGGGCTAAATCGGGCCAGAGGGAAAAAAGTTCCTCTAAGAAGAACTAAACCAACCCAGAAAAAACAACATAATTTCTAAAGTTTTTTGGTTGTTTTGTTAAGCAAATGATATATTTTTATGTCAAATACGGTCCAACGCCTTAAACTTGGAGCCATTAAATAAAATAAAAATATATTTTGACCCCGCCCACTTTAGTGGGCGTTATTATAGGCAAAAATAGCATAAAAATTTGACAAATTATTTTACTTAAGCCTACATTCCTTAAAAATAACATTTTTAAGCTTTAATGACGAAGGTGAGACGAAAACTGGTACTTCTCTGCCCTACCCCCTCCTTCCCCTTCTCCCCTAAATGACCCAACCAAAAAAAAAAAAAATTTTTTTAAATTTTGTATATAATCATCCCAAGCATTTATCTTTAGAGTTTTATGACTGCCGATTTCTGCCCTACCCTCCTCCCCCACCTCTTCCTTTGCCCCCTAAATGACCCTACCAAAAAAAAACTTTTGTTTTTAATTTTGTATATGAACATCCCAAGTATTTATCATTAGAGTTTTATGACTGCCGATTTCTGCCCTACCACCCCCCCCCCTCCCTCTTCCTTTGCCCTCTAAATGACCCTACCAAAAAAAATTTTTTTTAAACTTTGTAATCCCAAGCATTTATCTTTAGAGTTTTATGACTGCCGATTTCTGCCGTACCCCCCCCCCCCCCCCCCCTTCCTTTGCCCCCTAAATGACCATAATAAAAAAAAATTTTTTTTGTAAATTTTGTATATAATCATCCCAAGCATTTATCTTTAGAGTTTTATTACTGCCGATTTCTGCCCTACCCCCCCCCCCCCCTTTTTTTTGCCCCCTAAATGACCCTGCGAAAAAATTTTTTTTTGTTTTAAATTTTGACAAAGGTGAAATGTTTCCCCCACAGCCCTTGCTTGAGCGTCCCCGCCAAAATACAGTTTTTATACCCTCCAAAGAGAATTGTGATGAATTCTAAGACGGTCTAGCACGGTCTACGGTCTAGACGTTCGTCTGTGGAAAACACGATATTGCATATTTTTGAACCCCGCCCTCTTTAGTGGGCGTTGACGTACGATATTATATAAAGGAACACTGTTCCACCAAGTTAAACATTTCAAATTCACTTACTAAATATTTGGAGGGTATTTAAAATTCGACCCGGTCGAATATAACGTTTTTACTTGTTTTAATTTGAGTTTAATTGTTAAAAACAAAAACAATTAATGTAGTACGAACCGCAATATTGTGAATATAATTCTAACTTTAAAAGAAACAAAAAAACCCCTGAAGATGTCAACAAACAATTGGGAAAAAAATGTAATAAAGGTTTTTTATTAACATTGAATGCGTTAGGCCTAATTAGCTCAAAAAAATTCTTCACGTATTAAAATATAGACAATATCATGTTTTCCACTTGTATGTTTTAAAATTCAAATAGACAAAAAAACCCCTGAAGATGTCAACAAACAATTGGGAAAAAAAATGTAATAAAGGTTTTTTATTAACATTGAATGCGTTAGGCCTAATTAGCTCAAAAAAATTCTTCACGTATTAAAATATACACAATATGTAAGGGCATTGCTAGACCGTCTTAAACTTCATTACTAATCAAGAATATACATATTTACTTTATAGGGCAAAATTCTCTTCGGAGGGTATAAAAACTGTATTTTGGCGGGGTCGCTCTGGCAAGGGCAGTGGGGGAAACATTTCACCTTTGTCATAAAACTCTAAAAATAAATGCTTGGGATGATTATATACAAAACTAAATTTTTAATTGTTAATTTTTTTTTTTGGGCTTAAGTTCGAATCTGCATGACTGCAAATGATTTTTTATTATTTTATTAATAAATGAATTTGTTCAAATTCTATTTATTATCTTTTTATATTAAGATTGGAATATTAAGAATATTTTCAATAATCATCAAACCAGCAGAACGGATCAGTACTGATTTCGAGGCCGCTACGCCATCTCATCAGCGTTCTTTGTTCAATTTTTCCACTTTTGCAAGTGGTGCTAGTTAGTAGGAATATCAACTATTTAACACAATATTTTAACGAAAATTGAATATGAGATGTTATCACATTCATATTTTTAAGTTATTACATTTTTGGTTAGTACGAAATTCCCCAACCCTGACGATTAATATTCCCAATATTCCATGTATCTCTTTCGCTTTTTTTTTTTTAACCAAAAAGGTAATAACTTAAAAAATATGAATGTGATAACTTCTCATATTCAATTTTCGTTAAAATATTGGTTAAATAGTTGATATTCCTACTAACTAGCACCACTTGCAAAAGTGGAAAAATTGAACAAAGAACGCTGATGAGATGGCGTAGCGGCCACGAAATCAGTACTGATCCGTTCTGCTGGTTTGATGATTATTGAAAATATTCTTAATATTCCAATCTTAATATAAAAAGATAATAAATAGAATATGAACAAATTCATTTATTAATAAAATAATAAAAAATTATTTGCAGTCATGCAGATTCGAACTTAAGCCAAAAAAAAAAATTAACAATTTACATTACAAAGTTCGACTAATAAAAATTCATACATAATCTAAATTTTTAATTTTATTTTAAAGGTAATTTACGGGGAAATGGGGTAGGGCAGAAACAAGCAGTCATAAAACTCTAAAAATAAATGCTTGGGATGATTGTATACAAAATTAAAATATTTTTTTTGATAGTGTCATTTAGGGGCAAAGGATCAGGAGGGGGTAGGGCAGAAACAAGCAGTCATAAAACTTTAAAAATAAATGCTTGGGATGATTATTTACAAAATTTAAAAAAAAATTTTTTATGGGGTCATAAAGGTGGCAAAGGGGGAGGAGAGGGTAGGGCAGAAACAGGGCGTCATAAAACTCTAGAAATAAATGCTTGGGATGATTACATACAAAATTAAAAATTTTTTTTTTTTTGGTAGGGTCTTTTAGGGGGTGAAAGGGGGAGGAGGGGGTAGGACAGAGGAGTACCAGGTATCGTCTCAGCTTCGTCATTAAAGCTTAAAAAATTTATTTTTAAGGAATGTAGGCTTAAGTAAAACAATTTGTTAAATTTTTATACTATTTTTGCATATAATAAAGTCCACTAAAGTGGCCGGGGTCCACAAATATTTTTATTTTATTTTATGGCTCCAGTTTAAGGCGTTGAACGTATTTGACATAAATAAATGTGATTTGCTCAACAAAATAACCAAAAAACTTTAAGAATTATGTTGTTTTTTCTGGGTTGGTTTAGTTCTAGGGGAACTTTTTTCCCCCTTGCCCGATTTGGCTCATCTCCGATTTTAACCTGCTCTAAGCTTTAAAATATATTTATACCAAATTTTAAGAGTCTAGCTCTTTTTGTTCGGGCTGAATCGTGATTTCCACAGACGGACGGACGGACGGACATGCTCAGATCGTCTTAAATTTAATCACTGACCAAGAATATATATACTTTATGGGGTCTGAGATGGATATTTCAATGCGTTACAAACGGAATGACAAAGTGAATATACCCTCCAAATTCTTTTTTGGAGGGTATAATAAATCCATATACTTACTTTTCGGGGTAAGGATTTCGTGTATTGTGTGTATGTTATTTACAACACAACTTGTGTTTGTATGGATACATACAATATTTAAAAAATCCGCAGAGGTTGTTTTTGCTTAAAACAAAAACTATTGATGCAAAAAATTAAAATAAACAGTTTTCTTTATGCTGGATGTGGTTTTTTAAACATAGTTACACATAGATATATGTTATTTCTAAAACAAAATAAAGCCTTTTTTTTAAACAAAAATATAAAAAAAGCTTATTCTTTAATGCTATATATATATCTCAATTTTGTATAAATCAAAAAGTTTTTTTTTTGAAAATGATTCCTAAGATCTTAGAGAACAATAATAAGTCGATATCTTAATTTATTCTTTGGCTTGGAGGTTGTCAGAAGCCTCCAAAGTTGAGTGTATCCATATGAATACAATATAGCGAAAGTGTTAAAGAGATGCCAAACCCTAAAGAAAGGGGAGTAAAAATATTTTTTTTATGTACGAATTTGTTTTATTTTGCTTTCATATTATTCGGTATAGGACAAGAGATGCTTGAAATCTTGTGATAGAAAGGGATATATATAACAATTACATCAAATGAGTCTCAACCAATCGTGTTGCATCTGGAATACAGAATGGTATAGAAATAGCTGTTGTTTTTACTCCATTATGGTTTTTGGGTTTTTATTCGTAGCTACAAATACATAGCTTTTAATAGGAATATAAGCAGGCTTCCAAGCTGAAATATTTACTGCTGTATTCACAAAATTTAATGTGTACTGCAAGTGTGCTTTTAAGTGAAAATTTCATACAAAATTTATTTTAAAGTATTGATCAAGTCAACTTTATTTTTTTTGAATACTGCTGATAAACTTTTTCTTATATGTTGGAGCAATTGAATAACAAAATTTTATTTTTTGTGGTAATTAAACTTAGCTATCTTCTGTTTATTAAAACAACTGAACACAGAAATCTACAAATTGTACTAAATGTTTGGTACTCCAAATTATTGTGAAGCCATGAAAATAATTCTATGGAAAGTACGCAATCGTTTATCTAATAGACATGTGGTCAACGTACTAAGATCAAAAGAGTACACCCAGAGAAAAAATGACACCATACGTGCTCAAATTGACCACAATCAGTGTCAAAAGCGTATCAACAAGGTTTGTGGTCAAGTTGACCACGGCGTTCAAATCGACAACGAAATGTTGAAAGCGTAGACGTTGTCAAACCGAGCACAAACTGGTTCAAATTGACAACGTATTGGTGTCAAATTGAGACCATTCCGTTGTCAAATTGACACCATGTCGGTGTTGAAGTGACACCGTGACGGTGTCAAATTTGCAACGGTATGGTGTCAATTTGACACCATTGGTTGTGGATTAGTAAATTTCCGTTCCTTTTCCAATCTCATTAAAATAAAAATTCAAGTTATTGCTTAAAATTTTCAAAAGTATTTTATTAAAGAAAATAAATTGTATTATATACATACGTACATAATATATAGCATTTAAATTAACCTAAAACTAACATTTAAATTGACTTTATTCTAAAATAAATTTTTTCATTATTCATTGGATATAAATGAAATGGGAGGGTTATAAAATCTAAATTTTGTAGTAAAAAAGATTTATCCTGGTTAAGTGTACCAACTTCAAAGGATTGCAAATGATTGTCAAATTCTTTAATGTAAAAGTATGTTTTATATCGGGTCCCTTTATATATAATATCATTAAAGTTTGCAATTTTGAATATCTAGTGCTGGCTTACTTATTTTGTAAAATAACTCTTCTTCTAATAAGTTTCCATTACTATAAGAAGTAATAATAAAATTAGGTTCTAAATGATTTTCGTGTTTCAACAAAAAATTTGAAAATTTTAATCCAGATTTTAAAGACAACGAATGACATGGATTTCCTCTTGATGTAGTATTACTGAAATAAATTTTTGCCTCTTTATGCTTAGCCTCAAAAATCATACACCACAGATATTTAAAAGGGCCACATTTTCGAATAGCTGTTAGGTAATGGACAAGAAAATAATGCTTTGGTTTTAGAGGACCGTATAATTTTAAATAAAGTATAAGATGATTTTTAATCAATTTCTCCAATTTTATTAAATCGTCTTCTATAAAACTTGATTTTAAGAGTAAACCAATTATTTCCAATAATAATTTGAAAACTTCCCAATGGTTGTTACCGTGAGGAATTAAATCGCCGATCATTAAAGGCAAAAAATTAATAAAGCAAATAGTTTCGCTAGCGGTCATCTTTAAACAATTAGCTTTTAATCTCTATAAATCTAGTGGTATAGAATTGTTTCTAACTTCAATTTCTCCATACTGAAATAGAGTTTTTCTGCTGTTAATACAGCTTAAAGTTCAAACTTTTTCATCAATCAACCCAAGTAAAACATTACATACATCGTAAATACAAACGCCTTCGTATATATCATCCATAACGTCGAAGCAAAAATTTTCTGTGGCATGAAAATTTGGAATATATTCGAAAATGCACCGGTTTTTAATACCAGTTTCTTGAAAATTATTTTCTATGACAATAAGATTGTAAATTTCTTTGTTTCTTAAAGAATCCATATATTGAACTGCATCCGATTGCATTTGGAGCTTTGTTCTTGTACAGAGACGGCAAAATCTTTTAGAATTAAATGATTGAACAAAATAATCACACCCAAAATAAAATGTACTTTGTGAACTTTTTGATAGATTATAATTTCAACACCTTCTTCAACTACTACTCTTGTACTAAGTGATAACAAGTTTTTTCATTTCCGTGAATCTGTAGAAGATATAAATGCAACCCTAAATATCAACTCTAATTTTGATCATAAGTGTTGTGGCATTGAAGGAAAAGTAATGTAACAACCACATATAGAGAGAGGATTGTTTATTTGAAAATCATCAAAATAAGGAACGTAGGGAATAATTAAATCAAACTCGTATTTCAATAATTTTGTTTTGTACAGATCTCCGTTTGTGAAATTTTGAAGAATATTTAATTGAGAAATTTTTTAGCATTTCGTAGAGTTAATTCTAAGAGATTGGGAATTTTAAAAACTGATTTTGGGACCCAAAATAGGATTCCTACTAATAAGAATCTCTGAAATTTGATTGCTGATTGTAAATAACTTTGATTGAGTTCTTTTAAAATTTTTAGAAGTCCATATTCCGTTATAGTTTATTCAAAAGGACTTTTACAAAAGTTCAGTAAACACTTCAAATCTTCGTGGACTAGATTATCATTAATATATTTTTCTATAGAATCAGAAATGGATGAAAAAACTACTGAAACTTAACTTTGTATTTCAATAGGTCTATTTCTAGGCATATAGTTTTCCTGATATAATTGCAAAGACAGACGCAACGCTCTCTTCTTTAAAATTTCTAAATCAATTTAACATATTTTTTATCAACAAAACATTCACGGTTTTAATAAGACCCATTCAAATCTGTCGATAATATATCAACTGGGTTTTTAATTAAATTCTTTTTTAAGATTGTACTTGCATTAGTTCGGTGTTGTTTTTCTAAATGAATTCTGTATGAAGTATATTTTTGGTTACAGTTGTTTTGAGCACATTTAACTTTTAAGAGCTTAGTTGACATTAAATGATCAACTTTCAAATGTACTATGTATTAGCTTTATCGAACTTTTTACCACACCTAAAACATATATACATTTTGAAATTAGGTTTTAATTACTGGCACAAAAGTTAATAAGAGATGCAACGTTAGCTGACTTTGAATCATATACAGTACAAACTTCGTAAACAAATTTTTGAATGAAAACCCATGGAAGTGGGTACGCCTTAGGATATTTCAAAGTTAGAGTTTGAAAAATATTAAAACATGTATCCAAACATTGAAGAAATTAATTAAATTTTAATAAATTGTTGCTAAAAAATATATAAAAACCTTGAAGATCAGTATTAGACAAACCCTCCACAATAAGAAATGGCTGAATGGTTAAACCAGCATAGTAATATATTTCTATGCTTGTATCAATTTGTCGTTTATAAGCATTTATTGTGGCTAAGCTCAAAACTAAACACCCCTGAGAATCTGCTATTGTTACCTTCATTTTTTGTTTTCCGCAACCACTCCTAAACCTAGCCGGTGATGGTAAAACCGCATTAAGAAATATTGTGTATATATGCATGGTCTTGTGCATCTGCAATATAAATATAGTGATATTAAAAAGAAAAAAACTAAATCAAAAAAAGTTGTTGTGAACTTATAATTTACATATGATGTTCGCAGACAGAATATTTGCAAACAATTGTTTACAATATTCATTATATCAAAATCAATATTCACCTTAAACGAAAACTATTTTGAAAAATCAATGAAAAAACTTGCATGTTAATACCCGCTAATTCTGACGCCCTTGAATCAGATAACTTCGGCCATGCTAGCATAAATTCATGGCTTTTCAATTTTTGTAAGTCTCTTTGCCGTATATTAAAAGATCTTTTACATTTTTCGCAAACCGAATCCCAATCGTCGCATTCTCTAACTAACGAAGTTTTCAGTGCAGCAACAACTGATTCGTCGATTTCCACCGTATCTTTCATTCAGGATTGCAATGACGTCGGACTTGCTACGGTTCTGATTTCAAAAGCTTTCTCCTTTTTAGATTTCCGTTCCTGTACTTTGCATACATTTTTCCGCTTGCATTGTTTTTTCCTTTTCTTGATATGTAATAATATTCCTAAAAAAGTTTAAAATAAAAAAAATTACATTCTTGAATACAGCTAATAAAAATTACTAATTACTTTCTCTTTATGTGCTATATTAAATTCAATTAAGATTGATAGATTAATGTTCGAAAAGTGTTTGAATTCAGAAAGACATTATAAATATTTCAAGGCACAGGGCAAAGTCAACATCAGTTTTAATTATCCAACTTACGCTTACTTTCATTTCTCTTTCAAAAGGAAAAACTGAGCAAATTTCGTCCAACAATCTTTTGTAGTCCTGAGTATGTAGCGCTATGTCCCTATATAAAATATGCTCAATTATTATATTTATTATGTCATCCCGATGTTCAGTTGTAAGTTTATTAATTGCACAGGAATATTTAAGTGCTAACTTGCCTTTTCCTGTTTAATTCAACAATGTTTTCAAGTCCTATATTTAATTAGAATACACTTACCATTAAAATGTTACTTATAAATAATGTTTTTTATCTTCGAAAAAATTTCTACGATTTTGGAGAAGTTTGACCTAGGAGTAGTGGCAGCCATTTCATACGTGTCCACCATTCCCATATATTGGATGGTACTTACATTGTCTCGTCATCAATTCCAAACTATGAATACAATGAATAAAGTATTCGTATAATACATACCTCCGTTTTTTTTTTCCATGTCAAGAGTTTTTCTCTAAACTCTACACGCAGCTCTAAGGACGGGACTGCTTCCTTCAAGTCTTCCTTTTTTATGTATGGCAAGCTACGAAACATTACCTGTGATGCTAAAATATTTGCAATTGTCAATTATATGTAGTTATTTTTGTATATATAAATTTCCAACTTACTCTTAAAATTTTTGGTTTACTTTCCTTTTAAAAGTTCAAAAATATATTCCATATTAATGTTTTTCAAGAATTCTTTAAGTTTTATGTCGTCTTCACTGTCTTCAACCACGTTTTCGATTGGAATACCCGTATCACCTACAACCACGATATTACCATTTACTTCGAGTAGCTCTAGCAAGTTATTTTCGTCGATATTATTCATTTTATTACTATTTTTCTACACACGCGTCTTTTCAATTTTGGTAAAACAATAATAATAATAAAAACTTTTTTTTGTAGTAAGTATTTTCACGAACATTAATATTGCTATATAAAATTGAATTAATATTCATAGGCTAATTTTTCGAAATTTGTTTTTAAGTCTCAGAAAGACATGACATTTCTTTTTTTATCTTGGACCAGCACTCAGGGGATGAACCCTATTAATACAATGCATTGCGCCGGAACTGAAAACGAGGGAATAGTATTGAGGGGACAGATTAGCCGATAATATACGGGTACGAATTGAAAACAAAGCGTTGTCAATTTGTACACGTTCGTTAACAAATTGACACCGGCGTTGTCAAAATCCAAAATTTGACAACAAAGCGTTGTCAACTTTTACACATTCGTTAACAAGTTGAAAACGTGCGTTGTCAGGTACCAATATTTGACAACATACAGTTTTCAATTTGAACACGTTCGATTAAAAATTTACAACATGCGTGGTAAAAAATAAGTGACAACGAAGGGTGCAAAATTGACAAGGAACGTTGTTGATTTTGCAACATCTTTTTTCCCTCAGTGTACCGAGGCTATATAGATCAGGGGCCAAATTATCGGACTCGATATCGATCAAAATTTCAATACATTTCAAATACGAATTTCGATCGATATCGAATGCCGTAATTTGCCCCCAGGATAAGCTAATAGATGATTATTTAAAATGAACATGTATTATAAACAAGTTTTAAAAATAGTTAAATTTTCATCAGTCCGAAGCTAATATATACATACAAATTTTGTGTTATATACAGTAAATACAATTATAAATACTAAACAGTTGAGTAGTAGCAAAAAGCCCTTCAACTCCAAAAATATATGAAATTGAAGAGTACTGTTAACAAGAAGCTAAAACCTAAAGAAAGGGAGAGTAACAATATTTTTTTATGTACGAATTTGGTTGTTGTGTAAGCACAATGTTAGGTCACTGCATAAAATGGCATATTAATTATTTTATTAGTTTATTGGTTTGATTTCTTGTAATGTTTTGTGCTCATTTGCCCTACTGTAATTTTGTGTAAATTTTGCTTCATCCAAACCCACTGTAAAATGTTTTCTTAAAAATCGGCACATCTTAAATATTGAAATTTCAGTTTAAGTAATTTGTTGTTGGCAAAAAGAATGCAATGCAGTTACGTTTGTTCTCGATCAACTCAACTTCATGCATGTGCATGGATATACCTATGTTTGTGCAGACATATATAAATGTGTACATATGAACGTATGTACATACGTATTAATTGTACTAAAGAGAATTAAATCAACAATAACAGCAGTGGTGGCCTGTGAATAACATTTTTGTATTAGGTTTAAGATTATTAATTTTGAAATAAAGAAATTATTCGAATTGTTATACTCAACGATAAAACACCGGCTTTTACTTCTTATTGGAAATCACGGTCACAATCTTTGGTTGATATCACTGCCCAAAGAACAGTTCAGCAGCCTATAGACAACAATCTGAAGAACCAAATTGCTCTATAACGCTGCCGGTGAAGAAAACATTCTTCATCGTACATTTTGGCGCCCAACGTGGGGCACGTGATATGCAAGTTTCTGGATTAATTCTCGTTTCGTGACCAGTGAATATCTCAAAAACATTTGTGGTTCTAATAATTAATTTGGACTGACTCAATAAACTAAAACATATAAGTGGCTAATATGGAGGAACTCAAACAACAACGGGCTAATACAAAAAAAAGTATCACCCGCATCAAGAACCAAATTGAGGCAAATGGAAGAGGAGAAGGTAAGCTACTTTCGTCTGCTGAATTGAAATGCCGACTGGGGATTTTGGAGTCATATTTTAAGCAGATATTGACCTACCAAACGCAAATCGAGAAACATGAACCGGATGATAATGCAAGGGCCGAAATTGAAGACTTGTTCATTGCAACAAAATTGAACATACGATCGCAACTTGGCGAAGATCTGCATAATACAACGGTGTCTGAATCAGCAAATTATTTTCCTGGTCCAAGTCGCAAACTGCCTCAACTGAAATTGCCCACATTTAGTGGTAAGTACAGTGAGTACAAAAATTTTATAACTACTTTTGAACAAATAATTGATCGTGAACATGGACTATCCGACATTGAAAAATTCAACCACTTGTTAAACTGCCTTCATGGCCGAGCATTGGACACGGTTAAAGCTTTCCAAGTCACAAATGCAAATTATCCAAAGGCTCTGGAAAGGCTTAAATTGCGTTTCGACAACAGGTCATTAATATTTATGGAAAATATCAACAGTCTTTTTGAACTTCCCTCAATGTCCAAAAACAATTGCTCACAACTTCGTAGTTTAGTAGATAATGTTTCTGCACTTTATGGTTCACTTTTGTCGCTCGGTTCACATAGTGATATCGTAAATGCATTGCTTATACACATAGTTATGCAGAAGGTTGATGACGATACAAAACGAAAGTGGAAAGATTCATTGGATTTTTTGAAGCTACCATCATGGGACGAGTGCTCCAGTGTTCTTGAAAGAAAATGTCAATTCTTGGATTCTATTGACGAGAGTCAAACTCCGCTGCCACGTAAGCCAGAAAATCATCATTCTGGTAAGTCAAAATATAAACAATCAAAACCTGGTTATAGTTTTTCGGTGTCGAAACGTATTTGTGCACTTTGCTCTAAAAGTGAGCATACTATTCATCGCTGTCCTCAATTTAAAGATATGCCCGTTTCTCAACGCTTTGAAAATATAAAAAAATTGGCACTTTGTATTAACTGCTTGTCAAAGGGGCATCAAGTAAACAATTGTCCCTCTTTATTTAAGTGCAAATTTTGTTCTCGCTCGCATCATAGCTTACTTCATCGGTCTTCAGCAGCTTCTCGGCCCTCGTCCCCAACTGCTGAACCATCCACTTCTCGTACTGCCTTAAACGATCCCTCTGCATCGGTTCACACACATCTGGAAAAATCCTCCTCGGAACAGGTGCTACTTGCAACTGCAATGGTTCTCGTTCGTGATGCTACCGGTTGCTATCAATTGGGACGTGCACTGTTAGATTCGTGCTCCCAATTAAATTTTATCACTGACGAATTTTCATAAAAATTACATCTTTCTCGTATTTCACAAGTTACTGAAGTCGCTAGTATTGGTAACACTCATAGTAAAAGCAAGTTTCGGTCATCAGCATTTGTGAAGTCTCGATTTACAGAATTTGAAGTTTCGTTGTCATTCTGCATCACCCCTCATATATCGTATCAGCCTGATTCTGAATTAGACATTTCTTCGTGGAATTTACCCCCTAATACTAAGCTTGCAGATGAAAACTTTTTCAAATCAAAACCCATTGATTTACTTATCGGTACTGAAACCTTTTTCGATATTTTGTCTGTGAGTCAAATCAAACTTGGATCAAACTTGCCAACATTGCAAAAGACGCTTTTTGGATGGGTCGTAGCTGGACGCTATTCCACACATCAACTCAACGCTTCCGGCTCTTGTATGCTTAATGTGGAAGAAGCTGTTGATCTCAACCTGCAACAATTGTGGGAGATAGAAGGAGTTAAACCTAATATAAACATCTTCACACCAGAACAGTCTGATTGTGAAAACTTTTTTAATAATACTGTTTCTCGTGAATCTTCTGGAAGAATCGTTGTAAAACTACCCTTTAAAGAATCTGTTGATGTTCTAGGGTTTTCAAGAAATATGGCTCTAAAACGATTTATATCTCAAGAAAGACGATTTGTTCGTGACATCGATCTAAAAGTTCAATATGTCGCATTTATGAAAGAATATGAGGATTGTGGACACATGAGTCTGGTAAGAAATCCTCGTATAAATGAGCCCCATTTTTTTATACCGCATCACTGTGTTTTCAAACATAGTAGTACGTCAACAAAGTTAAGAGTCGTCTTTGATGCGTCATGCCCTTCATCAACACAAAAGTCGTTAAATGACATTTTAATGGTTGGTCCAACCATTCAGGACGAGTTATATATAATTTTGCTTCGTTTTCGTCTATATCGATTCGCTATTACTGCTGATATAGTAAAGATGTATCGACAAGTGCTAATTGATTCGCACGACCGAAAATTTCAATACATACTCTGGAGAAGCTCGGAAGAAGAAGAACTACAAACGTATCAGCTGAATACTGTCACTTATGGGCTGTCTGCCGCACCTTATCTTGCTATCAAAAGCCTCCACTATCTTGCTGATCTATGGAGCAATTTCCGATTGGCGCAGAAAAGATTAAGTCATCGTTTTATGTAGACGACTTTCTGTGCGGTGCAAATACACTTGAAGAGCTCGTTGAAATAAAGGAAGAAGTGACTCAAATCTTAACTAGTGGGTGTTTTCAATTGGATAAATGGCACTCAAACCTCAAAGACTTTCAAAATGACAAAACTATGAAAAACTTAGACATAAAAAATACATCAATAACCAGTGCTTTAGGTATCACATGGGATCAACAAGAAGATGTATTTCTATTTACCTTCTCTCCAAAAACAGAAGTTCTAGCAAAAGTTACCAAACGTTCCATTTTGTCGCTTTCGTCATCCCTTTTTGATCCTCTTGGCCTTTTGGCTCCGCTCCTAATAAAATCTAAAATCATAATGCAAGAGTTATGGCTTCTTAAGATTGGCTGGGATGAAGCTCTACCTGAACAATTTCACTTGGCTTGGTCAACGTTTGTCTCGAACCTCAACAAGTTACGCACTCTTCAAATACCTCGTTTTTGCCTCGTTGATGAAGTTAAAGCAATACAACTCCATGGTTTTTGTGACTCATCTATTCGCGCCTATGGATGCTGCTTTTACCTCCGAACTATAAATTCTTCAGGAGACATCTCTGTCCATTTGCTCACAGTCAAATCCCGAGTTGCTCCCACCAAAAGGAAATCATTGCCAAAACTAGAACTTTGTGGCGCACATATTTTGTCAATATTATATGCAAAAATCAAAAACGTTGTTAAAAATCCATCATTGAAAACAATTTTATGGACGGATTCTCAACTTGTTCTGCACTGGCTTAAACAGCATTCCGCAACTTTATCAGTATTTGTGGGCAACAGGGTGTCAGAAATCCAAGATTTGACTAGTGATTGTATTTGGCGGCATGTTCCAACAGAGTGTAATCCTGCTGATGTTGTTTCTCGAGGCTCAACTGTAGATGAGCTTGCTTCATCCATCTGGTTCAGAGGGCCAGAGTTTCTCAAACTAGTTCCCGCACATTGGCCTTCAACCAAAATGAATACACTTTCTGAGGCCAACCAAAAAGAATTTGATCAAGAAAAACGTAAAACTGTGCTTTGTATTGACGAAAAGTCGAACTACATACTTGTTTCGCTGGAAAAGTTTAGCTCATACCTGAAAATGATTCGTATTGTCGCCTGGATGTTTCGTTTAGCAGAAAAATTCAAAACTAATGTTCCCTATTCTGATTGTTTGCAGCCTCAAGAGTTAGAAAACTCATTGCTCAGAATTGTTTTTCTCATACAGAGGGAATATTTTATAGATGACATCAATCGAGCTCTAAAGCGAAAGGATCCACAAGGTACGCTGAAGTGTCTTAACCCTTTCGTGGATTCATCATCTGGCTTCAACCTGCTCAAGGTAGGTGGCCGATTAGAGTTTGCCGCAATTTCGGATGGTCAAAAACATCCCATAATCTTGCCCAGCAAAAATCATTTTGTCAACTGCTATGTGCAACATCTACACCTTAGCAATTATCATGCAGGCCCCAAAGCCTTAATGTCATTGATTCGCCAGAAACTTTGGATCATCAATTCACGAAATTTATGCCGTCGTATTGTAAATTCATGCCCCCAATGCATTCGCTATCGCAGAAAATTATTGCAACAAATGATGGGAAATTTGCCAGCTGAGCGACTCAATCCTTCAAGGCCCTTCGCTCGTTGTGCCGTCGATTTCTGTGGTCCAATCATCACGTATCTCAGGGTCAGAGATAAAATTCCCTATAAGACATATGTTGCTGTTTTTGTATGTCTTGCAACCAAGGCGGTCCATATAGAAGTCGTCTCGGACTTGTCTACTGACGCGTTCATTGCCACTTTGAAGAGGTTAATTGGTCTACCCACAGATATTTTTTGTGATAATGCCACAAACTTTGTTGGCGCAAATTCTAAGTTGGCTCAATTAAAATCGTTCCTATTTGAGCCCAAAAATGCAAATATAATAATCGATTATTGTTCAAATCAATTTGTTAATTTTCATTTCATTCCCCCCAGGGCACCACATTTTGGCGGATTGTGGGAGGCAGCCGTCAAGTCAGCCAAAGGTCATTTAACAAGAACACTGGCCAAGCCAGGTTAACGTACGAGGAGCTCTCAACGGCCATGATTGAAATAGAGGCTATTTTAAATTCAAGGCCAATCTCACCTTTATCTTCAGATCCCAGTGCTTTTGAGGCCCTTACTCCAGGCTATTTTTTGATAGGCGCTCCCCTTCGTAGTTTGCCAGAACGTGATGTCCTCTCAAAGGAATTAAATAATTTACAATTTTGGGCTCGAATAAGCGGCATCAAACAACAATTTTGGAAAAAATGGTCTCATGATTACATAAATGAGTTACAAACTCGCAACAAATGGACCAAATCTAACCGTAACATTGCAACTGGTTCTTTAGTAATTATTAAAGAAGACAACTTACCTCCGCAACAATGGCTTATGGGAAAAATTATCAACGTAGTTCGTGGGAGAGATGATCGTGTCCGAGTTGTCGATGTCAAAACAACAAAGGGAGTAATACGTCGCCCTATCCACCGACTCGCTTTACTAACTTGTTCTTGAAAGTGTCCTTTCAATGGGGCCGGGATGTTAGGTCACCGCATAAAATTGCATATTAATTATTTTATTAGTTTATTGGTTTGATTTCTTGTAATGTTTTGTGCTCATTTGCCCTACTGTAATATTGTGTAAATTTTGCTTCATCCAAACCCACTGTAAAATGTTTTCTAAAAATCGGCACATCTTAAATATTGAAATTTCAGTTTAAGTAATTTGTTGTTGGAAAAAAGAATGCAATGCAGTTACGTTTGTTGTCGATCAACTCAACTTCATGCAAGTGCATGGATATACCTATGTTTGTGCAGACATATATAAATGTGTACATATGAACGTATGTACATACGTATTAATTGTACTAAAGAGAATTAAATCAACAATAACAGCAGTGGTGGCCTGTGAATAACATTTTTGTATTAGGTTTAAGATTATTAATTTTGAAATAAAGAAATTATTCGAATTGTTATACTCAACGATAAAACACCGGCTTTTACTTCTTGTTGGAAATCACGGTCACAATCTTTGGTTGATATCACTGCCCAAAGAACAGTTCAGCAGCCTATAGACAACAATCTGAAGAACCAAATTGCTCTATAACGCTGCCGGTGAAGAAAACATTCTTCATCGTACACACAACTTGTTTGTTTTCTTGCTTTCACATTATGCGTTATAGATGAAGAGTACTTTTTATAGATCCGTGCATAATGTTAAAGAGAAGCTAAAACCTAAAGAAATGGAGGGTAACAATATTTTTTATGTACGAATTTGATTGTTGTGTAAGCACAACTTGTTTGTTTTCTTGCTTTCACATTATGCGTTATAGATTAAAAGATGCTTGATTTCAGGCGATAGAAAGAGATAGATATAACAACTAAATCAATGGAGTCTCAACCAATCCATCTGCCATACAAAATGGTATAAAAATGGCTGTTGTTTCTTGTCTCTTGTTGCAAATACACAGCTTTTGATAAGAGTAAATGCAGACTTCCGAGCTGAAAAATTTAAACTTCATCTTATATTGAAGCATCGCTAGACTTATTTGCAGACCACTCACCTACTATTGTCACTATATTCTCACATACAACTTCATCACCCAATTGCGATTTTACGATGAAAAACAGACGAATTAATTGGTTGAAATACAAAAAATATTTGAGTGCCCATTACACAGAGAACATTCCTTTAAAAACGCCTGCTGACATAGATGACGCTACTACAACAAATCTTCAGGTGAGATGTAATAAAGTCTATTCAGCAGATATTGAACGGCTTTTATCTGAAAAATTAAGCTTTCGTCGGGAATGGCAACGCTACAGGTCCCCTCAGCGTAAAATCTAGGCTGAAGGAATGTACTAAACAGCTTAAAACACTATTAGAATATCAAAAAACTGCTTCTCTAAAAAAATTTTTGAGTGGTCTCGACGCAACACCACAAACAGACTATTCACTATGGAGAGTAGCCAGAGGCCTCAAAAGACCGATGATATATAAGCCTCCTTTACGAAGTTGGAATGGAGACTGGGCAAGGACTGACGCCGAAAAAGAGACTCTATTTGTGAACCACTTGCAGAATGTACTTACTCTAAATACGTCCGATAATACAGCAGAGCTGCCTCCAGTACCTGATGTTAGCTTGAGGTTCAATATTAGTGAGATTGAACACTGTATTGCAGGCTTAAATTCGAAAAAGGCTCTAAAATAAGCAACAATATGCTTTAAGAGCTACCGTATACTGCAAAAATAATAATTCTATTTATTTTCAATGGTATTTTGCGTCTCAAATGATATCCCGCAGAATGGAAGGTTTCATTGATTACCATGATACCAAACCCAGGCAAGATCATACGAAGGTGGAACTTTATAGGCCTATAAGCCTACATATTATCCAACATGTCAATACTATTTGAAAAACTACTCATGAGTAAGCTAACACCCAAACTGAATGGTACTAGATGGATTCCAGACCACCTATTCGGTTTCAGGATACAACATACCACGATAGAACAAACACATACACTCGTGAAAGTGGTTAGAACAACTTTCGAGGAAAATAAATATTGCTCTGCACTCTTTATTGACGTTTCTCAGGCTTTCGATAAAGTATAGCACGAAGGTTTAATACATAAATTAAAGCAAAACCTACAAATCTACTTTACAGACCGAACATTTTTTGTTAAATTTGAATTCAAGGCCACATAAAGTATATTATTTTGAGTTGCATGCCATATGGTGCTGCAGAATATGTAAATGATGCTTGTCTATTGGATGCTGTTTAAGCGGATGCTGTACCATAAATGACTGGAAAAAAATGATGGAGCCACGTCTACTATTTGTAGTTGTTTCTAGATAGTTTTAGAATAACCATGTGCCCATCCCAACCTATGATTACCAAGGGTCGTTCTCCTACTTCAAAACTTACCAACACGAACTTCTCTAAGAATCACCGCCTCTAAATTTTTAGTAATTCATTGTATAATTTTTATTGTACATATTCAAAAATCAAAAATTAAAGATAGTTAAGTACTACGCTAGGAAACGTTATTTTTCTTTGAACATTATCATACTGCAGCACCCGGTATGTTTTATATAATAATTTGGCTTTGATTAATGATCATTTAGCACTTACAAAGTATATAAAAAGTAAAAAGTAGTTATGCACTACCGAGAGGTAAGAAAGAGATGCATATATACATACGATAAAATGGAAATTCATATTTAATAAATTTAATAATTGTATGACTAATTTTCATTTTGTTTGCATAAATGTTTTCTAACGATTTTAAATATAAAAATTTAAATACCTTAATGAATACGTACATGTGTCTTTGGTAATTAAATCTAAGTTTTATGTACGTATTCCTATAATTTTTAGTCTACTTCTTTATATTACTTCTTTATTTTACTAATGTTTTTCTCTTTTGTGCTGCTTTCACTAATTTTATCACATCAACATTTTCAACTTGTATATATAAAAATGTTTCATTAGTAATCTTCCCGTTTTCCATTTATTCATTTACTTTTATCTACTTTTACTTTATTTTTCATAATCACTATAAATATTATTGCTTCATTTAATATTCTTCCAAACTATACATTTCATTACATTTTAACTAAATGTTTTACGTATTCTCATACCGGGAAGAAGATTACTAATGAAAGGTTTTATTTGATATTCTATGGTTCTGACTTACTTCGAGAAATTCCATCGATGAATGGCCATTCAGCAATGTCAATCCTGCAAACTAGAGTGAGGCATATATACGTTATTTCAATGATGTGATAATATTACTGATCATTCCAGTCAAAATTCCTCTATTTTTCTCTTCTTATAAAAAATTCCAAAATATTTATATATATATATATATATATATATATATATACACTATATATATATATATATATATATATATATATATATATATACACTATATATATATATATATATATATATATATATATACATTTTTTTTTTCTGATTTGTGGATACTTAATTGCATATGTAAATCTACATGTAGTTGATTAGGGTTTCTATATTTCTTTTCCACGTTTTTTATTTTTTATTTGTTCTGTTTGGATATTATCCAAATAGTGTTCAATAGAATACCTCACGAAGGAAAAGCAGGGGATGATTGGGATTACTTCAAGTGATTTCAAAGATGTATTTTAGCAGAATTTGTGGTTAATATGAATTCTTGCTGTACTTCTCCTGGGACATCAAGTATGCCCACCTGTGCGGAATACATCTATACACCTTTTCCTTTTATTTTCTTACGTCAGTGGTAGATACCTCTCAATATATGTTAAACAATTCTACTTAATGGTAGGGACAATCCTATTTAGGGTGCCTATAATTCTTTGGGGCTGTTAACGCCGTTGTTTGAAGCCAATAATCTTGGTATGCGATTTGTTTTTCCGAGGATTTTCTTTAAGCCAAATAATTCGTGAATTGGTGCCAAATCTGTAGAATTATATTACAGGGTATAATAATGGATAACATTTTATATTATATATTACCCGCCCAAGGATTGGCACCAATTTGGACAGAAGTCTGAGTTCTTTGGTCGCTGGTGTGGAGTTATTTAAAGCGTTTTTATAATAGCAAACAAGAATATTGTTTGCTACTATAGTTTCCGCTTTAACTTGTAAAGAAATTTTAATTATTTGAATGTTTTAATTGTACAATCGAATATATTCGAGAATGTCGTTTCACGTGTTTTTATTGCAGATTACATAGTATCACTATTTGCAGGTTATACCAAAAAGAACGCGCTGCATCGCTACTTGGGTTTTATAGCAATATTTTTGCATTGCATTAATTGCTTAATGGAATTATTATTTAATCTACCAATCACAGTCTTGCTGGATATTATATCTATACTAAATTATTCATTATCTTCCTCTCTTTTTAGTCGCTTTTTGGTACATTTTGTAGCTGAGTTGTATACCTAAGTCCGTTAGCTTTAAATACACACTTTTCCCCCAGTCTAACGCCAGCAACATTACACGGTCCCCCCCTAAATATCAAATTTTGGAGTCTGTGGGCCTCAAAATGTGATCGAGATGGAGTTTGCTTCAGTGAGCCTTGATATCCTGTGTATGATACCTTCCCACATAATTTCCCAGTATGTCTTCCAATTCATAATTACTTTTGCCTACTTGCTTCGTAATTCTCACCTTTACGAACTCATGATCTAGTTTAGCGTTATAACCTTTCTCAAAATGAGACTGCTTGAAATTTCTTCTGAAGACCTCCTGACCCTCCTTAAAATTTCCTACTCTGCACCTTAGATTATATCGTCGCTCGTTCCGTAACAATTCTTTCTCCAGTAGCTCTAGAGCCCTATTCCTTATAACTTCTAAGGAGTCCTCTCTGGAAAAGTTTACTGTTCTTTTCTATAAGAATCCTACTTTCCTCAATAGTGAATACACGTCGCCGTTGGTCACCATATTTTGCCCAAAGGTCAAATAATATGGAGCCGCACCTACCGTAGAGTGAATACTCGACCGCATTACACAAGCAATACAGCTCAGCACTCCATCCAAGTATTTCTGGTCTGGCTGAACATATGCCCTAACTGTCGCTATTACAGACCGATTTATTCACTCTGAGGCGTTGACTTGAGGAGAATGAACCGCGGTAAAGGTGTGTAGTATATTATATTTCTCAAGCATCTGCTTGAAAATTTTAGATATGAACTGAACGCCATTGTCTGAAATTATGGTCTCTGGCACCCCAAAAACATGGAATATTTCCTCCTCCTTATACTTCGTCACAACTTCTGCTGTTAGCTTCTTCACGGGTTTTAAGAATGGGAACTTAGAGAAGTGATCTAGAACTAGGAAGATGCCGACGTTGCCTGATTTTGAGTTAGGGTATGGCCCCAAAAAATCAATATAAACTCTCTGAAACAACCGTTCGAGACTTGGTGAGCGGCCCAAGGGTGGCCTTAGGACATGGTTAGGATGCTTTGTAGACTTACATATCTCGCATGTATTTACAAAATCCCTTACACTGCTCACTATCCTGCTGGAGCTCAAATCCTGCTGGGACATGAGCCACTTTAGCGACGCGTAGTCAGTCACTATCGTGAACTCATTTCCTTCTACATACGGGCGAAACTTCTTGATGCTTAGCACAGCAGCTAAGCCCTCCTGTTCGGTCACTGAATAGTTCCTTTGGGCTTTATTTAGTTTCTACGACATAAATGCCAAAGGAACTTCATCACCGTCCAAATTCATCTGGACCAATACAATTCCTATTCCTGCCTTACTGGCGTCACAATGGGCATAGAATGGTTCCGTAAAATCTGGACTATGTGCTTTTTCACTCCATATGACTTTTTCCCCACCCTTTAGCAAATCAGTTAAGGGGGTTGTAATTGACGCAAAGTTTTTAATAAATTTCCTGTACCAGCCTGTCATTCCAAGGAACTGCCTGATACTTTTTACTGATCTAGGGGTTGGATATTCCAGAATAGCTAAAACTTTGTCGGGATCCGTACGAATAACGCCGTTACCAATTATGTGGCCCAGATATATTATTTCTTCCATGCAAAAGTTACTTTTTTCTACGTTTAATAAAAGTCCAGCCTCCCTAAAACGCCTAGCAGTTTGTCTTAAAACCTCAAGATGCCTGTCAAAATCCGCAGAGAGAATTAGTAGATCATCGAGGTATACAAATACCTCAGTGCGTAATTGTGCTGGTATTACCTTGTCCATCAGCCGAGACATGGTTTGTGGTGCATTACACAGTTCAAACGGCATTACTTTAAACTGATATAACGGCCGTCTCGGTACCGAAAATGCCGTATTGTCTCTTGATTTTGGATGTAAAGGAATTTGCAAAATGCATCTTAGAGATCCAAACTGGTAATAAATCTAGCCTTTGGTAATCTGCTCAATATTCCATCGATGATAGGTAATGGATAAGCGTCCTTAATTAAAGCCGCATTAATTTTACGAAAATCCAAGCACAACCTATTTTTGCCAGGTTTACGCACTAGCACGCATGGAGAACTCCAAGCGCTGTTCGGCTCCTCAATAATGCCGGTGAAACAGGATAATTCCGCTGTTTTACTGGCTTTGCGTCTCCCACATCGATCACATGGCTTACTAAAGATGTCCTCCCTAGCCTTTGCTTGAAAAAAGACGGAAAAAGTTCGATAAGCTTACATAACTGCTGTTTGGTGAATTTTCAGATTAATATTGTTTACTATGGCTGCTATTGTCATACATTCGCCAGAAATCTATTCCGGGGTACAATGATTGTGATACACTTGATATTATATATTCTGCTTCGGTAGTAGATGTTGATACAATTGCTTGCCTCTGACTCAACCAAGATATAGGTCCACCAGCATATGTTATTATGACACCAGATGTTGAACGCCCTGTAGTAATGCATCTTCCAAAATCAGCATCATTGAAACATTCAAGAACTTTAGGACCTTTCTTGTAGTAGCAAATTCCAACATCTAACGTTCCAGCTATATATCTAAATACTCGTTTCACACGCTGTACATCTTCGTTTGTTGGATTTTCTAAAGATCTTGAAAGGTAACCTATGGTATATGGTAGGTGTGGCCTCGTTGTTAACATTAAATACATTAAAGCACCAACTGCTTGTCTATATGGAAATTCTACTCTTTCAATTTGCTTGTTGTTGATATCACAAATTTTTTCTATTTGTGTAGCGACTGGACGACATTCAAAAAAGTTGAATTTTTCCAATATTTTCTTGGCAAACAACTTTTGATGTATCTTAATACATTTTTCTTTATTTTCAATTTCTAGTCCAAGAAAGTACGTGTAGCATACAACCAAAGAACGACATATTTTATTGGTTTCAGGTTAAGTTCAAGCATGCATTTGTTTTCCGGCATTAGCTCGTCGGCAATTAGGCGGTGTTCAGAACTTACCTCATGTTGGAATTAAATGGCTACATAGAACATGCATGCATAAAGAGTTTATAACAAAAAATATACCTTTAAGATATAACAGGTGAGAAAGACTTGATTAAACTGGAAGAGTTTGAACCAACATGACAAGACGAATTATAATGGTAGTGAAACGGAAGATGTTAGTACTATTGCAGTTATATATTATGTTGCCAATAGGTGGAAGATACAACACGTAACCCAACCCAACCATGATCATCTGTTAAATCCACCGAAAATAAATTATAGATGATCCCACACGTCAATCAATAACTAATTTCTTCTGTGGCAAGAAACAAAACTAAAATACTTAACAATTCATTTGCGAAGTTTTATTAACTCAAATATAATTTTTAGGTTCTTAACGTAAATTATATAAAAATATTATAGACATAGCTTTAACCGATAATCTAACTTAAATATGACTAACAAGTTGAAATTATAAAGTGATTAAGTTTGAATTCCACACCCAGTATTAATATTTTAAAGTATGTATATATATTATCAAATATGTACAACGTAACCGAAACTAGGTCAGTGACGTAAGTTGTTTCCCCCCCATAATGTTGAATATATAGAGGCTTTAAGAAGAAGATATACGAAGAAAACAATGAAGTGGAATAAATATACATATGAACAGCATATGATGTTTTAAAATATTGATACTAACTTGGTTCGACCTTAACTTACAGCGAAATAATTTAGATATGTCTTCTTGTTTTCTTTTCCTTGTGCTGTAAAAACTAATAATTTGCAAATTCGGTTGCTTTTATTTGTATCACTTATGAATTCTCTTTCCTTATAGTCGGGAGCGCTAATATATCTTTAATCTCTTGTGTTGCTCTTTATATACTTATTTTTCTTTTATAAGCACCTAATTTTTTACATATTTTTTTCCTCTAATTTACTTCACATCAAAAAAAATTTAATGATTGAATAACTTTGTTACTGATTTTAATTACTTAACTTTTTCCGATTTAACTGTGACAAATTTTATACATATTCTGAGACAAACAGGTAGCTAAAGCAAATGAACTCCTGACTTACATTTGGTTGTTTCATTGGTCTCCATCGATGAATGGCCATTCAGCAGTGTGTCGCTATATGTGTTAGAAAGAGATAGTTGTAATTAACATTTTCTGATGTGATCGTGATATGCTTTTGACTTTGTTTTCGTGATGATACTTTTCGATGCCAATATAAAAAAAAGGATATATAAAGTTCAGCAACAATGTTTCATCATATTTAGCAACATCGTAGCTAGCAAGTAAGCCCAACAGAATTTTGGTGATACAATCTGCAATCAGCAACAACTCTTCCTAAGGGATGAAGTGTGTATATAGAGATGGTGGCTTTAGCTTTAAATACACACTTTTCCCCCAGTCTAACGCCAGCAATATTACACGGTCCCCCCCTAAATATCAAATTTTGGAGTCTGTGGGCCTCAAAATGTGATCGAGATGGAGTTTGCTTCAGTGAGCCTTGATATCCTGTGTATGATACCTTCCCACATAATTTCCCTGTATGTCTTCCAATTCATAATTACTTTTGCCTACTTTCTTCGTAATTCTCACTTTTACGAACACATGATCTAGTTTAGCGTTATAACCTTTCTCAAAATGAGACTGCTTGAAATTTCTTCTGAAGACCTCCTGACCCTCCTTAAAATTTCCTACTCTGCACCTTAGATTATATCGTCGCTCGTTCCGTAACAATTATTTCTCCATTAGCTCTAGAGCCCTATTCCTTATAACTTCTAAGGAGTCCTCTCTGGAAAAGTTTACTGTTCTTTTCTATAAGAATCCTACTTTCCTCAATAGTGAATACACGTTGCCGTTGGTCACCATATTTTGCCCAAAGGTCAAATAATATGGAGCCGCACCTACCGTAGAGTGAATACTCGACCGCATTACACAAGCAATACAGCTCAGCACTCCATCCAAGTATTTCTGGTCTGGCTGAACATATGCCCTAACTGTCGCTATTACAGACCGATTTATTCACTCTGAGGCGTTGACTTGAGGAGAATGAACCGCGGTAAAGGTGTGTAGTATATTATATTTCTCAAGCATCTGCTTGAAAATTTTAGATATGAACTGAACGCCATTGTCTGAAATTATGGTCTCTGGCACCCCAAAAACATGGAATATTTCCTCCTCCTTATACTTCGTCACAACTTCTGCTGTTAGCTTCTTCACGGGTTTTAAGAATGGGAACTTAGAGAAGTGATCTAGAACTAGGAAGATGCCGACGTTGCCTGATTTTGAGTTAGGGTACGGCCCCAAAAAATCAATATAAACTCTCTGAAACAACCGTTCGAGACTTGGTGAGCGGCCCAAGGGTGGCCTTAGGACATGGTTAGGATGCTTTGTAGACTTACATATCTCGCATGTATTTACAAAATCCCTTACACTGCTCACTATCCTGCTTCAGCTCAAATCCTGCTGGGACATGAGCCACTTTAGCGACGCGTAGTCAGTCACTATCGTGAACTCATTTCCTTCTACATACGGGCGAAACTTCTTGATGCTTAGCACAGCAGCTAAGCCCTCCTGTTCGGTCACTGAATAGTTCCTTTGGGCTTTATTTAGTTTCTACGACATAAATGCCAAAGGAACTTCATCACCGTCCAAATTCATCTGGACCAATACAATTCCTATTCCTGCCTTACTGGCGTCACAATGGGCATAGAATGGTTCCGTAAAATCTGGACTATGTGCTTTTTCACTCCATATGAATTTTTTCCCACCCTTTAGCAAATCAGTTAAGGGGGTTGTAATTGACGCAAAGTTCTTAATAAATTTCCTGTACCAGCCTGTCATTCCAAGGAACTGCCTGATACTTTTTACTGATCTAGGGGTTGGATATTCCAGAATAGCTAAAACTTTGTCGGGATCCGTACGAATAACGCCGTTACCAATTATGTGGCCCAGATATATTATTTCTTCCATGCAAAAGTTACTTTTTTCTACGTTTAATAAAAGTCCAGCCTCCCTAAAACGCCTAGCAGTTTGTCTTAAAACCTCAAGATGCCTGTCAAAATCCGCAGAGAGAATTAGTAGATCATCGAGGTATACAAATACCTCAGTGCGTAATTGTGCTGGTATTACCTTGTCCATCAGCCGAGACATGGTTTGTGGTGCATTACACAGTTCAAACGGCATTACTTTAAACTGATATAACGGCCGTCCCGGTACCGAAAATGCCGTATTGTCTCTTGATTTTGGATGTAAAGGAATTTGCAAAATGCATCTTAGAGATCCCAACTGGTAATAAATCTAGCCTTTGGTAATCTGCTCAATATTCCATCGATGATAGGTAATGGATAAGCGTCCTTAATTAAAGCCGCATTAATTTTACGAAAATCCAAGCACAACCTATTTTTGCCAGGTTTACGCACTAGCACGCATGGAGAACTCCAAGCGCTGTTCGACTCCTCAATAATGCCGGTGAAACAGGATAATGCCGCTGTTTTACTGGCTTTGCGTCTCCCACATCGATCACATGGCTTACTAAAGATGTCCTCCCTAGCCTTTGCTTGAAAAAAGACGGAAAAAGTTCGATAAGCTTACATAACTGCTGTTTGGTGAATTTTCAGATTAATATTGTTTACTATGGCTGCTATTGTCATACATTCGCCAGAAATCTATTCCGGGGTACAATGATTGTGATAAACTTGATATTATATATTCTGCTTCGGTAGTAGATGTTGATACAATTGCTTGCCTCTGACTCAACCAAGATATAGGTCCACCAGCATATGTTATTATGACACCAGATGTTGAACGCCCTGTAGTAATGCATATTCCAAAATCAGCATCACTGAAACATTCAAGAACTTTAGGACCTTTCTTGTAGTAGCAAATTCCAACATCTAACGTTCCAGCTATATATCTAAATACTCGTTTCACACGCTGTACATCTTCGTTTGTTGGATTTTCTAAAGATCTTGAAAGGTAACCTATGGTATATGGTAGGTGTGGCCTCGTTGTTAACATTAAATACATTAAAGCACCAACTGCTTGTCTATATGGAAATTCTACTCTTTCAATTTGCTTGTTGTTGATATCACAAATTTTTTCTATTTGTGTAGCGACTGGACGACATTCAAAAAAGTTGAATTTTTCCAATATTTTCTTGGCAAACAACTTTTGATGTATCTTAATACATTTTTCTTTATTTTCAATTTCTAGTCCAAGAAAGTACGTGTAGCATACAACCAAAGAACGACATATTTTATTGGTTTCAGGTTAAGTTCAAGCATGCATTTGTTTTCCGGCACTAGCTCGTCGGCAATTAGGCGGGGTTCAGAACTTACCTCATGTTGGAATTAAATGGCTACATAGAACATGCATGCATAAAGAGTTTATAACAAAAAATATACCTTTAAGATATAACAGGTGAGAAAGACTTGATTAAACTGGAAGAGTTTGAACCAACATGACAAGACGAATTATAATGGTAGTGAAACGGAAGATGTTAGTACTATTGCAGTTATATATTATGTTGCCAATAGGTGGAAGATGCAACAAGTAACCCAACCCAACCATGATCATCTGTTAAATCCACCGAAAATAAATTATAGATGATCCCACACGTCAATCAATAACTAATTTCTTCTGTGGCAAGAAACAAAACTAAAATACTTAACAATTCATTTGCGAAGTTTTATTAACTCAAATATAATTTTTAGGTTCTTAACGTAAATTATATAAAAATATTATAGACATAGCTTTAACCGATAATCTAACTTAAATATGACTAACAAGTTGAAATTATAAAGTGATTAAGTTTGAATTCCACACCCAGTATTAATATTTTAAAGTATGTATATATATTATCAAATATGTACAACGTAACCGAAACTAGGTCAGTGACGTAAGTTGTTTCCCCCCCATAATGTTGAATATATAGAGGCTTTAAGAAGAAGATATACGAAGAAAACAATGAAGTGGAATATGTATATTTATGAACAGCATATGATGTTTTAAAATATTGATACTAACTTGGTTCGACCTTAACTTACAGCGAAATAATTTAGATATGTCTTCTTGTTTTCTTTTCCTTGTGGTGTAAAAACTAATAATTTGCAAATTCGGTTGCTTTTATTTGTATCACTTATGAATTCTCTTTCCTTATTTCCCCATTTTTAGGATTTTAGTAAATTTTACTAAAATAAGATGGGCAGGATTTGGTGCCAAACCTGAAAGTTATGATTTGTAAATTTCTGCTTTTTTTCTCTTTGCTAAACATGTGGTATGTGAAATAATTGCTTTCTTTGATAAAATTTACCCGTGGATTATGACACCAAAACTTGAAATTTTTGCAGCACAATTAGACTTCTCCGAAATTGTAATATCTTGTACATATAATATATTCACAATTATAGTCAACACAATTTAGTTTTATTTTTAGTAAAATAACTAATTGGATAACTGCACGTTTTATTTGTTAGATTGAAAATGAACGTTCAGCACATGTTCCTTGCCTTATATACCTCTGCAATTGCACGTAATCAGGCAAGATAAAATTTGGCGCTTAATAACCTGCCCGAACAAACAAGTACCAATCATCACCTGATTTTGTGAACAGTAATTTCTTAAAATTTTTTTCTTTATTACCATGAGTTATTATATGTACGTTTGCAGAAACAGTGTAGCAAATTGACAAAACTTGTTTAGTGATGGTTACTTAGATATTTACATATGGCTCGAGATAAAACGACTTTAAATTTGCTAGTGTAAAACTCTTACAGAACAAGGAATTTTCGCTTTAGAAAATAAATTCTTTTTTTTGATTTTAATATCTTTTTATTTATTTTTAAATTCCAGCACTTTACACAGTCCCCCAAACAAGATCGAATTTAGGAATTTTTCTTTTAAAAATTATAAATTCGATCCCGCTGGAAGGATACTAACAAGGCTTTATATGTTTTGCGTGATATTTGCCTACGTAATTTCCTCTAAGGTCTTCCAAGTCGAAGTTGCAATTACCAACCTTTTTCCTAATCCTGGATTTTAGAAAAACATTATCGAGTTTTGCATTATATCCTTTTTCTAAACTTGATTACTTAAAATTACGCCTATACACTATTTGCCCTTCGCTGAAACTTGCTACTCTAGACCGAAGATTGTACTTTCGCTCATTTCGTATAATTTGTTTTATCATCAGTTCAACAGCTCTGTTTGTTATAATGTCAATAGAATCTTCCCTAGTAAAACTAACAGATCTATCTTCTAACATGCCTAATTTTCTCAGTAAAGAGTATGTATTCCCATTGGTTATCATATTTTGTCCAAATGTTAAATAATATGGTTCAACACCAATAGACGCGTGAATGCTTGAGCGGAGAGCGCAACCAATACTGCTTAAGACTTCATCCCAGTTTCGTTGGTCTGGATCGACATAGGCTCTTATGGCGGCGATTACTGAGCGATTTATTCGCTCTGAGGCATTAGCCTGCGGAGAATGGACAGCTGTGAGACTGTGAGAAATTTTTTAACGATCCAGTAATTGCTTAAACATTTTGGATTTAAATTGGGCTCCGTTATCTGAAACAACCATTTCAGGCACACCAAATACGTGAAATATGTCTTCTTCTAAGTATTTGCAGACAACATCTGCCGTCAGTTTTTTTACGGCTTTCAAAAAGGGATACCTGGAAAAGTGATCCACTACCACAAAAATTCCAATGTGACCACTTCTAGACCTAGGATAAGGTCCTAGAAAGTCTACATATAACTTTTGAAACAAACGTTGTGTCATAGATGGTTTACATATTGGAGGGCAAAGCACAAAATTGGGCTGTTTAGTTGACTTGCACGTGTCACATGCATTTATGTAATCCCTGACACTGTTAACTAGCCCTAGCCAAAAATAATATTTCCTTATTCGTTCTAATGTCTTATTTATACCAAAATGAGCTGCTAAAGGGTTATTATGTGCCCATTTTAAAGCGTCATTAATAAGTTGAGTTGGTATCCATAATTTCCAACAAAGATCATCATACAACTGTTCACCAGTTGCATGCTCAGTACGTTTATATACTAAACCGTCCAAGACCTTTATGTCAGGAAATTTAGATTGGTTATTAGTTAAATTTTCTATTAGCGCAATATATTCTTCGGTTTGAAAGTATTTAGACTTTAAGTCGAAAAAGCCTACGTCGTTTTCGGAAAGAATGTTAACTAATGAAACACACTCGACTGCAGGTAAAACTTCGGATGTAATTTCCGGATTAGTGCGAGAAAGAGCATCTGGGATCACATTCAGACTACCTTTTCGATGTTGACTTTTGAAAGACAAAGCTTGCAACTTTAGTGCCCACCGTGCTAACCTTGAATTCAAATCAGTTTGCGACATGAGCCACTTTAGTGACGCATGATCTGATAAACTCCTGCCCTTCTATGTATGCTCGAAACTTTTTTACACTTAACACAGCAGCTAAACATTCCTGTTCAGTCACTGAGTAGTTGCGTTGGGCTTTATTGAGCTTTTTTGACATAAATGCCACAGGAACCTCATTACCCTCAGCATGTACCTGGGCCAAAACACTTCCTATGCCTGTCTTGCTTGCGTCGCAGTGGATATAGAACGGCTTTTAAAAATCCGGGCTATGCAAAACAGGTGCTGAGCTAAGGAGACATTTCAATTTCTCAAATGACTGGTTTGCATCTTCGTTCCAGACAAACTTTCTTTTATTTTTAAGCAACTCTGTCAGTGGAGTGGTAATTGAGGCATAGTTTCAATAAATTTCCTATACCATCCGGTCATACCAAGAAAACGTCTGATAACCTTGACTGAACGAGGTGTTGGATATTCCAATACAGCTGAAATTTATTCTGGATCAGTTCGAATAACTCCATTTCCTATGATGTGTCCTAGATATTTAACCTCACTCATGCAAAATCTACTTTTTCCTACATTGATGGTCAAGCCAGAGCTTTGTAAGCATTTAGCAACAATTTGTAACACTCCCAAATGTCTGCTAAAACTATCGGATATAACCAGTAGATCATCGAGATATATAAAAACTTCCTTCCACAATTTAGGAGGTATCACTTTATCCATCAAACGGGACATAGTTTGGGGTGCATTACAGAGGCCAAACGGCATAACCTTATACTGATATAATTGTCGTCCGGGCACTGTAAATGCCGTTTTGTCCCTTGATTTTGGATCTAAAGGGATTTGCCAGAAGCCGTCTTTCAGATCCAAACTTGTAATATAATTGGCTTTTGGAAGTCTGCTTAATATACCATCGATGTTAGGTAAAGGGTATGCATCCTTAAGGGTTACGTCATTTACTTTTCTACTATCTAAACAAAGTCTATTTTTACCAGGTTTCCTAACTAGAACACAGGGAGAACTCCATGCACTGTTCGATTCCTCGATCACTCCTAATTTTAACATGCGATCAACTTCTTCGTACATTAGCTTTTCTATTGCTGGCGATATGGGATAATGGCGTTGTTTAATTGGTTTTGCCATGCCTACGTCTATCACATGACTTACTAAAGTTGTTTTCCCAAGCTCTTCCTTCAAAAAGCAAGGAAACAAATCAATTATTCGAGCTAGCTGTTGTTTTTCGCTGAGATTTAGGTTAACGTTAACTAAAAGATTTGTGTTTGGGTTATCAATACTGGAAATGGAAAGTGGTTTTATAAAACTTGGTGGTAATAATTTGAAATCTCACCAAAAATCAATTCCTAAGTATAAGGATTGTGTAAGACTTGGAATAATATATAAATTGATTGGTCGTTCTAATGATTTAAACTCGATATTCGTTTTAATGAAACCAACAACATTTTGTGAGATTATAGTAGTATAGGGTTAAACTAGTTTGTTTAACCTTGTTTAATTGTTAGGCTTTTAGCCAATTAATTTGTTTGTTTGTCTAGGCAGTGACACCAAGACAATTTCTATGATACAACACAAGCACTTGTAACTTGGTTATATGGAGAGAGAAAAAACCAACCAATTGTTTAGATTAATTAATTAATTCTGTTTTTATTAATAAAAATCTGGTTCTTATTTACTATTTAATAGATACAAATAATAACAACAAAAAAAAATGCAAAGTTAGTAAAAGCAAAGCCACAGCTAATGACCGATACAGTTTGTTTACCTTTAATCAAAGTAAAGAATATACAAAAAAAAAACTTGCAGTTTAAGCATTAAAGGTTTGTTAACTTGTGGCCTAATTAATTTAAAGTATTCAGCAATGCAAGGTTGTTCACTTAAATTTCGTGCGGGCATATGTACGGTGGTATGTTTGTATGTTGAATAAATGTTCCCACGTACATATGAAAGAAATTCGTTGTGAAAGTTTGAACATACATCCCGACGTGGAGCTATTGGTATTGTATAGTTTTGATTTATGATGGAAACTCTGAGGATACCATTTAGTGTAGTTTGCCTTGTAGTTCGGAGATGTTTTTAATTTGATCACCATAAGTCTTGAAGTGAATTATTTTGTCTTGAACCTCGTCTGGATAAATGATTTCACTGATGTTGCTTATTGCTGTGTAGACGTCTGAAGAGATGTAGAGACAGTCTGATGTCCCTGGATAGTAGTTGAGTCGAGCTTAAGAGTGCAATCTGGTGATAATTTTAGAAAGCCAGAACCTGTGATGGTAAGCTGTGACCTTTCTTGTCCACATACGGAGCTTACTCGGGAGGGGTGCGGCATTGTATATAGCCATTGATTGCTGTGTTCCAATTGTATAAGTGAATTGTTGTCTGCAATAGGACCAATGTTGCAATCCTTTCGGGTGTTATATTTGAGAAGTGAGAGCTCGCATAGACATTTTCCAGCGTTTGCATTAAATCTTGATTGTAAGTGTTGATACAAGTGCTCGTTCTCCTTAATTATTGAACATGTGGTCCACTGTCTTTCCGATAAGATGAAATACTGATCCCGGTGAGCGTTTATAGCGAGAAAATCGGAGCAAGGACGTATGGCGAGCATTGTACCGTTTATCGATACTGGGATTGGGTGCGGTTTCAGAAGCTCGAATGGTTCGGGATCAGCTAATGGAATAGAAATGTGGAAGATGACGTGGTCCTTTGTTATTCCTCCTTTGACACTCATGATTTTGTATAGTTGCAGAATGTTGTCCCCGCCCACTGGTACTTCTAGAGATGCTGGAAGATAATTTTTTACCTGTACTAGCTCGGTTTGAAGTTGGGATGGTGATAGAAGCATTGGGCTGATTTTTCCATGGTGTGAGTCCGTTAATGATAATATTATTTCTGATTGGATTCGGTGTAGTCTTGCTGATGTTAATGAAAGTTGAATGGATCGTAGCATAAGTATTTTAAAGCGGTTTGCTTGATAATGTTCCCTGTCGTTTTCGTGCAATTTGGATGTGATTTCTGTTTATTGATTATTCATGCTGTCAAATCTTTGTTTTACGCTTTCTTCATCATGTTTAAGTATGTTTAAAGTTGCGTCAACAATAGATGTTTGATTCATGAGGAGATGTTTCAACTGATTTTCATTTTCGTTCAATGACATTTGCTCGGCATAATTGGAATCTAAAACACCAAACAATGAATTAGCCACATTACCAACCACATTAATTGCGCCACGTTTAAGTCGTCTTTTCAGCGAAAGATTTGTATTCTTTAGACCTGCTATGCTTAAGTCGATTGCTTGGAGAAGGCTCGGACAGGTTGTGTTTTGAGTAAGATGTTCGCATAATCGGTGTAGTTCCGTCGCTTCGATCATGAGTCTGCTTATTTCTTTCCAATACGGGTTCAAGTTATAATAGGAAATGATGTTACATTCTGACCCTGATACCCGTGTGTTGCTGATACCTTCGAAGTACAAGCCGATATTGGGTTCAAATTGGATGATCTTAACCTTATCTGTGGATACGAGCGGAAGTAATAATAGTACTGTGAGAAGTGTGGTTAGGATTGAGCTTGCCAAGGTTCTGTGTTTTTTGGTTGGTGGTCTTTCATCAGTGGATGCCATTGATGATTGGGGTTCCGATGGCAATTCATGAGGATCCGTGGCTTCTGATGTTTGTGGAGGAGGGAGTAGTTCTTCTTCTTCAGCTTCTTCATTAAGTTTAGGCAATGGGGCTAAGTATTGGATGGCTCGTTTAAGGATGCCTGAAGAGGTCTGAACGTCGGCTACTCTTATGACCCGTTTGGTCCCTTGTATGTTTTTATTACACGTCCCAAGGGCCATTTCATTACTGGGATATTATCTTCTTTGATGAGGACGGTTGCCCCTGGTTTCAGATTTTTCGATTGTTCCCGCCATTTGTGTCGGTATTGCAACTCATTTGGATAATCCCGTGACCATCTCTTCCAGAATTCATGCTTGAGCTGCGAAACTAATTTCCATCGTGTTTCTAATTTAAGGGTTGTGGGCTTCGCTGGAGCATCGATTTGGGCTGTTAATGGTTCACCAATCAAAAAATGCCCGGGAGTAAGTGCTCCTATGTCGTTTGCGTCATTTGACATGGGTGAAATCGGTCTGGAGTTTAGTATTACTTCAATTTCCACAATTACGGTTTCGAGCTCTTCGTACGTGAGAGATGCATTTCCTAATGTTCTCACCAACAGGTATTTTGCTGATTTAACGGCTGCCTCCGAAAGACCACCAAAGTGTGGTGCTCTTGGTGGAATGAAACTAAATTGGAAACCCTTTTTGCTGCATGCATTAAGAATGGTTGCCTGGGCATCTGATGAGTGTATTATTGTGGAAAGTTCTGGCAGTTTGTTTTTGGCACCGACGAAGTTTGTTGCATTGTCGCAATATAAGTTTTGGCAATGTCCACACCGGGATATGAACCGTTCTAGGTGGACTGCCTTTGTAGCAAAGCAGCAAAATACGGCAATGTAGGCCTTGTGTGGTCGTTTTCCCCGAAGTTTATAGTGAACCGTGATTGGGCCGCAGTAATCGACTCCGGCATTAATAAAGGCCCGGGCTGGTGTGACGCGGGTTGATGGTAGGTTGCCCATTACTTGGTGAAATAACGCTGGTTTGGCTCTGCTGCATATCGTGCATTGAAGCACAGTGGCTCTAGACATAATTTTTCCTTTTATTGGCCAAAATTTTTGTCTGATTATTCCCAGGAGTGTTTGTGCACCACAGTGCTTGTTGTCCTTGTGAACCATTTCAAAGATTAGCTTTGCAATCGGATCATTGTAAGGAATCAGGAATTGATGCTTGGAGTCGTATTGAAGTGGTGATGCTTCGAGTCGGCCTCCAACGCGGATTAAACCATCTTTGTCTAGAAACGGTGATAGGTTACTTAGGTTACTTGTTCCGCGTAACTCTTTGTATTTTGCAAGTTTTTGAATTTCTTGTTTGAAGTCCGATGCTTGAATTTGTCTTATGATCAACTTCAGTGCGTTGTCTAATTCAGTTGTCGTTAGTGAATTTTGACTAGGCCTTAAGTCTCCCTTTCCCTTAATTTGGGTGATGAAGAGCAGAACGTATCCCAAGATGTTCTGAAGACGCCAAAAGGAGTTCCCATGGTTTATTTTATAGATGAAGTCTGGTTCCGTGGACGTCACTGTTAGTGTTTGTTTAACTTTCCTCTCAAGGTCAGTTGGCATGGCATGGGTTGGATTATAGTTGGGAGGCCAGGCTGCGTCTTGGCCATGTAAAAATAGAGGGCCAAAAAACCACAAGGAGCAATCTTTAAGGTGTCTGGGTGAGATTCCTCGTGATAATATGTCTGCGGGATTGATTTTTGAGCTGACGTGTCGCCATTGGCTAGCTTGCGTTGTTTGTAAAATAGTTGATACGCGGTTTGGTACGAAGGTGTTAAGTGCTGCTGGTGAATTTATCCATGCTAACACAATTTCCGAGTCAGTCCAAAACCAAACTTGGCTTGATAGTTGAAGATCGGTAGTGATTTTGGCGGCCAGCTAGGCTCCCAACGCTGCGCCGCAAAGTTCTAATCGCGGTATGGTTTGAGTTTTGATTGGAGCGACCCGAGATTTTGCGCAGAGCAGCCGTGTTGTAATTAACCCGTTTGTTGTTGTGCCTCTAAGGTAAGCTGCTGCACCATATGCCTTTTCTGAAGTATCGGTAAAAATGTGTAGCTGGACTGAGGTAGGGATTCCGCCATTGAAAATGTGCCGTGATAGCTGTAATGTTTTTAATTCATTTAAGTCTGTGCGGAAGTTCATCCATTTGGTGTGCATGTGTTCAGGGAGTGACTGATCCCAATCGAGTTTTAATGCCCACAGTTCTTGGATGAAGATTTTGGCAGTAACTGTTACAGGCGATAAAAGACCTAGTGGATCGAAGACTCTTGCAAGATCCGATGTGGCTGTCCGTTTGGTAATTTTTTTAATACTCTCAATGTTTACCCTGATTCCCAATTTGTCATCCTTTGGTAGCCAAATGAGCCCTAAGGTTTTTATTGAATCAACCTTGGTGCTTTCGAAGTCTAAATCAACCTCCACGTGTCCTTGTGGTATATTGTGCAGCAATTTTGGATAATTAGCGCACCATTTACGTCATGTGAAGCCACCTTCCTTCAGAATTTGCACTAGCTGTTATTGTACATCTAGTGCGGTTATTAAGCTGTCAAAACCGCCCAGGCCGTCGTCTACGTAAAAATTCTCTTGGAGAAATTTGGAAGCTAGTGGATAACGTGTCGCGTTTTCTTTGGCCAGTTGCATTAGGCACTTTGTTGCTAAATATGGAGCAGATCTGGTACCGTATGTGACCGTGTTGAGTTGATAATAGGTGATGGGCATTGTGGTATCTTTTCTCCAAATTATTAGCTGAAGCTGCCGGTCCTCAGGAGCTACCAGTACTTGTCTGTACATTTTTTCGACGTCGGTGGTGAATACGAATCTTGGCATACGAAATCTTAGAAGTATGGAGAATAGTTCGCTTTGAAGGGTTGGTCCTGTGAACATTAGGTCATTTAGTGAGCATCCGGATGAGGTTTTAGCTGATGCATCGAATACGACGCTGAGCTTGGTGGTTGAACTTTCGGGCCTCAATACGCAATGATGTGGGATGTAGTAGGTTGGGGAGATGCTGGAATTTGGTTCTCATTTTGTCATGTGTCCCATTGATTCGTACTCGTCCATAAACTCAATGTATTTGGCCTTCAATTCCGGACTCCTTTGCAGACGTCGTTCGAGAGCAAAAAATCGGTTAAGAGCAATTCCATGTGAGTCGCCTAGAAGATTCGGGTTCTGATGCAATGGTATTCTGACGACGAAGTGGTTTTGGTTGTTTCTTGTTGTGTGTTGTGCAAAGTGCTCTTCACATTGTTTGTCGGCTATTGATAGTGGCCTTGTAGTTGGTTTGACTTCATCTAATTCCCAAAGTCGAGCGATGGAAGCCTCAAGTCCTTCATCTTCGGTGCAGATTCCACAAAGTGCTTCTGTTGAGTGTTCCTCATCTATTTTTCCTCCTACAATCCAGCCCAGAACTGTGTTCTGCAACGTCGGAAGGTGTGGAGATAGTTTTATTTGCCCAATTGCGAGCAGTTGGAGACAATGTTCTGCTCCTAGCAATATGTCAATTCTATCTGGTTTATTAAACGCTGGATCCGCTAATGTCAGGTTTTTTGGTAGTGGCCAATCATCAATGTTGACAAATTGTGATGGTTGTGGTGCCACGATTTGAGGCAAGACAAGCACCTCTAGGCGAGTTGAAAACCGATTAATTCGGGAATGCAAGGAAACATTGACTCGGTGTCGTGTTTTGGTGTTACAATTACCGATTCCTTTAATGTTTGTTGATGATGGTTGTTTTGTAATGTTAAGTCGTTTTGCCAAGCGCTCGGTGATGAAATTTACTTGTGATCCAGCGTCAAGTAATGCGCGACATTCAACTTCCTGTGTTTCAGTTTTGATTCTTACTACAGCTGTGCTGAGAAGAACGTATGAGTTGAACGTGTGACCACTTGCTGCTGTTAACGATGACACTTCTGGAGTGATGGTTGGCGCCTCATGGACGTTGGGTTTTGTTGATGTCGTCATCTGAGATGTCCCGCGGTTGCTTGATCCTTGGTTAGTTGATTGCTTGTTGTTCAGATGAAGCAGCGAGTGATGCAATTTCTTGCATATTTTGCAAGGTCTTGATCTGCAGACCTTTGCCGTGTGTCCTGATTTTAAACAGTTGACGCACTGGTTCTGGTTTTGAACGAAACTCAGGCGGCCTTGTGGTGATAGTTGTTGAAACTTCTGACATTGATGAAGTGGATGATGACCGGTTTTGCACAGAGGGCACGGGGATTCTGATTTGGTAGCCGAAACGCATACCCTTGGTGATTTCTCTTTTTTTGGGTTGTAACTTCCAAGGATTGGAAGTGAGTTTCCAAAAACGTTAGAAAGTCTTGGAGGTTTTGTAATTCTTTTGGATTGCTGATGGTCCTCTCGTACAGAATAAGAGTACCCCGATCTAGCTTTTTTATCAGCAGGTGAAGTAGCATGGGGTCCCACGAGGTCGTATCGATCCGGATGTTGTTTAATGCATGTATACATTCTTGTGTCGTGTCATGCAATAGTTTTATAGCAGCGGCTGATGAACCAGTGTTGGGTTGATCCAGTAACTGTTGCATTATAGTTGACACGATAATGCGCTGATTATTGTAGCGTGCTTGTAGTAGGTTCCAAGCAACGCTGTAGTTGTCTGCTGTCGCTGAGAGATGGCTTATTACTTTTTCAGCTTCGCCTCCCAAATTTGACTTGAGGTACCACATCTTTTGTGCGGTTGGGAACTGTTGGCTGTCCACTAGTTGAGAGAACAGGTCGGAAAAGCCTCTCCACTTGAGATAATCTCCACAGAATGTTGGAAGGGTAATCTTTGGTAGTGGAAGCACATTGGGTTGCATGAAGTGGGATCGCCCTAAGATTTTCAGCGATTAATTCTTCCAGATTAAGGTAGGTTTCCATATCGTAACCTTCCTTTAGCGGGTCCGTGCTGGATTCCCAGATTGAGAAGTGCAACTCTTCGATTTGTGCCCACAGTTTTTTCTTCTGCTGTAGGTTGGTTGCTTCTGGGTCCGTATGAAATAGCCGTTGGAGGGACGCCATCATGACATTTTGTCTTCTTATCCGGGATTTTGCTGGTGTAGTGGTCGTGTTGGTTGGACCTGGCCTAGATGGTTCCTTGGGGTCGTCATTGGTTATTTGTTGACCAATGTTCGATGCTGACTCCTTCGGAGTTTCCATCATGGCCTTTTCAAATAATTCCCGGTAGTTGTTCGTGAGATCCGATATTTTGGTGTAGTAATCTTCGGTAAAATACTTGTGATTTAATGGGGGTGTCTCGAGACATCGTATTTTGTTGTCGATGATCTCAAACTCAGCCCAAGCCGCATCTATCCGTCTGATTCGTTCTTCATAGTATTGACTGGTTTTTCTTGAAGCCGAATCTTTTTTAAAATTTCTTATGATACCTTGGATTGCTTCGCCTATCACGTTCTGGGCAGCCGCTAGTTGTTCCATCATGGTATCGTCGTTTGTAGCCATCTTGTAGAAGATTCCTGTTGACTGTTTTCAAGTCCTTACCGCTGGTGGGGGGAACTTGAAGAATCACGTCGGGATCACCAATGTTTTTATCCAAATTCAGGGTAGGGTTAAACTAGTTTGTTTAACCTTGTTTAATTGTTAGGCTTTTAGCCAATTAATTTGTTTGTTTGTCTAGGCAGTGACACCAAGACAATTTCTATGACACAACACAAGCACTTGTAACTTGGTTATATGGAGAGAGAAAAAACCAACCAATTGTTTTGATTAATTAATTATTTCTGTTTTTATTAATAAAAATCTGGTTCTTACATACTATTTAATAGATACAAATAATAACAACAAATAAAAAAAATGCAAAGTTAGTAAAAGCAAAGCCACAGTTAATGACCGATACAGTTTGTTTACCTTTAATCAAAGTAAAGAATATACAGAAAAAAACTTGCAGTTTAAGCATTAAAGGTTTGTTAACTTGTGGCCTAATTAATTTAAAGTATTCAGCAATGCAAGGTTGTTCACTTATATTTCGTGCAGGCATATGTACGGTGGTATGTTTGTATGTTGAATAAACGTTCCCACGTACATATGAAAGAAATTCGTTGTGAAAGTTTGAACACAAACTTTTGAGCAAATTTTTTTGTATGATTTTCCTGATTCTAAATAACTTTTTGCTAGTTTTCCTCCTATGCAGGATATTGCCGCTACTGTACCTAGTAACCCACTAACTCTTTCTCCAAATAAACTCACTTCGGCGTATGGACGCAAATCATTTTCTATCTCAAAAATGCTATTTAAAATATCCCTTCGGGTATGTTTCATCTTCGACCAGAAGTTCCTCATACGTAGCGTTGATCTATTTAACTTTTTCTTTATTTCTGAATTGAATATTTTTGAGCGAATTTTGTTATAATTATTTAAGCGTACATGGAAAGGTATTATAGGTGTAGCTTGGTAATTATTAATATACGGCATTTGATCTTTTAAATCAGGGCTACAACTACTCGTAGTTGACTCTAATTTCTGCTCGTGGCACGATCTATTTTCTTCACTGAAACCTGTCTGCGTGCACTGTGTTGTGCGCCCATTATGAAGTTTTTTGATGGATTACATTTTGAGCAGTTTGGGTTATAGACACTCGTTTCGCCGCAGCCGTAACAAAAAATGCTTCTATCGGACAAACATTCTTGATATCTATGACCTGTTTTCTTACAGTTCCAACAGTTCAAAGCTAACTCAGATATATCTCTTTCATTATTTAAGTCGTCCTCATTATCGTATAATTCTGCTACTTTCCTAGGAAAAATTGGCGGCTTTTGAGAAATGTTTCTTTTCCGGATGTCCTGCAGGAAAAATTCCCTCTTTCTACATATATCTCCCAAATGGGCAACGGAAGATATCTTCAAGTTTAATAATTCATGTTGAATTTCGGGCAAGAGATTTCTTCTTAAAATTTCAATCATGGCCGCTTCAAGTATCGGGTGTTCAAGCTTGTCAACTAGCACTAAAATCGAATCATAGAAAGTATCAAAGCTTTCACCTGGCTTCTGTTTCCTGTCTCTTATTAGTTCACGGTAGTCCATATCTGTCCTCGTCTCCCTAAATTGTTGTCTTAAAGCTAAATATAAGTCTGGCCAGCTAATTTCTCTTACTGATTTATGATAACAACAGATCCAGTCACTAGCCTTACCCTCAAAAAGGGAGGACGCATTCCGGCATAATAAATTAAAGTTACCTGCTAATGTTTGGTTTGTCAAAGCTTCGATTCTGTACAAAAAGGCGTCTATAGACAAGGTTGATGAACTCCCCGAAAACTTAGTTCTCCAATTACCTACTATCTGACTTATTTTGTCAGGACGCGAAGCTATGTCAGAAGACAACTCAGAGTTCCCTCTTAATATATTCGGAGAAGGATCAGTTCGAAAAACATTTTCATTATTGTTATTATTACCAGCAGGTGGAATGCCCAAGAGTTCGTCCAATGTTGGGGCTTGTCTCTGAGTATTCAAGGCAGATTCAACCTGATTATAAGCTGGAATAGGGTTAGCTTCAGTCATCAATCTACGAAATCCAGCTTCTATGTTGGTCTGTACTAGTTGCGTTAGCTGTTCGTTTAAAGATACCAACATTTCCGCCTGTTGCGCACCTACAACAGCGGTAACTAAATTACGAATCATTTGTCTTTGCATATCAGGTGATGTACTCGATGACTGGGAGGTATTTGGAGTGACTTGTTCATTTGCAAACCTATTCCTGTCGGCACTTTGTTGACGAGACTGATTTCTCGTAACCATTCTAGCTACCGTGGCAGTGCTAGGCTTTGCCAATTTTGGTGTAGTTATTGGTGTATTGCATTGTGGACAGTATGATTTATTTCTAGTACACTTATGCCCAGTTTTTAACTTCAAAATTAAGTACTATTTAAACTTAAAGTGTATTTAAATACAAAATTTTGTTTTTCACTTCGAATTTAAATAAGATTTTCATGCAACCATGTGTTTTTCATTGTTTGTTTACATTCAACAACCTGAAAATTGGTACAGCAGCTGTTCATTGGAACAAAACTTCGGTAAAAAGGTTCTTGTATTGGATCATTTTCAGTATTTTTCTTACTATTTATTTGTGCTACCATACTTTTATCACAATTAAATACCAAAATTAATTTTAGACTGAAAAACTGAAAGTGTATTTAAACACAACTTAAGTTTATGGAAAAATTAACTAATTTTGTACTTAAATACGAATTCAAAAACTGGGGGTTAGATAGACAACTTTTATGAAACACATGGTTGCAAATAGTTTTTGTGAAGTGTCCCTTATTGTTTATAAAATTTTTACAAATTCCGCAAACGTCAACATTTTCTTGAGATATATGTATATATGTATATATATATATATATATATATATATATATATATATATATATATATATATATATATATATATATATATATATATATATATAAAACCGTACACGACCTTAGTATGTTCATAAAGGAAATATTAAATTTAAGATAACACAGTCCCGATCAATGTACTAGTTGATAGCTGTTATTTACAAAAAATAGTAATAAAAAAGAAAAGATAGAAAGAATTTATTTATAATTAATTCTTTTAGAAAAAGATAAATGTGTAATTTAGATAACGTTTTGTTTCTTTGCCACAGATTACTTAAGTTATAATAATTGCAATAGTTATAGTTTTTAAATTATAATTCTATCAAAATCAAATGAAAGAATTTAGATAATATAACCAAAGATCAGTATAGCTAGGTTTAATTTTAAAATAATCAAACATATTTCTCAATCATTATTGAATTTGTCATGTCTACTTGCGTTCTAGTTTGAAGGTATAAAACTGACCATATCGCAGCCTTAAAGTTCCAATCAAACTCTAAAAAAAAATAAATAAATAAATATTACATTTAATTTTACTGGCGTAAGACCAAAATTATCCAGCCTTACATTTCCAAGTAAAAATTGTTGTTCTTGTAGAAATCAATAAATCGTCAAAATAACCATAGTACACTTGGCCATTAATAAAAATAATTTATTAAAATGATTGCAAAATATACGATCATTTTGAGATTATGAATTTGTTATTGAAGCGAAAAAAAACCTGTTACTTCTTAAGACAACAGATATTATTTAGTTAGGTGCTTATTAAAACGTGATTTATTTTACATCAAAAATTTTCTGTGACGTGGGCCCCACGTTGGGCGCCATAAATATTAATTAAGTAGCATACAACCAAAGAACGACATATTTTATTGGTTTCAGGTTAAGTTCAAGCATGCATTTGTTTTCCGGCACTAGCTCGTCGGCAATTAGGCGGGGTTCAGAACTTACCTCATGTTGGAATTAAATGGCTACATAGAACAAATATTTTAACTGCATGCATAAAGAGTTTATAACAAAAAATATACCTTTAAGATATAACAGGTGAGAAAGACTTGATTAAACTGGAAGAGTTTGAACCAACATGATAAGACGAATTATAATGGTAGTGAAACGGAAGATGTTAGTACTATTGCAGTTATATATTATGTTGCCAATAGGTGGAAGATGCAACACGTAACCCAACCCAACCATGATCATCTGTTAAATCCACCGAAAATAAATTATAGATGATCCCACACGTCAATCAATAACTAATTTCTTCTGTGGCAAGAAACAAAACTAAAATACTTAACAATTCATTTGCGAAGTTTTATTAACTCAATGTATGTACAACGTAACCGAAACTAGGTCAGTGACGTAAGTTGTTTTCCCCCCCCCCCCCCCCCCCCCATAATGTTGAATATATAGAGGCTTTAAGAAGAAGATATACGAAGAAAACAATGAAGTGGAATAAATATACATATGAACAGCATATGATGTTTTAAAATATTGATACTAACTTGGTGCGACCTTAACTTACAGCGAAATAATTTAGATATGTCTTCTTGTTTTCTTTTCCTTGTGGTGTAAAAACTAATAATTTGCAAATTCGGTTGCTTTTATTTGTATCACTTATGAATTCTCTTTCCTTATAGTCGGGAGCGCTAATATATCTTTAATCTCTTGTGTTGCTCTTTATATACTTATTTTTCTTTTATAAGCACCTAATTTTTTACATATTTTTTTCCTCTAATTTACTTCACATCAAAAAAAATTTAATGATTGAATAACTTTGTTACTGATTTTAATTACTTAACTTTTTCCGATTTAACTGTGACAAATTTTATACATATTCTGAGACAAACAGGTAGCTAAAGCAAATGAACTCGTGACTTACATTTGGTTGTTTCATTGGTCTCCATCGATGAATGGCCATTCAGCAGTGTGTCGCTATATGTGTTAGAAAGAGATAGTTGTAATTAACATTTTCTGATGTGATCGTGATATGCTTTTGACTTTGTTTTCGTGATGATACTTTTCGATGCCAATATACAACAAGTAAAAACGTTATATTCGACCGGGTCGAATCTTAAATACCCTCCAAATATTTAGTAAGTGAATTTGAAATGTTTAACTTGGTGGAACAGTGTTCCTTTATATAATATCGTACGTCAACGCCCACTAAAGAGGGCGGGGTTCAAAAATATGCAATATCATGTTTTCCACAGACGAACGTCTAGACCGTAGACCGTGCTAGACCGTCTTAGAATTCATCACAATTCTCTTTGGAGGGTGTAAAAACTGTATTTTGGCGGGGACGCTCTGGCAAGGGCTGTGGGGGAAACATTTCACCTTTGTCATGAAACTCTAAAGATAAATGCTTGTTATGATTATATACAAAATTAAAAAAAAAATTTTTTTTGGCAGGGTCATTTAGGGGGCAAAAAAAGGGGGGGGGGGGGGGTAGGGCAGAAATCGGCAGTAATAAAACTCTAAAGATAAATGCTTGGGATGATTATATACAAAATTTACAAAAAAAATTTTTTTTGGTATGGTCATTTAGGGGGCAAAGGAAGGGGGGGGGGGGGGGGTACGGCAGAAATCGGCAGTCATAAAACTCTAAAGATAAATGCTTGGGATTACAAAATTTAAAAAAAAAAATTTTTTTGGTAGGGTCATTTAGGGGGCAAAGGAAGAGGTTGGGGGGGAGGGTAGGGCAGAAATCGGCAGTCATAAAACTCTAAAGATAAATGCTTGGGATGATTATATACAAAATAAAAAAAAATAAAAATTTTTTTGGTAGGGTCATTTAGGGGGCGAAGGGGAAGGAAGGGGTAGGGCAGAGTAGTACCAGGTTTCATCTCAGCTTCGTCATTAAAGCTTAAAAGTGTTATTTTTAAGGAATGTAGGCTTAAGTAAAACAATTTGTTAAAATTTTATGCTATTTTTGCCTATAATAACGCCCACTGAAGTGGGCGGGGTCAAAAAATATTTTTATTTTATTTAATGGCTCCAAGTTTAAGGCGTTGAACCGTATTTGACATACAAATATATCATTTGCTTAACAAAACAACCAAAAAACTTTAAAAATTATGTTGTTTTTTCTGGGTTGGTTTAGTTCTTCTTAGGGGAACTTTTTTCCCTCTGGCCCGATTTAGCTCATCTTCGAACTTAACCTGCTCTAAGTTTTAAAACATATTTACGCAAAATTTCAAGAGTCTAGCTCTTTTCGTTTGGACTGAATCGTGATTTCCACAGACGGACGGACGGACGGACGGACGGACATGCTCAGTTCGTCTTAGATTTCATCACTGATCAAGAATATATATACTTTATGGGGTCTGAGATGGATATTTCGATGCGTTACAAACGGAATGACAAAGTGAATATACCCTCCAAATTCTTTTTTGGAGGGTATAAAAAAAGAATATATAAAGTTCAGCAACAATGTTTCATGATATTTAGCAACATCGTAGCTAGCAAGTAAACTCAACAGAATTTTGGAGATACAATCTGCAATCAGCAACAACTCTTCCTAAGGGATGAAGTGTGTATATAGAGATGGTGGCTTTCAGGTACAACTGCACTAAGATTTAAATGTCATCCCATATATTTCGGTGACATGCATATGTGACGATAACGTTTGGCAGTAGTTAGTTTCCAAACTGGATCATAGAAAAAATATCAAATTCTGATGTACGCATTTCCCCATTTTTAGGATTTTAGTAAATTTTACTAAAATAAGATGGGCAGGATTTGGTGCCAAACCTGAAAGTTATGATTTGTAAATTTCTGCTTTTTTTCTCTTTGCTAAACATGTGGTATGTGAAATAATTGCTTTCTTTGATAAAATTTACCCGTGGATTATGACACCAAAACTTGAAATTTTTGCAGCACAATTAGACTTCTCCGAAATTGTAATATCTTGTACATATAATATATTCACAATTATAATCAATACAATTTAGTTTAATTTTTAATAGAATAACTAATTGGATAACTGCACGTTTTATTTGTTAGATTGAAAATGAACGTTCAGCACATGTTCCTTGCCTTATATACCTCTGCAATTGCACGTAATCAGGCAAGATAAAATTTGGCGCTTAATAACCTGCCCGAACAAACGAGTACCAATCATCACCTGATTTTGTGAACAGTAATTTCTTAAATTTTTTTTCTTTATTACCACGAGTTATTATATGTACGTTTGCAGAAACAGTGTAGCAAAATGACAAAACTTGCTTAGTGATGGTTACTTAGATATTTACATATGGTTCGAGATAAAACGACTTTAAATTTGTTAGTATAAAACTCTTACAGAACAAGGAATTTTCGCTTTAGAAAAAAAATTAATTTTTTATACCCTCCAAAAAAGAATTTGGAGGGTATATTCACTTTGTCATTCCGTTTGTAACGCATCGAAATATCCATCTCAGACCCCATAAAGTATATATATTCTTGATCAGTGATGAAATCTAAGACGAACTGAGCATGTCCGTCCGTCCGTCCGTCTGTGGAAATCACGATTCAGTCCAAACGAAAAGAGCTAGACTCTTGAAATTTTGCGTAAATAGAGCAGGTTAAGTTCGAAGATGGGCTAAATCGGGCCAGAGGGAAAAAAGTTCCCCTAAGAAGAACTAAACCAACCCAGAAAAAACAACATAATTTTTAAAGTTTTTTGGTTGTTTTGTTAAGCAAATGATATATTTTTATGTCAAATACGGTCCAACGCCTTAAACTTGGAGCCATTAAATAAAATGAAAATATTTTTTGACCCCGCCCACTTCAGTGGGCGTTATCATAGGCAAAAATAACATAAAATTTTAACAAATTGTATTACTTAAGCCTACATTCCTTAAAAATAACACTTTTAAGCTTTAATGACGAAGCTGAGATGAAACCTGGTACTACTCTGCCCTACCACTTCCTTCCCCTTCGCCCCCTTAATGACCCTACCAAAAAAAATTTTTTTTTTAATTTTGTATATAATCATCCCAAGCATTTATCTTTAGAGTTTTATGACTGCCGATTTCTGCCCTACCCTCCCCCCCACCTCTTCCTTTGCTCCCTAAATGACCCTACCAAAAAAAAACTTTTTTTTTTAATTTTGTATATGAACATCCCAAGTATTTATCTTTAGAGTTTTATGACTGCCGATTTCTGCCGTACCCCCCCCCCCCCCCCCTTCCTTTGCCCCCTAAATGACCATAACAAAAAAATTTTTTTTTTGTAAATTTTGTATATAATCATCCCAAGCATTTATCTTTAGAGTTTTATTACTGCCGATTTCTGCCCTACCTCCCCCCCCCCTTTTTTGCCCCCTAAATGACCCTGCCAAAAAAAATTTTTTTTTTAAATTTTGTATATAATCATAACAAGCATTTATCTTTAGAGTTTTATGACAAAGGTGAAATGTTTCCCCCACAGCCCTTGCCAGAGCGTCCCCGCCAAAATACAGTTTTTATACCCTCCAAAGAGAATTGTGATGAATTCTAAGACGGTCTAGCACGGTCTACGGTCTAGACGTTCGTCTGTGGAAAACATGATATTGCATATTTTTGAATCCCGCCCTCTTTAGTGGGCGTTGACGTACGATATTATATAAAGGAACACTGTTCCACCAAGTTAAACATTTCAAATTCACTTACTAAATATTTGGATGGTATTTAAGATTCGACCCGGTCGAATATAACGTTTTTACTTGTTTTAATCTCTTTTTATACCCTCCAAAAAAGAATTTGGAGGGTATATTCACTTTGTCATTCCGTTTATAACGCATCGAAATATCCATCTCAGACCCCATAAAGTATATATATTCTTGATCAGTGATGAAATCTAAGACGAACTGAGCATGTCCGTCCGTCCGTCCGTCTGTGGAAATCACGATTCAGTCCAAACGAAAAGAGCTAGACTCTTGAAATTTTGCGTAAATATATTTTAAAACTTAGAGCAAGTTAAGTTCGAAGATGGGCTAAATCGGGCCAGAGGGAAAAAAGTTCCCCTAAGAAGAACTAAACCAACCCAGAAAAAACAACATAATTTTTAAAGTTTTTTGGTTGTTTTGTTAAGCAAATGATATATTTGTATGTCAAATACGGTCCAACGCCTTAAACTTGGAGCCATTAAATAAAATAAAAATATTTTTTGACCCCGCCCACTTCAGTGGGCGTTATTATAGGCAAAAATAGCATAAAATTTTAACAAATTGTTTTACTTAAGCCTACATTCCCTAAAAATAACACTTTTAAGCTTTAATGACGAAGCTGAGATGAAACCTGGTACTACTCTGCCCTACCCCTTCCTTCCACTTCGCCCCCCAAATGACCCTACCAAAAAAATTTTTTTTTTAAATTTTGTATATAATCATCCCAAGCATTTATCTTTAGAGTTTTATGACTGCCGATTTCTGCAATACCCTCCCCCCCCACCTCTTCCTTTGCCCCCTAAATGACCCTACCAAAAAAAAACTTTTTTTTTTAATTTTGTATATGAACATCCCAAGTATTTATCTTTAGAGTTTTATGACTGCATATTTTTGAACCCCGCCCTCTTTAGTGGGCGTTGACGTACGATATTATATAAAGGAACACTGTTCCACCAAGTTAAACATTTTAAATTCACTTACTAAATATTTGGAGGGTATTTAAGATTCGACCCGGTCGAATATAACGTTTTTACTTGTTATTTATTTTTAAATTCCAGCACTTTACATATGTAGCTTCATTACTAACAATTTTAAACGCACTTTTCATTTCATTTACAAAGTTTCTAATTCATTTCTGTCAGAAGCTGCAATTAAATCATCATACACATATAATGCAAGGATTATTTCATTTCCATTTTTTTCTCTCACGAATAAACAAGTATCAGCTGAACTGACTTTAAATCCAAGTTTCTTGATATTACTGCCTATTCGTTTTTTCCAGCATCTATTAGCTTGCTTAAGACCATATAAACTACCTTTTAAATGGCATATCTGATCTGAACCATCATTAAATCCCTCAGGTTGTTGCATAAATATATTTTCTTCTAATTTACCATATAAAAATGCTGTAGATAAATCGAATTGAGCTATAAGTAAACCTTCACTTGCAGCAATGCTTAAAATGGAGCGTATAGTTGACATTTTTGCCACAGGACTAAAAGTTTGATCGTAGTCAATTCCTTTCGTTTGCTTAAAACCCTTAATTACTAGTCTTGCTTTGTATTTATTTACTGTATCATCAGCATTTGTTTTAATTTTGAAAACCCATTGTGCCGGAAGAACTTTGTAGCCAACTGGTAGTTCTGTAAGCTCCCAAGTGTGATTTATTTTTAAAAAATTTATATCAGAATTCATGGTTTTTACCCATTCTTCCGTTTGTTCACTTTCAATAGCTTCTTTATATGTGTTCGGTGTTTGAATTTTGTTTACAAATTCATGAGGTGCCATCACAAAATCCTTAACACAATCGATTATAATTGTACGATTTCTTAACCTTTTTGTATTTATTTCCTCATCAGAATCATCATCTCTTAAACGTTTATTACTGCGTGATCCAGTATTTTCACTAGCATTTCTCGAATTATCAACTCTTTTTTCTGCTTCATCCTCTGTATGCGTTTTAGTATCTTGCAGCGTATCCTCGAAATCATCAATATCTTCATAATCATCATCATTAGAATAATATTTATCCTCATAGATACCTTCACTTAACTTTAATTAAATTGTTGTGTTATTTAAATTTGTGGTACAAGTTTTTTCATTTCCTTTACTTTGCTTGTTTTTTGTACAATCAGAAGGGCTTTCTAAAAATTTTATATCTCTTGAGAATTCAACGGAATTCGTGTCTTTAATGTAGACCCGATATCTGTCATCACCATCATAACCAACGAGATATCCTTTAATAGCCTTCTTATCTAGCTTTTTACGTTTCTGATTTGGTATACGAACAAAACATGTTGAACCAATAATTCTAAGGTGGCTAATTCTTAGTTTTTTCCCATACCAAAGTTCAAATGGACTTACATCTTTTATGCGACTCTTTCTTGTACTATTAAGAATGTAAATCGCTGATCTTACAAACTCAGCCCATAAAGCATTAGGAAACTCAACATCTTTATTCGAATATTTGAAAGTCCTCGCCATTTCTATGATGGTCCTATTTTCTTTTTCTGCATTACCATTTTGTTGAGGAGTGTATGGAGCTGTTACTCTGTGATTAACGACATTCGCTTTTAATATTTTCTTTACATGATCATTAATAAAACCCCACCATTATCACAAAGAAGCGTTTTAATTATGTGTCCTTGACTTTTTGCATGAATAATCATTTCTACCACAGTATCCTTGACCTCAAATTTGTTTCTTATCATATTACCATATCTGTATTTTGTAAAATCATCTTTATACATATACTAATAAATACCTGAATCCTTTATATGAAGTTGGAGAAGGACCACAAACATCAGTAGATATGAGTTCACCAGGAGCGGTAACTGTTTTACGTCTTCCAAATGGTAGCCTAGATAGTTTTCCATATATGCTTGATTCACAGACTTCATCATTATTTTCGACTTTAATACCCAAATCTTTTTGTATTTTATTCTTTATATCTTGCTTATCTTGCTGACCCCATCGTTCGTGATATAATTGCAATAGCGAAGTTTTATCAACAGCTATATGTACTTTTTTTTTGGTGATATTGGCTTAATATTTGCTTTATACAAAGATCCTTCAACTTCATGATTTCCAGTTAAAACAGGCGTACTATTTAATATAAATTGGCATACTTTTTGAAAAGATTTAAATTCACTACAAGGATTTTTGTCATGAGCTGCCGAAACTGAAAATAGGTTTCTTGAAATTCCAGGAACATACCAAACATCTTCTAGCCTTATTCTGATTTCTTTGTTATTAATTTTCGATGAAAATTCTATAATACCTTTTCCTTTAGCAATAAGTGTTTCTTTTCCAGCTGCTTGAATAGAATGTTGTTCTTTAAAATTTACATATTTTACAAAAAAATCCGCTGAATGAGTGACATGTTTTGTAGCACCATTGTCTACCCACCAATCCATTGTTGTTGAAATTGAGTTAAATTTTTTTTTTCTTTTTGCAGTAATAACAAATATCATTTCTTTTATTTGCTTTCAAGTTTTTGTTTAATTGCTTACAATCAGAGCTTCTTGATTCTGTTTTTCAGGTATATTTTTGTTCTTTGAATTTCTTTCATAAAGACTCAGCTGCATCATAAGTTCATCTAAAGATTTGTCTTCTTCTCGTATTAGCATCATCCAAGATGATTTAAACATTTCAAATGTGCTAGGCAAAACATATAGAATTTTACAAACTAACAAATCTCGTAACGGATGTTTATCTTTTAATTTAAAACCATTATTTATTTCATTAAATAAATTCTTCAACTTAGATATATGTGTAGAAACATCATCTTGATCATTCCATTGAAAAGAGAAAAGCTCGGGACACATTTTGAATAACTGATCCTTTGAAGTTGCTTCAAATTGTTGCTTTAAAGCTTGCCACATTTCGGAAGCACAATCTTTATCCATCACTTTTTGATAGATTTCATCAGTAATCGTGCTTATAATAATGCCTTTGGCGTACGAATTAGCCTTTCAATATGCTTCACATTGTTTTCTGTATTCCCTCTGCTGAGTATCAGTTGCTCCATTTGCTACAGATTCGGGCCTTAATAATCTTTTTTCAACTAGGGCTCCTTCATGAAATTGGAATAAATCTTTTACCTTACGTTTCCATATAGGTCAATCCGACTCTCCAGATAAATGCTTTATAAACTTGCAAAACTCCATTTCTTGAGGCATAAATTCTTCTTTATAGCACTAAATTAGTAACAATTAATTTCTTTTAAATTATTATCTTTGACTTCTGGGCCCATAACCTTTTGTAAGTAATATATTTATTGAAGTGAAGAAAATTGACTTTTAAAGTTCATACATATGTAGAACGAAGCATACTGGGTTTAACAAAAATAGGAAGTACAAATAAGTAAATATTATTGAAAAACATAAATAGCTTCAATACTATTGGGGTTTTTGTTTTCCTGAAACAGTCAATTTCCTTTGCTTTAGGTGCAAGTTTTTCAATAGTACTTACAACTAAATCATTTAAATTATCTATATCTATCTCAAAATTAGAAAGATGTTTGGCTTTCGGAATAAGGGTGCTATTATCCAATTTTTGTTTAATTTTATTTTTAAACTTTTTTCAGTCCGTTCTTTTAAAATCATATGTTACATTTTTAGGTTCTTCAACAAAGGAAAAAGGGTATTGTTCATCATTCATACATGCACGCTATGCAGTTTAGCGTCTTGTTCTTAGTTAGTTTAGTTAGTAAGATGTCTACTCAAATTTATTTTAACTACATTTATCTCACTTTGAAATTGTTTCAATAGTTCATGTGTTTGTTTTAATGCATATTTAAAAATTTTGTTATGTATGTCATTTGTATACCTATAAATTATCCTCTGTACTGCCGGAACTTGCTCCACATTGAAAATACTTGATATATTCATTGTTGAGCTTGAAATAAATTTTGGAATGATGCCTGCATTTCTGCAACGTATTACAAATGTTATAGTTGATTTGGTCCTATTAATTTTGTCCCTCATAATATTGAAATTAAAAATTAAATTAAAATAAGGAGACCTTAATGATAGAAGTAGTAGTAATGTAGGGATACTACACCAAGGTAATTTTATAGGGATACTACTCCAATGTGCTGCAGTAGTAGTAATGTAGGGATACTACTCCAAGCTAATTTTATAGGGATACTACTCCAATGTGCTGTAGTAGTAGTAATGTAGGGATACTACTCCAAGGTAATTTTATAGGGATACTACTCCAATGTGCTGTAGTAGTAGCAATGTAGGGATACTACTCCAAGGTAATTTTATAGGGATACTACTTCAATGTGCTGTAGTAGTAGTAATGTAGGGATACTACTCCAAGGTAATTTTATAGGGATACTACTCCAATGTACTGTTGTTGTAATGTAGGGATACTACTCCAAGGTAATTTTATAGGGATACTACTCCAATGTGCTGTAGTAGTAGTAATGTAGGGATACTACTCCAAGGTTATTGATGTGTTAACATCTATACGCGCGCCTCTAGGGCAGTAAACTATCAGTTTCAATACATACGCAAGTGTTAGGTGTAAGATGTAAGAGTAAGTCATCGTTTGTTTGTTCGTTGCTTGGCAGTCGGTATTGAAAGTGATTATCGGGCTATTTTCAAATAATTTTCCCACGCGTTTTTCTCCGGAAATTCATAGCCGATTTTATTAATTTTTGGATTAAAACGCTGGTGCGGGTTTCGACGAAGAGTTTAGGCCAAAAATTAAGGCGATCCGATATCGATAAGCGGAGATTTAAGTGTTTTAATTCGGAGTATTAATTTGGAGTAATATTAAAAAAGTGTTTTATGTTGATCTTCGGTTTTGTCTTATGCATAGCAAAGAGAATAGTGACGTGGTTATACGTACATATATAAAAATGAGATAGCAAGACAGCAACGTATGTAGCTTATGTACAAACATAACAATGTATGTATATACATTTGTCTGTTGCTTTGCATTCTCTTTGTTTTTTGTGGGTTTAATATAAAATAAATAAAAAGTATTAAGTATTTTTGTCATTTTGAGTGCATCTACTTAGTGCGTCGGTATTAAAAGAAACAAGTAAAAACGTTATATTCGACCGGGTCGAATCTTAAATACCCTCCAAATATTTAGTAAGTGAATTTGAAATGTTTAACTTGGTGGAACAGTGTTCCTTTATATAATATCGTACGTCAACGCCCACTAAAGAGGGCGGGGTTCAAAAATATGCAATATCATGTTTTCCACAGACGAACGTCTAGACCGTAGACCGTGCTAGACCGTTTTAGAATTCATCACAATTCTCTTTGGAGGGTATAAAAACTGTATTTTGGCGGGGACGCTCTGGCAAGGGCTGTGGGGAAACATTTCACCTTTGTCATAAAACTCTAAAGATAAATGCTTGTTATGATTATATACAAAATTAAAAAAAAAATTTTTTTTGGCAGGGTCATTTAGGGGGCAACAAAAGCGGGGGGGGGGGGGGCTGGTGGTAGGGCAGAAATCGGCAGTCATAAAACTCTAAAGATAAATACTTGGGATGTTCATATACAAAATTAAAAAAAAAAGTTTTTTTTTGGTAGGGTCATTTAGGGGGCAAAGGAAGAGGTGGGGGGGGGGGAGGGTAGGGCAGAAATCGGCAGTCATAAAACTCTAAAGATAAATGCTTGGGATGATTATATACAAAATTTAAAAAAAAAAAAATTTTTTTGGTAGGGTCATTTAGGGGGCGAAGGGGAAGGAGGGGGTAGGGCAGAGTAGTACCAGGTTTCATCTCAGCTTCGTCATTAAAGCTTAAAAGTGTTATTTTTAAGGAATGTAGGCTTAAGTAAAACAATTTGTTAAAATTTTATGCTATTTTTGCCTATAATAACGCCCACTGAAGTGGGCGGGGTCAAAAAATATTTTTATTTTATTTAATGGCTCCAAGTTTAAGGCGTTGGACCGTATTTGACATAAAAATATATCATTTGCTTAACAAAACAACCAAAAAACTAAAAATTATGTTGTTTTTTCTGGGTTGGTTTAGTTCTTCTTAGGGGAACTTTTTTCCCTCTGGCCCGATTTAGCCCATCTTCGAACTTAACCTGCTCTAAGTTTTAAAATATATTTACGCAAAATTTCAAGAGTCTAGCTCTTTTCGTTTGGACTGAATCGTGATTTCCACAGACGGACGGACGGACGGACATGCTCAGTTCGTCTTAGATTTCATCACTGATCAAGAATATATATACTTTATGGGGTCTGAGATGGATATTTCGATGCAGTTCAAACGGAATGACAAAGTGAATATACCCTCCAAATTCTTTTTTGGAGGGTATAAAAGGAAAATATATGAAAAAGAGAGAGCAGGCATAGCTTCTTGCTCAACCTGTCTGTCCAGAATATAAAAAAATTTATTCATTTTTCACTTCTGCCCTACACCGAAAATGGTTCACGCGAACTAGAAGAGGACTATTTTTCAATGCCAATAATAATGGGTGGTGACTATAATACGAATTTTTCAACCGTAGAAGCACTACCTATTATCGAATTCCTCTGCGATAAATTCAAGCTTACCATGAATACTTCGTTAGAGTCCCTAACTACTATCCAAGGAACTACAATTGACGCTGTTTTCTCACGTTATATCAATAGGATACAATCAAAAGTTTATGTTTCATATTTTAGCTATCACAGACCAATTTTAACTGTGTTGAAAACATAACATTAATAAATTATACAAAGTAAAATTAAATTCAATAAACTATTCTTTTTCATTAAATACTTTATATTAACTCTACCTCCGAGTTTGTGGGTCTGTGTTCATAGAAATCGAACAGGTACCGTGTAACAAAAAGGTGTTAACACATCGCCCGTGAGTTCGAACACTCATTGATTTTATTTATAGGGATACTACTCCAATGTGCTGTAGTAGTAGTAATGTAGGGGATACTACTCCAAGGTAATTTTATAGGGGCAATATGTTATGTTTATTAACTGATTATCTGAGATATTAGAAAAATTTTCAAGCAGAAAACGCTTTTAAGAACTACTTAGGCTTAAACCCTTAGATTTTCGTACATATATATAAATTGTATCAAATTACTCGAGGTGGTACCACGATACCAACAAAGACGTAATGGTACAAAAAAAAGTACAATTGTGTCACGTTTCCATCCGTGCTCCAATGTAATGTTTTCAATAGGAAAAAATTATACACATGAGTGCAAATGAATTTCTCGTTTGAGTAGTGTAAGATAAATTTAGAGTTTGAGAATTCAACAAAAGAATTGATATAAAAGAAAGTGCAAAACTAAATGTTTAGTTATCACTCTTCAAAGTTACTTGAAATTACGTCAAACGAAAATGGTAAGAACGTTGCATATTATAAAAAACTATTTAAATTAAATTAAAAATTTTGAAAAATTTTTTAGATCTATCGACAATTAGTTAACATCGCCCAAGGATTAAAATTCGAGTACACCAAAATTGATGATATTCCTTTAAATGAACCACACAAAATTTTAAATTTTGAGTGGAAGGTTACACAATATGGATCAAAAGTCACAGCGTATCTAGAAAACAATAAATGGTTTTATTTATCCCAAAGAATGGTTAAGTACTTATACAGAGAGGATCCTTGCTTAGCTAAAATCAATGACAAAATGTGGTCAATTGTTTACAAAAGACGACAATCACCAAATGGTTCGGCAATTTTCGATATAAACTATAGCTAATTTTTTTAATTTCACAACATTTTGTAAATATATATTGTATATCTTGCAATAAATGAATGTAGTAAAGTAACATTTACCTTAATTATATTTATTTTAGAGACGAGTTTGCTTGCATTTTATTTGTTTAAATATGCAGCATTATTTGCTATATTAAGACAAACTCTTAATAAAGAAAAACATACTTATTCATGCTTTTTTAAGAAAAAGGATAGTTAAACAAGTAAAAACGTTATATTCGACCGGGTCGAATCTTAAATACCCTCCAAATATTTAGTAAGTGAATTTGAAATGTTTAACTTGGTGGGACAGAGTTCCTTTATATAGTATCGTACGTCAACGCCCACTAAAGGGGGCGGGGTTCAAATATATACAATATCATGTTTTCCACAGACGAACGTATGGGCATTGCTAGACCGTCTTAGACTTCATCACAATTCTCTTTGGAGGGTATAAAAACTGTATTTTGGCGGGGTCGCTCTAGCAAGGGCTGTGGGGGAAACATTTCACCTTTGTCATAAAACTCTAAAAATAAATGCTTGGGATAATTATATACAAAATCAAAATTTCTTTTTTTTGATAGGGTCATTTAGAGGGCAAAGGGGGAGAGGGGGTAGGGCAGAAACAGGTAGACATAAAACTCTAAAAATAAATGCTTGGGATGATTATGCACAAAATTAAAAAAAAATTTTATTTATTTTTAATAGGGTCATATAGCGGGCAAAAGGGGAGGAGGGGGTAGGGCAGCAACAGGCAGTCATAAAACTCTAAAGATAAATGCTTGGGATGATTATATACAAAATTTAAAAAAAAAAAATTTTTTTTTGGTAGGTTCATTTAGGGGGCAAAGGAAGAGGGGGGGGGGGGGGGGTAGGACAGAAATCGGCAGTCATAAAACTCTAAAGATAAATGCTTGGGATGATTATATACAAAATTTAAAAAAAAAAATTTTTTTTTGGTAGGGTCATTTAGGGGGAGAAGGGGAAGGAGGGGGTAGGGCAGAGTAGTACCAGGATTCGTCTCAGCTTCGTCATTAAAGCTTAAAAGTGTTATTTTTAAGGAATGCAGGCTTAAGTAAAACAGTTTGTTAAATTTTTATGCTATTTTTGCCTATAATAACGCCCACTGAAGTGGGCAGGGTCAAAAAATATTTTTATTTTATTTAATGGCTCCAAGTTTAAGGCGTTGGACCGTATTTGACATAAAAATATATCGTTTGCTTAACAAAATAACCAAAAACTTTAAAAAGTATGTTGTTTTTTCTGGGTTGGTTTAGTTCTTCTTAGGGGAACTTTTTTCCCCCTTGCCCGATTTAGCCCATCTTCGAACTTAACCTGCTCTAAGTTTTAAAATATATTTATGCCAAATTTCAAGAGTCTAGCTCTTTTCGTTTGGACTGAATCGTGATTTCCACAGACGGACGGACGGACGGACGGACATGCTCAGTTGGTCTTAGATTTCATCACTGATCAAGAATATATATACTTTATGGGGTCTGAGATGGATATTTCGATGCGTTACAAACGGAATGACAAAGTGAATATACCCTCCAAATTCTTTTTTGGAGGGTATAAAAAGGGATATGGAAAATCCCAAGAACACTGAAATTTTTTTACTTCAATGTTTAAATGTAGTTTATGAGGTCATAAATATTAAATTGTGTGTTTGCTAGGTAGGTGTAGTTTTTTGTGTAAACTATTAAGGAAGAAAGACATGCGTATGCATATTTTCAAAAGACATGCGTATCTCTGTTTCCAAAGACATACATATGTCTGTTTTCATTTATGGTTGATCGCATTTATATTTGATAGGTAAATCTACTTTATACTTCAAGGTTTAAATGTAATTTATGATTGAATCTACATCATCAAAAGCAAAAAGTGACATCAATAACAACATCAAACAGTTCGGATATCTGAAAACTAATCAATATCATTGAAATGTTTACATTATTCTCAGTGGATGTAAACTGTACTCATCAAGAGTCCAATTTGACAATCTTTTAAAAATATGATAAATAAAAAAATATAAGTGTAACAAACGAATATATAAGTATATACATATATATATATATATATATATATATATATATATATATACTTATTACTTATTGCGCGTGAGTAATAGCTGTGTTGAAATTTTATATACATATCATCTAGAATTGCAAAACGGTTGCTATCGAATTTAAGGTTCAGATCATCATAAGGATATGTATCAGAGTTAAGATGTACTTTAATGTCCGTTAAATCACAATGCTTAAACTTGTTTTCATTATTTCGAAATCCTAAGAGAAGGAAACGAGGTCTTTCATTTTCAGTGGCAAGTTTAACGTTTTATAAAACTGTTGTACTTTCTGGAAGGGAAGGATAATAATACATATCCCAACTTCTAAAAGTAATATTTAATGGATGCCGATTGTTAATTGTTTTAAACATTTGCAATTTATAAGCATCAGCAAGTTGAATGTGTGGCACTTTCCAAGTAACATTTAAAATTTATAACTTAGTTTTTTCGTTTGATTGTTGAGATTTTCACACTTTTATCATCTTTAGATCTTAAAATAATCAATTCATGTTTGCAGTTAACTATTATTTTATTAATATCTTCAGCGGAATACAGAAATTGAAATAGCCATCTACAAGTGTAAGATCTTCCTTATTAAATGGTGACCATCCGGCATTGAGTAGATTATCACTTTCAAATTTATTCAGCGAAACATAGGTTTTTAATTCTGTAGCGATACCTAAAAGACGCGTGCGGTCGATTTCAACTCCATTGATTTCATACCGAATCTCATCAAATAGGTGTCCTATACAATTGTTTAGCAGACGTATAGATGTAAAAACTGTTGAATCGTTTTTTGTTGCATGTCCTTCAATGTAAATCAGGCTTTCGCTTGGTAAAACATATTGTTACAAAGTTTAAAAATAGATTCAAATATAACGACAATGTGGCTATATGTACTTGGCAGCACTGCCAAATCATCTCTAGTTGTCAAAATGTTACAACCCTGGTCAACACAATGCAGATAATATTTGAATTAACGGAAATGGAATATTCCGGATACATCGTTGAGAATATCCAAGATCATTCGAGGCTGTGCGATAATAAGTGTAAATAACAACAACGAAAAACCAAGCAACATCAATGCTAAGAGATGATGATTTATTCTTAATGATCTTGTACGCAAGTATTCGTTGTTAATAAAAACTAAACATGTACACAAATATACACAGCAACATACACACAAATATACACAGAAACATACCGACATAGCACAAGAAGAAACAAAACTACGCAACGCACAGAACACTCATACATACAACCACACATAGTTACAATAAACAAAACACACAAGACAGCATTGTCATATAAACAAACACACGTATATAGCTACATGTTAATTAAAGCACAACCAACAACTTCGCTTCGCGAAGTTACCAGACGATGTCATTTTGCTATATAAAGTCGCTGCCAGTAATCAGCGGGAACAGTGTGATTTTAAATCTAGACGTGTTTACATCGCTAAGTGTTTAGTAGTACAAATACTCGTGTTAATAAAGTAGTAAATAAAGTGTTGCCGCATTATATTTCTAAAGTTAATTGTCTGTGTTTTTAATTTGATGCAATTAAACGAATCCTTGAAGGATAAGTAAAAAGCGTTTTTACGAAAAGGTCTAAAAACGTAACAATTGGTGTCAGAAGTGGAATTGCAAAAATAATTAAAAAGGACATTGCAATTTAAGAAAAAAAGGACATTAAAAAAAAATAATTATGAAATTTGATGAGCTAAAAGTTGAACAGCTAAAAAAGGAGCTTAGTAAGCGGGAATTGCCAACAGCAGGTAACAAGGCTGAACTGCAGAAGAGGCTGATAGATGAGTTTAAGAATCGCGGCATGGACATCGCGACATACGAGTTTGAGGACAAAGACGATGTAGAGGTATGTCCTCCTGCTACGACCAGCAGCATGGACATAAATTCAATGTTCGCTGCTATGATGATCCAGATAAAACAGAACTCTCAGCAGATGCAGGAAGCATCAAGGATCAGCACTGAAAAGCTGGTAGCCGAAATACAGGGAGTGGAAACTAAACTGTTGGAGTCAAATAGAGCCACGAACGAGACTCTGGTAGAGGTTTCTGAGGCCATTAATAGGAGGGTGGATTCTATTGAGAATAAATTCTCAGAGCTGGCAGATAGAGTCCAACATCTAGAAAGCGGTGGCCTAGAACAGCATGCAAAAGAGTTCGAAGAAAAATTTCATGCTCTAGAGAACAAAGTGCATAACCTCGAGCGTAGTGGCGGGACAGTACGAGCAGTTGCGGAGGTTTCTGCGCGAATAAAAGCGCCATGCTTTGACGGCAGCGTACCATCTTTAGATTCCAGTTCGAGACGGTTGCTAGCAGAAATGGATGGGATGCTGAAGAAAAAGCCATAGAGTTGATTTTGTCCTTAAAGGGTACAGCCGCAGAGGTACTTGAGACCGTGCCAGTAAGCAGCAGAAACAACTATAATGAAATAATGGCAGCATTGCAGCGCAAGTATGATGGTGAGCACAAGCGCGATTTATACAGAATGGAATTGCGATGTAGAGTTCAAAAGCCTAACGAGTCTCTACAAGATTTCGCAATGGAAATCGAGCGTTCAGTGCAGCTCACATATCCAGGCGAGAGTCACCCGTTTCTGGACCACTTTAAAACTGAGGCGTTCGTTAATGGCAATCGCGACTCTGATGTTAAACTAGCTGTGTGCGCAACGCAGAAATCCACTTTCGCTGAGACTGTTTCATTTGCGCTGGCTCAAGAGACTGCAAGGATGGTTTTCAAACCGCAGATATGCAAGGTGCGGAATGTGGAGGTTTTGTCTGAGGAAGATAACAGCCTAGTTGCTAGTGTTAAGGAAGCAATGCGATAATTGTTGGCGGAAAGTGCTATCAAAGAAAAGCCTAAGTGCTTTAACTGCGGAAAAATCGGTCATTTTCAGCGCAGCTGCAAAGCACCAAGGAAAAGAGGTAGATCTGTTTCGCCACCAAGAAACAGCAAACGGGTGAACCAAACAACATCACAAGAGTCCCCGTTAAACTAAAACGAGCTAGCGCTAAGGGGCAAGAGCTAGCTCCCACAAACGAGGGCCCCACAATCTCCATATCAGTGATGCAGCAGAAAAATAGCAACCTTACTGCGTCTGGACACATCAACGGGTAAAAGCACGTACTTACCATAGACACAGGAGCGTCGCAGTCAATAATAAGGCCCGATATAGTAAAGGGGAAATGCGATCGTTTAAGCAATATACGGCTACGTACAGCTACTGGAGAGCCTGCCACTGTCTATGGTAAGATTGAATTGAAGGTGACTATAGCCAACATCAACGTGAGGCATGTGTTTATTGTTGCCGATATTGTCGATGAGGTAATTATTGGAGCCGATTTTATGATTAACCATGGCATTAATCTACACATGGGGCAACAGCTGATGATTTGGCGTAATGTGGAAATACCCCTTGATGTTGGGTATGACAGCAAGCCGCAAGTAAGAAAAGTATTTGCTATTGAGAGTCAGACGTTACCGCCGCAGTCTGAAACAGTTATATGGGCGCGTATGAAGGGAGATTGTGAGGACAATCGGTTGTGGGTTGTAGAACCAGCAGATTTAAAGAGAGAGCTTATAACAGCAAAAGCTCTAGTAAAAACTAGTAAAGGAGGAATAGTCCCCATAAGAGTACTTAACTTGACAGACCATGAAAAAGTCATCAAAGAAAATTGCGATATTGGCCAGTGTACTCCAGCAGAGGCAATAATAAACTGCGAGAGGAAGAAAGAGCCTACCAATTTGTCCGCCAAAGAACGTGAACAATTTGAGGAATACGTAGGAAAATGGGTAGCAGGACTGTCAGCGACAGACAGAAATAAAGCCAAACAGTTGCTAAAAAGGCATGCCAGTATCTTCGCCATGGGAAACCAAAGCCAGGGTAGAACTGCATTGGTTAAACATGAAATTAACACAGGCGAAGCAAGGCCGATTAAACAGCCATCCAGAAGTGTACCCCTAGCAAAGCGAGATGAAGTCAAAGTGCTTGTAAGAGAAATGGAGCGTGAAGGCGTAATTGAGCCATCTTCTGGTCCTTGGAGTTCGCCAGTAGTCTTAGTTAAAAAGAAAGATGGCAGTACTAGATTCTGCGTAGACTACAGGAAGCTCAATGACATAACCAAGAAGGACAGCTATCCGCTCCCCAGAATTGATGACACTTTGGACACGCTAGCTGGTACGAGATGGTTCTCTACGCTAGACTTGCGAAGCGGATATTGGCAAGTGGAGATTGCAGAGAAAGACAAGGAGAAAACTGCCTTCAGTGTCGGTAACGGATTATGGCAGTTGAAAGTTATGCCATTTGGTCTCTGCAATGCTCCGGCCACATTTGAACGCCTAATGGAGAAGGTACTGAAAGGACTCCACTGGAAGACATGCTTGGTATATCTGGATGACATAATCGTGATGGGGAAAACTTTTGATGAACACCTCAAAAACATGGCAGAAGTTCTTCAACGGATATCATCAGCTGGATTGAAACACAGCCTGAAGAAATGTGCATTGTTCCAGAAAGAAGTGAAGTATTTGGGGCATCGTGTTACAGCAGACGGAATCTCAACAGATGAAGATAAAATACAAGCAGTAAGGGACTGGCATCAACCTAAAAATCTTCATGAATTGCGCAGCTTTTTGGGCCTTTGTACATACTACAGACGCTTTGTGCCAAATTTTGCCAGTGTAGCTGCAAGCCTGCATGAGCTGACAAAGAAGGCGAGACCATACCATTGGGGTGAGCCACAGGAAAAGGCATTCCAGAAACTTAAAGGATTATTGTGTACGTCACCAGAACTAGCGTATCCCATACCTGGAGAAAAATTTGTGCTGGATACTTATGCGAGCGGCTATGGTATAAGGGGCGTGCTATCCCAAGTAGTTAATGGCACTGAGAAAGTCATAGGATACTATAGCCGCGTACTCTCAAAACCTGAGAGGAACTACTGTGTGACACGACGTGAGCTTCTGGCAGTATTGGAATGCATTAAACATTACCATAAGTACCTGTATGGTCAACACTTTACATTAAGGACTGACCATTCTGCACTGAGATGGTTATTGCAGTTTAAAAATCCTGAAGGGCAACTGGCAAGGTGGATTGAGCGCCTGCAGAGCTACGACTTCAGTATTGAGCATAGAAGGGGCACAAAACATAGCAATGCGGATGCTCTTTCAAGAAGACCCTGCTGTTTAGAGTGTAAACATTGCGTTAGAACCGAACAAAAGGAAGGCGTTGTTGATGTTCGGCTAATTCACATCGACTCTGATGAAGACTGGTCAGCGGCACAGAGGGACGACAATATACTGGGGAAAATTATAGCAGCCAAAGAGGAGGACAGAAGACCGTCGCGGAATGAAATTTCGGCTGAGAGTCCACTCGCCAAATCTTATTGGGCTCAGTGGAACAGCCTCAAGGTAATAAAAGGGTGCCTATACCGCGTATGGGAAAGTGTAGATGGCAAAACAACTTCAAATTTGATAGTTGTGCCATGTTCCAAGATAAGTAAAGTTCTGCAAGAATTTCACAATGGACCTAGTGGCGGTCATCTTGGAGTAACAAAAACACTTGAGAAACTGAAGCAGCGTTTTTATTGGGTTGGATGTCAACAAGCCGTAGCCGACTGGATAGCAAACTGCACACAGTGCATAGCAGCCAAAGGCCCAGTAAGAAGAAGCCGGGGACAGCTACAGCAATACAACTCAGGAGCACCATTCGAGCGGATCGCAATGGATGTAGCAGGTCCTTTTCCCGTCACTGAAGCCGGAAATCGTTATGTTCTTGTGGTAATGGACTATTTCAGTAAATGGCCAGAGGTATATGCTATACCTAACCAAGAAGCAAAGACAGTTGTAAATACATTCGTCAACAACTGGGTATGTCGCTATGGTATCCCAATAGAATTACATTCCGACCAAGGATGGAATTTCGAGTCTGCCATATTCAGGGAAATGTGCGAATTATATGGGATAAAGAAACCCAGAACAACGCCGTTGCATCCACAGTCTGACGGCATGGTAGAGAGGTTCAATCGCACCTTAGAAGAGTACCTGCGAAAAGTGGTAAGCTACCATCAGAGGGATTGGGACGAGCACATTCCCAAATTTTTGATGGCATATAGGTCAGCTGTACACGACTCCACATCGAGAACGCCAGCTAAAATTATCTTCGGGACGGAATTAAAACTGCCTGGTGACTTGGAATTTGGTGTTAAGCCAGCTGTAGAAGAAGAAGCCACTTCGTCCCAAGAGCAGGAGAACTTAAACGAACTGCATGATTTCGTGCGTAATAGAATCAAGATGGTCAGTGACAAGATGAAGGCTAGATATGACCGCGCAGCAAATTCGGAGGGCTTTATGGAAGGTCAATTGGTTCTACTTTATAACCCACAACGGAAAAAAGGATTGTCCCCAAAATTACAGACTCACTGGGATGGCCCGTATAAAGTGATTAAGAGAGTGAATGACGTTGTGTACCGGATACAGAAGCACAATAGCCCAAGGTCGAAAATGAAGATAGTACATCTCGAACGATTGGCGCGCTATAGAAGAGGTGATTGTATGCCTATTCGGGTCGCACAGGCTTAAGTGGGCGGCAGTGTTACAAAGTTTAAAAATAGATTCAAATATAACGACAATGTGGCTATATGTACTTGGCAGCACTGCCAAATCATCTCTAGTTGTCAAAATGTTACAACCCTGGTCAACACAATGCAGATAATATTTGAATTAACGGAAATGGAATATTCCGGATACATCGTTGAGAATATACAAGATCATTCGAGGCTGTGCGATAATAAGTGTAAATAACAACAACGAAAAACCAAGCAACATCAATGCTAAGATATGATGATTTATTCTTAATGATCTTGTACGCAAGTATTCGTTGTTAATAAAAGCTAAACATGTACCCAAATATACACAGCAACATACACACAAATATACACATAAACATACCGACATAGCACAAGAAGAAACAAAACTACGCAACACACAGAACACTCATACATACAACCACACATAGTTACAATAAACAAAACACACAAGACAGCATTGTCATATAAACAAACACACGTATATAGCTACATGTTAAGTAAAGCACAACCAACAACAACCATGACCAGATGCTTCGCGAAGTTACCAGACGATGTAATTTTGCTATATAAAGTCGCTGCCAGTAATCAGCGGGAACAGTGTGATTTTAAATCTAGACGTGTTTACATCGCTAAGTGTTTAGTAGTACAAATACTCGTGTTAATAAAGTAGTAAATAAAGTGTTGCCGCATTATATTTCTAAAGTTAATTGTCTGTGTTTTTAATTTGATGCAATTAAACGAATCCTTGAATGATAAGTAAAAAGCGTTTTTACGAAAAGGTCTAAAAACGTAACAATATAAACCTTGATTTTGAATTGCAATTCGAATTTCGTCATTGTTTTTACATGCCTGCAAATATAATGTATAGCTGTGATACTCCTTTTTGATGATTGAATTATCAAATTCGGGTTTTGGTAAAATATTAAAATATTATTAGTTTTTATCAACGGGCTTAAGTTCGAATCTGCAAGACTGCAAACCATTTTTTATTATTTCATTAATAAATGAATTTGTTCAAATTCTATTTTATTAATTTATATTAAGATTGGAATATTAAAAATATTTTTCAATAATCATCAAACCAGCAGAACGGATCAGCACTGATTTCGAGGCCGCTACGCCATCTCATCAGCGTTCTTTGTTCAATTTTTCCACTTTTGCAAGTGGTGCTAGTTAGTAGGAATATCAACTATTTAACCAATATTTTAACGAAAATTGAATATGAGAAGTTATCACATTCATATTTTTAAGTTATTACATTTTTGGTTAGTACGAAATTCCCCAACCCTGACGTCTAATATTCCCAATATTCCATGTATCTCTTTCGCTTTTTCCAGAGCCATCGGCTGCTGATAACTAAAGCTTCTTTGTTATTTATGTTCAAGTAATTGAATTTAGTTGTCAATTTACAATGAACAATTGCGCGTGCCCCCGCAATGTTTTAAATTATGTATGAATTTTTATTAGTCGAACTTTCTTATGTAATTTGTTAATTTTTATCAACGGGCTTAAGTTCGAATCTGCAAGACTGCAAACCATTTTTGATTATTTTATTAATAAATGAATTTGTTCAAATTCTATTTTATTAATTTATATTAAGATTGGAATATTAAGAATATTTTTCAATAATCATCAAACCAGCAGAATGGATCAGTACTGATTTCGAGACCGCTACGCCATCTCATCAGCGTTCTTTGTTCAATTTTTCCACTTTTGCAAGTGGTGCTAGTTAGTAGGAATATCAACTATTTAACCAATATTTTAACGAAAATTGAATATGAGAAGATATCACATTCACATTTTTAAGTTATTACATGTTTGGTTAGTACGAAATTCCCC
>OX637534.1:69279757-69282257 GCA_951800035.1 Linnaemya tessellans | reverse complement strand
CTTACTAAATATTTGGAGGGTATTTAAGATTCGACTCGGTCGAATATAACGTTTTTACATTAGATCTACTAACTTCTGAATCCTATCTTTTGTATTGGTAAAATCATTTCCTAAAGTGCTATACATCTTATATGCCATCTTGTACTTTGTTTTATCATACATATCAGACTTTTCTAATCTTTCTGACATTTTTGGTACATATATTAATGACTTATAAATTTTTGGTTCACTACCGTTATTATTATTAATACTATTGTTATTATTACTATTATTATTATTGTTGCTGTTGTTATTATTATTATTGTTATTATTAATGTAATTATTACTATTAATAATATTTCTGTTATCATTAAATTGTCCTATCAATCTGCAAGAAAGATGATAAGGAAAACTATTGTCACTCAATATATGCATAATCTTCTTCTTATTCTTCTTATGGAATTCATCATCACTTAATGTCAAAATTCGCTCTATAAGATTCTTGGCCGTATTAATTATCATCCTCTTTGGATGTTTTGAATAATAATTAATAATTCTGCCAGATGATGTTGGTTTTTGGATCCAATCTATTGATAATCCATTTTCCTTTCTTAATACTAATGTACTCAAGAAAGAAACAGAGCATACATCGGACCCAGAATTGTACAGAGGGAAAATAATAGTTATAGAAGCAGATTTCAATATGCTCACACTATTAATAGCATTTTCAACAGACCACATGGAACATACAGTAATGGTACAGGTAACAACGTTGCCACAAGAATAAGAGAAAAAAGAAGTTTAAACAGATCACAAGGATCATATAGAAATCTTAGAGGTAACAATGTTGCCATAAGAATAAGAGAAGAAAGAAACCTGCACAATTATGAAAATAGAAGAGATGGTCTTTACACAAACTATGATAGACGCAGAAGAGAGGAGCGAAGATTAACTGATAACAGGGATAGAATAAAGGTATATATGTAGGATACTAAAAAAGAATAATGAAACAAGATGGACAATGAATAGGTATAAAAAAATTAGGGAAAAAATTATTAAATGTAAATCAACAATAACATTTTTAATTTGTTGTCGAAATAAAGGCGTTATTCCTAATTTCATAAAAAATTCCACTAAAAATATTTTTAATATTTTCCATGAAAACGGTCAATAGTCAACAAAATTGATGATTTCGAGAAATATAAAAAATTTTCAAGGAAAGATGGTTAATTGGGCAATAAAGCAGAAACATGAAAACCTAAAGGAGTATAACAATGAATTATTGGTCATGGAATCAATATTAAGAAGAATTTTATCTACTTTAGAATTAACGTATATTTTAGAATATACAGAGAGAATAACAGAAACATTCACAGATAAAACTAAAAAGGTACATATTAAAATATTAAATTGTATTGTTAGTTTGCAAAAAAGAGAATTAGGAATCAGATTAAACCAAAAATGGTTTGTTAATAAATCTGATGTATTGTTTCCTCCTGATGTTGAATACATTTTATCTTTAGGGAAGAAATATGCATTACCTATACAAGGAAATAACTTTCCTATTATGAAGGTAATAGCGGATGGAGAAGATTTCATCCAGACTATACAAGATAAAGAAAAACAGGAGATAGTTAGGTCAAGATTTGCTACGATCTTAGATAATCATATCAATAGAAGTAAATTAACAAATAGGGATAAATATATAAATGATTGTCTAAAATCAACTAAAAATTTTTTAAGATTGAATAAACATATAATTATTTTGAATGCGGATAAGGGAAATGTAACAGTTGCTATGAATAGAAGTGACTATAATTTAAGAATAGATAATATTTTAAATGATATTAATACATACAATTTGATTAATAGAGATCCTACTACTAGATTACAAAAATGTAATAAAGAAGAGCTTTTTAAGGCAAATATTATTTCTAACATAGAAAAATATAAATTAAAATCAAATATTTCTACTTCTCCCAAATTATATGGATTACCTAAGATCCATAAAGATAATTTTCCATTGAGACCAATTTGTTCTAGTATAAATTCTCCTTCTTATGAACTTAGCATATATTTAACACAAATTTTAAAAAAATTAACAATGAGTTCAAAATACAATATTTCCAATTCTTTAGCTTTTAAAGACAGGATTAAGAAAATAAAATTAGATATTGATGAGAAATTAATATCACTTGATGTTGTATCTCTATTTCCAAGTATACCAGTTGATTTAGCAATGAATATTATTGATGAAAGTTGGAATAAAATAACACAATATACAGACATTAATAAGAGTTTGTTTTCACGTATTGTAAACTTTTGTATAGTGGATAGTAGATATTTTCAATGTAGAGATAAAATGTATCAACAAAATAAGGGTCTTCCTATGGGATCTCCAGCCTCTCCGGTTATAGCTGATATAGTAATGGAAAAATTACTAGATGAATGTATTAGTAAATTGACTAATAAACCAAAGTTTTTAGTAAAATATGTTGACGATTTGTTTTGCATCCTTTCA